>CM076573.1:195988534-196588534 GCA_034641835.2 Pinus albicaulis
CGTTTGAAGCAGCGAAACGTTAGAATCCAAGGATATAATACCAAATGTTATGAAAGCAACTCCAAAAATAGAAGAAAAGAGAGATAAACGCCTTAGAAATAAGCCAGTTTTAGGGAGACCTCCTTTACATTACATAAATGAACAATTCTTATATTATACAAATGAAAAAACCTCATTCTATATATAGGAGTCCATGGGGTCACAATATAATCCTAGCCGACCTAAAAATAATAATTTAAGGGCAAAATAATAACAATATGGGGGTTACAGGGGTACAAAAATAATAATAAGGGAGCTATAATGTTTCGGGAAATAACTCCCTAGAGGTCGTTGGGTCAAAAACCTCCACAGATCAGGGCATGCTATTCAAGAAGGACTCACACAACCAAACTTGTATGTTAAAAGCTAGATATTATAGATTGTAGAACTCACCCGTAGATCCTATGTTTGATGTAGATCCCGCGGGGTCCAAACCCCCAGCAACCTTTCTTCCTCTTCAACCTAGAAATCAAGAAAAGACATGCACGAAAATCTAGTTGTACAACATATATCTTTCCTAAATGTCAGTGTAATCCATGTGAAACATCATATAAACAATAATAAATTATTAATTAACAACCTTTTCACATATTCAAGAAGATATTAACACGTGAATTCGGGAACAAGATGGTTCTTCTTCATTACAAACAACATGTACAATAATAGAAAGGTGGAGAGATCACCTGAATCCTTCCACGATCTTCGAACAGACCGTCGTCCGGATCCATCCCGCCCTTGCCTCACTAGGATTCTTTCAAGACTTGTGCACACGAGATGACATATAAGCTGATGAACATCTCCAGGAAACAAGGGTTTCCTGTAAAAATATGGGAAGTGCAGGAGGCACGGGAAATCAGACTTGAATTGGGCTCCAACAGAGTATAATGTCTATAATTTTCTCTCTCCCTTAGGCCATGCATATGAGGGGCTTTTATACTCCCTCAAAGTAGTTTCAATCTGTTAGAAACAGTTGGCCACGGGCTGGGGTGGTTGAATTACGGGAATAACCATCAACCTAGCCTCGAAAATAGGGATTTTTATATATTTTTCAGCCACAACAGCGGGTATACGTGGGAAAAGTATTCGAATCACAGATACACTGGAAAATTTAGGCATATCCGCGATGGATTTTAAACATCATGTAGTGAACTTTATTCAAGTCTATGGGAATGGGTGCCCAAGGCCAAAGAGACAATCATTAATCACAAGAGGGTGAAAAATGATTCTATAACAGATGCCCCCTAATATATGAGGTCAGAAGGGGTACATGATGGCCGAAATGTATTACGTGCATAGAAAGAACTTCGCGAGGATGAGAGAGGACTTCACCAGATTTCACCCTGCCAAAAACCAATGAAAGAAAAACAAAGAGCCAGCCTCATGTCTCGAGGTAATGGAATACCTACAAGTCAAAATATGTCCATATAAAGTACGTATTTGTAATCCAATGTATACAAGTATAGATGAACTAAAAGTACACAATGAATCATCTGAGCACGGCCCGGAAGTACAAGTCAGAATCAATGTCCAAGTATCACGTATATCAAGCTGATCAATAATACTGAAAATGGATGTCTGATCACAAAAGTAACTGAATCTCCAGGTACCAAATCATAAGGGGTGTAACACATGGTACAATCACACAACTCAGGAGCCAACATATAGGATGCTACTGTACTGACACTGCAACATATAAAGGTGGATGACATCACTGGCAGAAACTGAATGGACTGTCAAAAGTGAACCGAAAAATGCTGATGCAACCCAAGGTCTTCACCAATCTCGATGGCACAATTCTACACAATAGGAATAAATGAGCTGAAGTCGACCATGTGAGAAATCGTTTGATTACTGGTTAATAATGTATACCGTTAAAAAACGCGAGACAACCCACCGATAATGAAAATGAGTGTCAAGGTGCCCCAGTACAATCTAACAAGTGCGAATGAATGAGTTGAAGTCTAAAACTTGGAAGAAACCCATCAACGTAGAGGCAACATGAATCCCCACCGTCGGAGAAGCGAAGAGTCTACCACACGATGACCGCAAACTCAAAGGTGTACCGACAAAAGCTGCCTAGACCTATTCCTGTGAAAGTAACCATTTGAGTCATGGGAAAAGAGCCACCGGAAGGAAGGCATTAAGGCATCCCACACTGCAGAGGCAATGAGTGTAACCTCATGCCAAGATTTGAAGAACTCAAATGAAGGAGGATAACCAAAACCGAAGTACGTTCCGGCATGCACAAAATGAAGCTAGCGCATAGAAGAAACCCTTTGAACCAACCAATAATGAAAGCTGACACAGAGGCGAGAAATCCACCAATAGGGTCAAATGGAAATCAAGGTACTGCACGAATCCCAAGTGTGATAATGTATGCTGATGTCGAACACAGGGGAAACCACTCAGTCAAAGACCCATAATGATGATCAAATGCTGAGCACAAGGTCACCTATCAATGATGGAAATAGGGCCAGGGTGCGGCTCTAGGTTTGCTCTCAGAGCAATGTGTCATAGTCGATAAGAGACAAACCCACCGGCAAGAAGTCAATGGGGACCTTCTCAAACTAGCACGAGCAGAAGACCAAAACATCTGATGTGATAGAACATGATACTGACAAGACCGGGAAGGCCGACTGAATAATGAGTCAAGAGACACCGCAGAATGGCCGACTCAGGCTAGACTTCCCTTGAACAAAAGCACGACTCTGTGATGACCATGGCAGTAGAAAGTGACACTGTATAAGTCTGTCTTGCAGGAGGCAAAAACAAACTCTCCATATGATTGGAAGAGATAACCAACCGGGGGAGAACTGACAAGTGAAACATGGTAAAGGCTGAACCTAGGTCAAAACTAGAACCATCCTAAAATGAAGGAAATATATATAAGTATATGTGCTTTGTTCAAGGGCGACAAACTGACTCTGTACTGCCATCAAAACAACGAAGATACATCCCGTTCCCGCTCTTTTTTGTTATATTTGATTTTTTTGTCTTTTTCATATAATAAGCCTGAAAAAGAATAAAAGAATGCTATGGTACAATGGATAGAACGAGTATCAAGAAATAGATGCACTAGTTCCTGGGATAGGAACGATCCTATGCTCAATGCAAGGTGGCGGAAACTGGTAAGCGATACTCAAAGGAATGTTCCATCCATGGGTAAAAAGGGTGTCAAGTTGCGATAGCTAAGTGCATGTAAGGGTTAACTTGTACAGACAGCCAAGGTCAAAATATGGCTTAAACATCGAGTCCAAATGAAGCCGGCTGAAGGCCAGGATAAACGAGTAGCCAACATGCAATGCAGTAATACAACTCAACGACACCAGGGAGCCTCTAGGGTAATAGCCAGAAAAAATGATAGTGAAGAAGAAGAAGAATGAGGCTTCAACACATAAGTCATGGCGGGACTAAAGAGGATTCTCGAGCCTACATGAAACGCAGCATGGGAAACAAGTGCTAGCGAGGAACTAACTAGGAAGCCCATGTAAAGGAAGGCTCTACCACCAAGTCATGATTAAATAATCGACGAGTGAAATGGGTGAAATACTCATGACCTGATGGGATCGACCCTATGGCAAGTGATCAGAATGGAGGCTAGTATGAAAAATGCAACGGAAAGTGGATTTCCTAACCTATATGCCAGTGAAGATCATATACCTGCCATGACAGGTCAGCAGTCATGGATCAAAAACTGGAAAAATCTCAACTTCATCAAAATGTACCTGAAAATATACCAATCTGGGCACTTACAAGCATACGGTTTATGCAGCTTAAGATGGATTGAAAAAATAAGTATAACAAATTTTTGCAAAAATTTTCAATTTCTGGGCATAAATACATGCTACCTATATTTGGTATTAACATGATCTACACCTGACTTATGGATCCAAATTTTTTATAGTTTTTGAACATTTTGATGATATATATACAACAATTTATGATGTGATGTGAAAAATGTATAAAAATGCATGATGTTTTTTATGATGAAATTTTACTGTATGGAATGATTAATATGCCAATCAATTGCTTGATTAGCTAATGAGTCTGCCATCCAATTTTCTGCTCAATGAATATGAATGAATGTTAAAAATTGAAATGATCTTTGTAACAAACGTACCCTCAAAAAAACAGGAGTAAAAATGGATCTCGAACCCAATAAGTATTATTCAACTGTGACACCACCAGCTGGGAGTCCAAGAAAACTACCAACGAATCAACACCCAAAGATATTGCCTCCGAGAGTAGGTAAATAACTGCAGTGTACTCTGCTATATTATTGGATCTACTAGCACCATCGGCGAAACCAAAATGACTCATGACATCCGACACAACCTGCCAAATCAGATCAAAAACATCACCATCCCATCAAAGATCAAAAATCAACCAGATATGTACAAAGCAAAACTACTATATACAAAAGCAACATTCCAGGCCGAAGCCTAGGCATAATACTTCTTCAAATAGAGCCCATTTTTGGGCTCCGGCAACTCGTTCCCTTCAAAATCAACCAAGGTATATGCTCCTTTTTTAAGGACTTTTTTAACGATGAAGGGGCCATACCACATAGACTTAAACTTTCCTGCCCCCAGGGCATCTTTTTCTTGGGCATAGACCAAAACAAGGTCACCTTCCGAAAAAACCCTGGGTTTGACTGCCTTATCGTACTGAGCTTTAACTCGGTTTTTATGCGCTTCATTCATCGTGGCGGCATCCCGACGCTGCTCATCGAGATGTTCCAGATGAAGGAGCCGTTCTTCAAGACTAGAAGTGTCAGGAAGAAGTTCAACAGCTAATTTAAGAGAAGGAATCTGGCATTCAATGGGAAATACGGATTCCAACCCGTGCACTAGCTGAAACGGAGTAAAGCCAGTTGCAGTTTTCACTGACGTCCTGTATGCCCAAAGTGCAGGATATAGCATAATATGCCAGTTGGATTTAGCTTTATCAATTGTCCTTTGAAGAATTGTCTTCAAGGATTTATTCACAGCTTCCACTTGCCCATTAGCTTGAGGATAATATGGAGATGAATGCTCCTACCGAAAACCCAATTTGAGATCCAACTCAGCCATCATACTATTCTGAAAATGACTTCCATGGTCAGTGACAATCTCTCTAGGAATACCAAAACGAGCAATAACCTGATTGAAAAGGAAAAGAGCTGCAGTCTCACCATCATTCCCAAAAGTAGGCATAGCCTCGACCCACTTCGTAAAGTAGTCTACTGCTACAATAATGTACTTGTGACCTTTAGCCGAAGGTGGGTTACAAGTAGTATAATCAATACCCCACTTTGTAAAGGGACCGACAGTAATGACTGGAAAAAGAGGAGCTGGATGAGCGCGCATTTTTTGAGTATAGACTTGACACGGATGACACTTTTTGACCGACTCCACACAATCTTTGAAAATCGAAGGCCAAAAGTACCCAACACGCAAGATTTTTTGGGCTGTAGCAAGCCCAGATAAATGACCACCACAAGCTCCACTGTGGCAATCATTCAGCACAGCCTCAGCTTCTTCGAGAGTTAAGCAACGTCTCAGGATTGAATCAACCCCTCGACGGTATAAAGCATCACCAATAATCAAGTAATTCTTAGCCAAGTGACGCAACTTACGGCGCTCATCTTTCGAAAAAGTAGAGGGAAACTTCGCAGTCTGAAGATACACAATGATATCTCCATACCAAGGATCCTGTGAAGAGATAAGAAACAAATGTTCATCCGGAAAGGATTCATCATAGATCATCTCCTCCCCACAGGGCAACTCGGAGATCAATTCTGCGAAAACCAATGATTTCTTGGACTTGGCAGACATAAACTCAAGATCAAATTCCTACAAAATCACAATCCATCTATTGTATTTGCCCCCAATCACTCGCCTACTGAGGACAAACTAAAATGGATTGGCTGCTGCCAAAACATAAGTTTTTCGTAGAATAATGTAATGTTGGAGTCGCTGCACAGCGTGAACAGCTGCCAAAGCTAACTTTTCTATTAGAGTATACCGGAGTTCAGGTCCTACCAAACCTCGACTAAGATAGTAAATAACATGCTCTACAAGAGCATCATCCTCCTGAACCAGAACCATACCAATAGTAGATTTTGCTGCTGCCAGATACAAAAGGAAATCCCTGCTATAATCAGGTGGACTCAATAAAGGAGCAGAGGTCAATGCTTTTTTCAAAGCATTGAATGAGCGTTGAGCGAAGTCATCCCAAAGAAATGGAACTCCCTTCTTCAACAATCTCATAAATCCCTTGGTAACTTTAGCATAATTTATGATAAATCTTCGAAGAAAATTAGACTTTCCTTGTAGACTTTGAAGTTGACGAATAGAGGACGGGGGAGGCAACCGAAGTATTGCCTCAACCTTGAAGGGATCTACCCTAATCCCTTCCCTAGACACAATGAATCCCAATAACCGACCGGATGTAACCGCGAAAACGCACTTGTTCGGATTCAACCTAATCTTATAGAAACGACATCATTCAAATATTTGATGGAGGTGAGCAGGATGATCCATCCTCTTTCGAGAATGAGCAGCTAAATCATCCAAATACGCCTCGATAATATTTTTGATGTCGTGGAAGGCATATGACATGGCCCGCTGAAACGTAGCCCCAACATTTTTAAGACCAAAAGGCATCTTCTTGTATGCAAAAGTACCCCAGGGACAAATAAAGGCAGTCTTATGCTGATCTTCAGGACGGATAGTAATCTGATTATATTCGGAGAAACCGTCCATGAAGGAGAAAATCTCATTACCGGCACACTCATCAATGATCTGATCTATAAATGGTGTGGGGTAATTATCTTTAGGACATGCTTTATTAAGGTCTCTGAAATCAATGCAAACTCGAATTGTTCCTTGTTTTTTATCTACGGGAACAGGGTTCGAAACCCACTCTGTCAAAGGAACAGGGAAAATAAATCCCGCCTTAAGCAGCTTCTCCACCTCGGCTTTGATAGCTGCAGCCTTCCTAGGATTGACCGGATGAAGTTTTTGCCTCACAGGCTTAGCATTTTCGTAAGTCTTGATCTCATGCTGGACAATAGATGGATCTATACCAGGCATTTCCTCATAAGACCAAGCGAATACATCCCTATACTCTTTAAAGAGCTCGATGTAAATCTGAATCTCTTCACGGGAACATTCAGCTCCGATGAGGACATTCTCAATAATATTGGGATCCCTAGAAATGTTCACCAAGATAGTAGGAGAAATCACAGCCATGTTCCCTTCAGCATAAACCTGTGTTGGTGCTAAAGGGTTCAGGACTGGGCGAACAGGACCAGGAGACTGAGGACTTGGAAAACTTGTTTCAACTTCGCTCAAATCAGGTAAAAAGTAAGACCGATGATGCAAATCATCCCACGGTCTATCTATACTAGTCATAGCTTCCAGGATGGCCTCTTCAGATGGAAGAGTGGTATCAAGGCAATCCTGGGCAGAAGAAGAACTAAGTGTCCAAGCCGGAGCCACATCTCCATCCAACTCTTCCGGTGAAAGAGGAGCTGGACTGGATTTTGCAGAGTCAACAATAGACTGATAAGCAATCTCAGGTGCAGACATCGGAAATTCCATTCCACCCACTTGACCTTCCGCTAATGTGGCTGTAGGGGAAGGTAAGGTCCAAGGGTCCGAAAAATAATGAGTTTTGAAGAACTCTCTTCGAAGAGGAGCCTTGGAGGATGAAATTGCATTAATATGAACCGTAGGAGGAGGAATATCGAAAGTACCCATCAAGGAAGAATACATTCCAACCCCCAAATTCTCAACAAGCGGCTTAGTATTATCCAACTTTGGAACAGATGAGTCAGTAGACGCATTCGAGTCTACAGGAGGACAGTCCAGTTGGTCCACTGTAACAATCCTCCCTTCGTGAGGGAAACAAATAATCCGAAATAATGAGGATGCAATGGCATCCATCTCATAAATCCAGTTTCTCCCCAACAGAAGGTTGTAGTCCAAGCTTGCATCAACTACCTCAACCTCTATATTCACAGTTTTTCCCCCAATACAGATAGGCAAAGATGGGACAATACCATGCGGTCTGTGAGAATGACCATCAAACGCAATCAGAAGAGTGGTAGATGGAACAGCTTTGGGAGATCCAATCGTCTTCCAACATGTGAGAGACATCACGCATGTGGAAGCACCCTCATCAACAACCGTCCGAAAGATATTGCACTTCCGGTATGATGATTTAATATGAAAAGCCATATGATGGGGGAGTCTCTTCTTAAAATTAGACATATCAAAAGTAATCAGAAGAGAATTTTTTGGATCAATAGCCCCAATGGCAGTGAGCAAAGCACTGTGCCGAGCCGGACAAGACTGGAGTACCTCTAAAGCCGACATAACACAAGGACTCTGCGCCATATCTTCCACAATAGAGTAGTTCTAGGCAGCCCTAGCATTTGGATTAATCGTCGATCGCTTAGAAGATGCTTTGGGCATCTGAGGCATAGACTCAACAGTAGGATTTGTAATGTGAAGCGGCTCAGTAGCATCAGGAGTATCCTTAGCTTTCGAAGACTCTTCTCCGCCATAATCACGGGATCTCGTAGCGACATCCACGTGAGCACTCATCATGAATATGTTCGATGGAATTTCCCCTTCCTGGGTGCCCCCAGAGGAAGCCCCAGGATTTTGATTCGCGCCAACAACTAGTTGTTGCCCTTGGGGAAAAGGGTTTGTCAACACAGCCTGGGAACTAGAAGAACCCTGCTGAGCTAACAAGCGCTGCGCATCCTGAATTTTAGGGCAAAGGTGTGTAAGATGGTCTCTAGTACATAACTTGCATGGAAACTTCACTTTCTTTTTATCCTTTGGACCCTCACCAACATGCTCGTTGGTTTTATTCGCATTACCCTTCCCATTCTTGCCCTTTTTCTTATTATTTCATCCCTTCTTCTTCCCTTTGGATTGTTGACTTCCTTTGGGATCGGAAGTTTGGACAGCATTTATCGACAAAGATTGGGAAGGTGATGACTCAGCAGGCACAGCCTGACCAGAAGGAGCAGATTGCAAAGACAACTACTGCAATTGAGTAAGCAGGCTGGCTGCACCACTATTGATCGACCCAATAAGTCCATCACCATGAGGACCAGGCTTAGTTTTGGATAAATCTAATTTGGAGCGAGGAGCGTTGGGAAAATATTTATGGAGGACCCCAGACTGAGAATAAATCAGTTCCAGCTGTTGGGCCCTAAAAATGGCCTGCTCCTCAGAAAATACCCCAGACAGGGATACATATTTAGAAATGTCTGACTGCAGAGATTTCAGAAACCATTCCAAAAGTAATTCTCCTGGAATATGAGCTTTAATAAGCCTCTTCCTTCTCCTCCATTCTTGAATATGGTCAGAAATGTGGGTTGCGTCGTCCTGCTTAAAATTAGCTAGGAGTTCAGTCCCAGCGTCATATCGGACAGGAAACTGAAAATGGTTTAGAAATGTAACAGCCAGTTCTCCAAATGTAGCAAAACTACCCCCAGTTAGCTCAATATACCATTTGGCAGCGTTTCCAGTTAGGGTGCGTTGAAACAATCTCAACCTAATCGAATCATCGATTAGGGAGTTAGAAGAACACCATAAATGGAAAGTGGTGATGTGGTCAGCCGGATCCTCTCCATTCTTCCCTTCAAAATTTGGAATGTTTGAAGGTAGTTTGTCAGACTGAGGCCAACCCTGGGACCGTACGACCGTATCATTTGTCATTTCATTATCCGCAAGTTTAACGCGCTTCTAAAAGGTAAACGAGGCGGAGCCTGAGGATTCCATCCTTAATAAGATGAATTCCCAACATTCTGAAAAGAATACCCTGGATTTGATGAGGCACCAGGTTGCCAGAAAGAACTCATAGAAAAAGGAGAAGAACCTCCTCCCCACGCAGAGTTACCAAAGACCGGACCAGTTCCCCCACCTGAAGTATTAAATGAAGAGAAAATCCTCTCGACTGATAGGGGTTCCAGCATTAGGACAGAGGGGAAAAAAGTCCGATAAAAGCACTCGACTAAGGGAAAGAAGCATTCCCTTGGCAGACCAGCCGTAAACCGACTTCTCCCCGCCCCACTCAGACTGGACACATAGGTTCACAACCTCTAAAAGAAGGTCGGTTTTTGACTCCTGTACTGCTGGTTGAAACTCCGGGTCTCGAGAAGTAAATGGAAAGGACCCTAAAGAAGGATTTGAACTAGGAATATGTCCAGTTCTGAAGGGGAACCCTTGAAAAGAAGCTGATCCACTAGCCATGGAAGACATGGGTGTAGATCCAGCTGCAGCAACGGAAAAGGAAAAAGAAGGAATCCCACTAGTGGGCATTCCAAAAAAGAAGGGACCAGATTGAGAAGCATGTGCTTGGGTGAAACCAGAGCCAAACACAGCAGCACTAGAGGCAATCGAAGATATAGCAATAGTGCCCCCTCCTTCAACAGAAGCAGGAGTCTGAATGCCTGCAGCACTCACAGCAGAAGCCGCGTTCCCAGTCGTGGCCATCGAAAGGTATGTATAATAAGGAGGATCTTCCAGTCTCTCTGACTCAGGTCCGATGTATTCAACAACGAACGGATAATCAGGAGGAAGAGGAGATGGAAGTGACTCTGAGGGTTCAGACACTTCCTCTACCTGTACTTCTTCTTCCTACGGAAATAATACTCGTGAGGTGAGCGGAGCGCTCCTCTCGGAACTAATACCAGAATGTCACAGAGTACCCAGGACCACTTGTGAGAGGGTCTCTCTCTGCTAAAGTGGACTGCACAAGGTGGTTTCTTCTGCTCTAAATTACTCCTACACCTTCTTGAAGAAGGCTCTGGACTCTCGAAAGATAACCCCCGGATTCTCCTCGATCGACGAGGTGCTTGATCAACCACTTTAACAAATTTTAATTAGACTAAAAAAGAATATAAATCTAGGCAAGCTAGGAGCAAGGAGCACTCAATACAAAAAATAATCCCTGAGATAAAATCAAGCAAACAACCTTCAGGTATTTCCGCTCCGGGTGATTATGAGGATGATTTTAAGAAAAATATAAGCGAAATGGGACCTCAGAAGTGATCGGGATAGTGCAGTGAGTACTAGAAAGGTAATAGAAACAGTTCGCTAGACCTCCTAACGATGACCTTTGCTGCTTTAAGCTGACACGAAGGCACTGAGAAGTGCCGCTAAAGTGATGTTGACATCTGCCTGGTGTCTGGGTATTCCCATGATGTGAGCTTGTGTGGCAGCCTGGGCTGTGTCGCCAAGCGGGTGAACGATTGTGAGTCAGTTAAGGACAATGGGAGAGGTATCTATTCAGCCTTAGCACCTCGCGACTCTCTGGAGGAGAAGCTTTCCGTCCACTAATTTCATAGGTTCCTCTCAGTCGTCTTCTCATTCGAGTTTGAAGGCGCCATGATTAACTCTCCACTCACCTAATCCAAGGCCCTACAACCTAGCTAGTTGGTGTATGACACTTAATAAAACTTGCTAGTTGCTTTTAAATTATAGCGCTTATTTTAATCGGTTGTTATGTTAAGTCAAAGGGATACGGAAATGAAACTCGTGGTGTTTTGACGCAGAAAAGAAATTAATAAAAACCAAACTACATGCAAATGCAGTAATTGTCTTTCGATGAAAAGAAACTTCTACACAGGTTCTACGAGATTAAAAAATTTTATTTTTCTTTTCGGATAACAAACTCACACTCGTAAAAAATATGAAAATGAATAAATGCTTAAGTACACCTGATGCAAATCACTAAAAACATGCAAATTCTAAGATGCAAAATCTCCTAAAGCAGAGAGAAATTTCCCAAAGATCCTTCAGTTTTATCTCTTTTTGGTTGTCCAGAAAGCTAGCTCCCAAAATCAAAAACTCTTAATATAAAGACACCAAACTTGCTTGAAAACAAGAGGAAGAAATCAATGACAATTCCTTTCCCAAAATCAAGTCAAAATCCAAAGACAAGAAATATCAACAAAGCTTCAAAAGATATAATGAAACGAAAACAAAAATGCAAAAACAAAAGCAAACAACAAAGAAAAATGTTTTTTGAGCTTTTGAGTTTTATAAAAGAAGAGTTCGAAAAGACCAAGAAAAACTATCAAATCCCAAGCCAAACAACACTGAATTTCAAGCAAAAACTTCAAAAATGCTCCAAATATTATAGGGCTAACTAGTAGCAAGATTTATATGAGAAAAAGAAGACAAGAAACTCAGTCACTCAGCCTAGAAGAATAGTACAACCTTGCAGCAAACAAAAACTTCAAAGAACCAAGAAAGACTCTTCAAAAATTGCAACAAGACCTAGTCGACTGAACTCAAGAAAACCAACCAAGAAATGGGCAAAAATTGAAGTGCAAAGCAAGACACAAAGGTAGGAAAGAGTAAATGAGCAGGAGCTCTCTGTTCTGATAAAGCAGAACAGCCAAGAATCCCCAGGAAGAGATCTTGGTACTCGAACCAGAAATGCCAGCACAAGAAACAAGACTTGCCAAATAAGCTAGTTTTCAACTAAACAAGAGAGAGAAAAGACCAAAGACCACTTTCTACAAAATCCAGAGGACACAAAGACACTGCAGGAATAGGTCTCCACAGGCAGACAGGACTAAAAAGCCAAGAAATCCAAAATTTCAAAATCTACCCAGGTATACGCTACTTGACAGTTTTGAAACAAGCGTGCATACGCGACTGTGCTAAAGGAAACCCGCGTATACACGAATCCCTTTAACAAAAAATGCGTGTATACGCGTCTGTGTACAGAAAAACCCGCGTATGAAAAGGTAAATAATAAAAAATAAAAAAGATCAAGCCTGGATAAGGAACCAGGGCTTCAGTCTGACTGAGAAAGAGTTAACTGGACTGGAAATAAAAGTTAAAACTGTTGGAAACCTATCAAACAGCTGAAACCACCCAACAGGGGAATCACAAAAATGCAATCCCCAGCGGAGGCGATAGTTCTGTTTCGGGGAAAATCACCCTAGAGGTTTGTTGGGTCAAAACCTCCACAGAGCAGGGCATGCCATTCAGAAGAACTCACACACAACCATACTTGAATGCAAAAAACTAGATAACAATGATAGCAGAACTCACCCGTAGTCCTACGTTCGATGTAGATCCCGCGGGATCCAAACCCCCAGAAACCTTTCTTCCTCCTTTAACCTGAAAAATAAGAAAGAACATGTACGGAAACCTAGTTGTACAGCATATAGTTCTCCTAAACGTTAGTGTAATCCATGTGAAATATGATATAAATGATAATAACTACTTAATAATCAATCTTTCCACATATACAAATAGATACTAACACAGAAGTTCAGGAACAAGATGGTTCTTCATTATTGTGAACAGCATGTACAGAAGTAAAGAGTGGAGAGATCACCTGAATCCTTCCACGATCTTCGAGCAGACCGTCGTTCGGATTCGTCCCGCCCTTGCCTCGCTAAGAAACTTTCAAGACTTGTGCACTCGAGATGGCATATAAATGGATGAACATCTCCAGGAAACAAGGGTTTCCTGTATAAATCTGGGAAAGTGCAGGAGGCACGGGAAATCAGACTTGAATTAGGGATTCCAACAGAGTATAATGTCTATAAAATTTCTCTCTCCCTTAGGCCATGCACATGAGGGGATTTTATACTCCCTCAAAGTAGTTTCAGTCAGTTGGAAACAATTGGCCACGTACTGGGGTGGTTGAACTACTGGAGTAACCATCAACCCAGTCCGAAAATAGGGAATTTATATATATTTTTAATGGTTTTAATGGCATACGCAGAAAAGTACATGTGGACTCGCGTATACACGCGGAAAAGTCTGGGCATACCCGCGTATGGGAATTTTAACATTGTTTGTTAGTGAATTTGTTCAAGTCTATAGGAATGGGTGGCCAAAGCCATAAAGACGATCATGAATCACACCGAGGTGAAAAATGATATATAACGATAACTTTCAATATTTGTGATGCGAAATGGAGAAGAAACGTGTTGGCATGACGCAACATTGCAGATCGCAAGAAATAGAGTATAACCACAAAGTAAATCTTATAAAGTGTGAAGTGCGATCTGATGAGGACTGTTAGATCTGGGGGGAGATTAATGATGGATGGCGAATCGCGAGACCACACATTGCAGCACTAAAGGGATAGCAGGAAGGCAACTACAAGGTAAGTTAAAGTTTTTGCGATGCGAAATGGAGAGACACGTGTCGACCTTGCGCAACATTGCATCCCGCAAGAAATATGGTTTAAATTTGAAGACATCACAAGGTATGTTGTTTTGGTTGAGATGCGGTAAGGATCAAGCAATGCGATGCGATGAAGGGAGTCCATGTGGTAGCACCGCGCTCGAGCGCAGATCGCAGATCGCATGGTTTAAGGTTTATTGCTAATGGTAGAGTGGGAAACCTGCGGGCAAGAATTTGTGATGAGATATGATTGGTCAAGAACTGTGGGACCCAATAGCCCTTGTTCTGTGTATGTTATATGCGTCATATTATAAATTTTACGCTGTTGATTTATAATCATATGTATGTTATATATATGTGCGTTGTTGATCGATAAACGTATGTATGTTGATTAAAGCTCGGATTTGTAATCTGTCGCGTGTATAAAGGGAGTTGTATGTGGGCCATATCCCACAGGTCACAAAGAAATGATCTGAACGCAAATCAAAGTACCAGGAGCTCAGGTAGAACAATTTCATGTAGATGTGGCTATGAGTCAAAAAGGAAAGGCTGAACGCAAGAGAGAAAACTTTGGGCAAATGACCCGGCACTCGTGCAAAGGTGTTATGTGGCTGTGACAGTTTGATAACAAAGACTGAACGTGGGCATAAGGAGACTCGGGTAAGTAACCCTACATAGATAAAAGGAGCAGAGAAGAGCATAAAATGATGTAGGTAAGATGTGCAATAGGCAGAGTCAGTGTAAAGCATAAAGGCATGGGTCAAGTTGGGCTAAGACAGTAATGCAACAACACAGTTGGAAATGTAACTGCAGAAACATAAAAGACAAAGGGACAACAAGTGGAAGAGGACAAACACACAAAAAAGCTAAGAAAATGAAAGGGCTGAGTAAAATAATTGATTGTAAATGTAAATGTATTATTTATTTTATATTGATTGTGATGCAAAGGCAAGTCTCCGTAGGAAAAGTAAAACTTGAATTTGACACTGTAATTATTGTATATATTGTTGTAACATTCGGAATATGCCAAGTGAGGAAATGAGTGGGTGAAAGGCAAGAGTCATGCCTGTTCACTTCATATTCCCTGTAGAATGCAAATAGTCATAAAGTTATCTGTATAAAATAGGTAATATTAGTATGCAAAAAGTAGAGGAGGATAGAGGAAGAAAGGGAAAGTGTGCAGTAGATTTGAAGAGTGCAGAAGAGGTTAAAGAGCTGTAGAATTGAAAAGAGAAGAATAATGTAAGAGAGATGCAGAATGTTAGAGAGTGGAAGAATGAGAGAGAGTATATAGAGATGTTGTGAAGATCCAGAGCTGATATGAAATAGATTTGAAAGCTGGAAGGGAAACAATGAAGAAGGAGAAAAACAGAGCTGATATCTAGGTAAATCAGCATATGATTTTATTGTATAGTGAGGAAGTTGGTGCTTCCGTATCAAGTTGTATCTTGATAGATGTCCAGTTGTAGCTGGTTGAGGTAGGAGCCTCCTATGGGTTGTAGCCTACATAAAATACATGGGAGTTTGTGCTTCCATTTCAATTTGTAGCTTGATACATGTCCAGTTGTAGCTGGTTTAGGTAGGAGCCTCCTGTGGGTTGTAGCCTGCCGAAAATAGATGGGATTTGGAGCTTCCGTGCAAGTTGTAGCTTGCAGAATTTGACGTAGTAGCCACCTATAGGTTGGAGCCTACAGAAAATCAGTGGTGAGAGGGAGTTGGAGCTTGCCTTTGCATCACAACTATAATAATATGTGGTTTTCTCCCTTATGGGTTTCCACTTATATCTATTGTCTATGTGCTTGATGATTATGTGTTGATGTGATGTTTAAATCTGTTTAATTACTTTCTCTACACACATTAAGTTTTTTGATTCATTATGTATTAAGCTGCTTATGAACTAAAGGTGTAGTTGAGTTGAATGAAAAGAGTTTTAAATGTCCATGAATGTACTAAACTGATTCACCCACCCCCCCCCCCCCCCTCTCAGTTTAGCTAAGAGTTCATCAATTAGTATTAGAGCCAATTCCTTCTGTAACAATTTAACAACTAGAAGGAGATCCTAGGTCCCCAAGATTTCTAGCCTAGAAGGATGCTCAACAAATAAATTACTGACACAACTATTCTTTCTGGAAAATAAGAATGGGGACATACATAATGTCTCTAGGAATATAAGTTTGGGCTGGTGTGGAAGAAGGATATGCTCCAAAGGATACTGACACAAAAAAATATGCCAAACAAAATTTCATAGCCAATGCAAAAGCCATGAATGCACTTTTGAGCGGTCTATGTGAGTCTAAATTTATCAAGTTAATGCACAGTGTGACTACTAAATAAATATGGGATACATTAGAAAGTATCCATGAGGGAGATAAAAAGGTGAAGATGGCCAAGATGCAAACCTATAGAGCTCAGTTTGAAAATTTAAAAATGAATGAAGATGAAGATATAGCCAATTTCTTCTTAAAGGTTGCGGAAATTGTGAATAACATGAAAGATCTAGGAGAACCCATTAAGGAATGTGTAATTGTGCAAAGATATTGAGATCTTTACCATCCAAGTTTAACCCTAAGGTTTTAGCCATAGAAGAAACAAAAATTTGGGAAACCTTGACCATGAACCAATTGCTTGGAAACTTAACAGCTTATGAGATGAGACTTCCAAAAGGGAAGTCGAATGTGGGGAGGCATCCTTTAAGGCAGAAAAGTGCATGAAAGAGAAGGAAGATACATGTTCATGCTCATATGAAGAAGAGGAAAAATTCGTCAGAAGATTGGATAAAGGCACGGCTAAATACAAAGGTAAACCTCCATTAAAGTGCTTTAAATATGGAAGAGTGGGGCACTATGCATCTAAATGTACTCATAAGAAAAAAGAGTACCAGCCATAGGAGACAGAGAAAAACAAAATAATTAAATGGCAGAAAGGGAAGAGAGTCAATAGAAAAACATTTTATTCTCAACAAGATAGCAGTGCATTTGAAAGCTTAGATGAATCCTCAAATGAAGAAGGAACCTCTGAATTTGTGTTGATGGCCAAGGAAGATCCTAAAGGATTCCTTATGGAATATGAGGAAGAAGGTGAGGTATATATTGAGGGGGAGCTAAGGAGTGCCCTGGAGGAAATAGACAGACTTAGATTGAAGTGCAGAAAAAAAATACATTGTCCTCAAATATGTAAAGGAAGAACCTGATTCAGAAAACCCCATTCAGTTGAAAGTAGAACTTGAAGAAGCTAAGAAGGTGGAAGACATTATTCTTAAGAAAATTAAAGATGAACATCAAGATCAAGAGAAATTGGAAGAAGAAGTAGTATGCCTGAGAAAGAAACTAGAAAATTCCCAAAGGGAGTTATCTATGAACACTCCATGAATTAAAAGCTTTGAACAGTTGGAAAAAATACTAAATGCTCAAAGATGTCCTCTCATAAAGACTGGGTTAGGCTATGAAGGTGAAACAAGTAAGTCCAAGGTAGAAGATAACAAGAATATCACTTTTGTAAAAGTTGTAAAGGATAATGAATCAGCTCAAAAGATTCCCACAAAATTAGAAGCTAGCAAGAACATGATTTGTAAATAAACTAATAGAAACAAGAAGCAACATGAAAGGATAGAGAATGAGAGGGAGAAACAATCAGCTGCAAAAGGCCCATACACTCCTGAATATAGATTGAATAAATTTAGAAGTTGTCAAAGGAGGTTCTTTCCTCCTATGAGAATCACTTGTTTTACCTGCCACAAACCTGGACATATTGAAACATACTATAAGACAAAGCATATCTATTCCAACCAACAAAGGATGCAGAAAATGAAAAGACTACCTCAAGCAAACAGATGGAGAGGAAAACCTTTCACTAGGTACACTAATTGATTCCATGGCTACTTTTTTTCATGCAATGAATTTGGACATAAATCTGTTGAATGTAAATTGTGTTAAAAAAGGGGAACAAAATTGGCATACATCAGCTCAACCTTTCTTAGGTAAAATAAGATGTTATTCATGCCACAAGCTTGGTCACAAAGAAAAATACTGTAAGTTTCCATATACATTAAAGAACTCTAGACAGATGATGGAATCCAATCAAATCAGATAAAACTGTGAATAAAAAAGAAGTGCAGACATTATGAAGAACCCCAATAAAGTATGGAAGGAAAATAGAAAGGGGGAGCCTGTTACTTCAATAACATAATGAATCCATCATAGTCTCAGGGGGAGCCACTCTAGGAAGCAACACAAATATCCAGCCAACAATAAATAAGAAGTAACATCCCAGGGGGAGAGCAGTTCATAATTAGTCCCCATAAAAGTAGTCTAAGAAGAGATCCATGGAATAAGAACAACTAAAAGTTCAAAAAGGGAAAGGAAAATTCCTCTAACAGAGAACTATAGAGGAAGAAGAATACCTGAAGCATTCAATAGCCAACAGGTTGATGTAAAGAGAGAAGGTAGCAAGCAACATTGGTGGTAGAGGGAACATCAACCATTAACATGTAAGCTAAGAAGAAAACAACACACTAAGTGAAGAATGATTAAAATAAAAAAAGTTATGCTTTGAGCTATAGAACTGGAAAGATCCATAAAGGATGATCACACTGTACATCACACTACAAGATTTATCAATCAAACAAATTTAAGAAGGATGAGTAAGAGAAATGTTTATCATCATTATATCATTCCATATTTCATCTATAGAAGGTCTCCAGGAAAGCTGTTAAATGAGTGATAAAAATATGAGTGGTCTTCCCTTGTAGATTCTAGGTAAAGAAATTGAAGATGCCTTCCCAAAGAACATTATGTTAGAACAATTGAATTGTATATAGAGCAATAATGATTCTGAAGAAATTCTAGAAAGGAATATGCAATGACATTATTTTAAACCAGAATGAAATAATAAGCAAAAGATTAATGATGTCAAGTTCAGATTCAGTATATCGATGATTTCTATTAAGAGCAGTGGACAACTCAATAGTAGAAACTATGAAGGTTGACTTAACTATGGGTGCATGTGCGAGCTGAAGTGAAATTACTACATAGTTTATCGAATTAGTATCTATTGGTATTTGGCTCAAGCGACCCACCTATCAGCATAATACCAAGTGTTATCAGTGAAGCAATGGTATGGTACAGGTCCTCGGGATCAGAGTATTATGGTAGAAGTACATCAAGGTAGTATACCCAGCGTTATCTGCATTATTAAAGCATAAAAAGGTCAATGAAAGTGAAAAAGGATCATTATCTTGTTTACACTTGAAGTAGTGTATTGAGCATTGAAGCAGTATCTATTTCTAGATATAACTGCATGCCTTCCTCAAGTCAGTACAAATATATCTTCAAGGCCTCTTTCTTAAGATCATTCAAAAAACTGTGTGAAGTCTGTTTGCTGAGATTTCAATTAAACAACTTGAAGATGTTTTGCTGAAGATCATCATGATAGAACAATTAAAGTATCTGAAGTATGAAGGACTAGTTGTGTTAATCTTACATTTGAAGCTCAAGAGTTTGTATTGATTCATCTAAAGAATACTTCCACAGAAAGGATTTGTTGGTATTTGACCATTAAAGAGAGGTTGATCATTGACATACATACCCCCTTATGTCATAAATAAAATTGCATAGTTGATAAGTGAGACTGACCAATACATTGAATGTATCTAGCCTCAAGGGTTTGTTTTGAAAGTACGCTGTACAAGCAGTAAAGTCATTTGGTCTCTTAGATTGAAAGATATTTTCTAATCTCATAATAATTTGTAAGCTCTAGTTTGATTCATTTTTCACATCAGTAACAAGGACCTTTCAACTGTTAAGTGTAATATCCCTCTCAACATCCTAGCTAATATCACCACCAATAGGCAGTAAAGGTGAACCACAACTATAAAAGATATATTGGCATCGTCATATTTGAATATATGTGTACTACAGATCTATATCTCAGAGGAAGATCATAATATGGACTGAAGTATATTTGGACCAGAATATATATGTCGTATGGAGCATTTTCATTATTTTAGTATTGTTCCAATGATGCATCTCTGATCATATAAGTCTGATTATATAAGTTTTTTCTATGAAGTGTCTTTATCATCACTTTCAGTTGTAAACAAGTGCAAGGAGTCTGCTTTGTGATGGTATCAACATACTGTGTATATACAAGTTCAATGATTCTCAAAAGTGTTCTCCCAACAACTCTTGTACACCAGTCTGGAGCAGCAAGGTATAAAGTCAAAATAAGAAGTCCTAAACACAACTTAGAGAGAGGAAATGCAAAGATACAATCCACACTGGGAGATGTGCAACCCTTTGCCATTGATGTCAAATGGGGAGGAAAAGTAAGCAGAAGAAGAAAGGCTCTTTTGAAAAGCAAGACGAGGAAGAAACACACTTCTCAGAATGAAAGGGGGAGGAAAGGCTCTTTTGAAAATCAAGACGAGGAAGAAACACACTTCTTAGAATGAAAGGGGGAGGAAGTCCTGGAGGAAGTATTGGAGTACTAGTGGATGTGTTGCCATCAATTCCACAGGGGGAGACTGTTGGAAATGTTGTCATTGATGGCAAAGGATTAGAAAGGAGTTACACCAGAATTATCATTGATGGCAAAGGAGTAGAGAAGCAATGGTTATAAGGAAAAGAGCAGCAATAGAAGTATAACCTAAAGTAGAGAGAAGAAGAAAAGAGGCAAAGGAGCATCATGGAGAATATTTAGTGTGATTATTTAAGGAAAAGAAGCAGCAAAAGAACAAAGGCAGTCAAGGCAGTTAAGGCAACGAAAGGAAACAAAAGGCACCAAAGGAAATAGAGATACAACAAAGACATAGAAGCATCAAAAGCAGAGAGGCAGTGAATGTAGAGAGGTAGCGAATGCAACAGAGATACAACAAAGACAGAGAAGTAGAAAAAGAAGAGAAGCAGGGAATATAGAGAGGCAACGAATGCAGCAAAGGCAACGAATGCAGCAAAGGTAGCAAGGAAACAAAGGAAACAAAGAAGCAGGAATAAAAGAGATGCAGCGATTACCACATAGGCAGCAAACGCATCAGAGAAGCAGCCGAGACAACAGAGGCAACAAATGGAGCAGAGACAACAAAGAGGTAGAGACAGATGAAGGCATTCAGATTTTCCAGACACAATGAGGACCAGAGATCTTAGACAAAGATGATTAATCCAAGAGAGAGATGAGAGAGCCGAGAGAAAGAGAGGGCTTTAATCATCAGATGTTGAGTGTGATAACTCGGGATGAAATTCATTAAAAAAGACAAGCACAGGAGGAAAAACGTGCAGAAAATGGAGTTACAGAGTGGGACAGTGTAAAAAAATGAAAAATTGACTAAGACAAAGAATTCTTTGAAGAATTCCAAGGGAGGCGAACAGACGGTCAGGATTAGATCGCAAAAGTGAAGGCGAGAGATGGACGACAAAGATCGAATCGCATCAGGAGTGATTTCACAAATCGCAACATTTAAGAGTTTAGCATTAAGGCATTGCATGGTAAGTTAAAGTATTTGTGATGCGAAATGGAGAAGACATGTGTTTGCACGGCGCAACGTCGCAGATCGCAAGAAATAGAGTATAACCTCAAAGTAAATCTTATAAAGTGTGAAGTGCGATCAGATGAGGGCCGTTAGATCTAGGGGTAGATCAATGACGGACAACAAATCGTGAGACTGCACATCACAGCGCTTAAGGGATAGCAGGAAGGCAACTGCAAGTTAAGTTAAAGCTTTTGTGATGCGAAATGGAGGGACACGTGTCGACCTTGTGCAACATCACATCTCACAAGAAATAGGGTTTTACTTTGAAGACATCACAAGTTATGTTGTTTTGGTTGCGATGCAGTAAGGATCAAGCGACATGATGCGATGAAGGGATTCCACGTGGAAGCATCGCGCTCGAGCGCAGATCGTAGATCGCATGGTTTAAGGTTTATCACTAATGGTAGAGTGGGAAACCTGCGGGTAAGCATTTGCAATGAGATATGATTGGTCAAGCACTGTGGGACCCAATAGCCCTTGTTCCGTGTATTTTATATGCACCATATTATAAATTTTACGTTGTTGATTGCAAATCGCATATATATATATATATATATGCACTGTTGATCGATAAATGTATGTATGTTGATTAAAGCTCAGATTTGTAATCCGCCGTGTGTATAAAGGGAGTTGTATGTGAGCCATATCCCATAGGTTACAAAGAAATGATCTAAACACAAATCAAAGGACCAGGGGCTTGGGAATAATAGTGTGATGTAGATGCAGCTGTGAGTCAAAAAGGAAAGGCTGAACACAAGAGAGAAAACTCTGGGAAAATGACCTGACACTCATGCATAGGTGTTATGCGGCTGTGATAGTTTGATAACAAAGACTGAACGTGGGTAGAAGGAGACTTGGGTAAGTATCCCGACATAGAGAAAAGGAGTAGAGAAGAGAATATAATGCTATATGTAAGATATGAAATAGGAAGAGGCGGTGTAAAGCATAAAGGCATGGGTCAAGTAGGGATAAGACAGTAATGCAACATCAAAGTTGGAAATGTAAATGCAGAAACATAAAAGACAAAGGGACAACAATCAGAAGAGGAAAAACACACAACAAATCTAAGAAATTGAAAGGGCTGAGTAAAAAAATTGATTGTAACCGTAAATGTATTATTTATTTTATATTGATTGTAATGCAAAGGCAAGTCTCCATAGGCAAAGAAAAACTCCAATTTGATACTGTAATGATTGTATATATTGTTGTAGCATTCAGAATATGCTGAGTTAGGAAATGAGTGGGTGAAAGGCAAGAGTCCTGCCTGTTCACTTCATATTCCTTGTAGAATGAAAAAAATCATAAAGCTATTTGTATAAAATAGGTAATATCAATATGCAAAAAGTAGAGGAGGATATAGGAAGAAAGAGAAAGTGTGCAACAGATTTGAAGAGTGCAGAAGAGGTTAGAAAGCTGCAGAATTGAAAAGAGAAGAAGAATGTAAGACAACTGCAGAATGTTAGAGAGTGGAAGAATGAGAGAGACCATATAAAGATGTTGTGAATATCCAGAGCTGATATGAAACAAATTTGAAGGCTGGAAGCGGAGTAGTGAAGAAGGATAAAAACAGAGTTGATATCCAGGTAAATCAACATATGATTTTATTGTAGAGTAAGGAAGTTGGTGCTTCCGTATCAAGTTGTAGCTTGATAGATGTCCAGTTGTAGCTGGTTGAGGTAGGAGCCTCCTGTGGGTTGTAGCCTATAGAAAGTACACGGGAGTTGGTGCTTCTGTTTCAATTTGCAGCTTGATAGATGTCTAGTTGTAGCTAGTTAAGGTAGGAGCCTCCTATGGGTTGTAGCCTGCAGAAAATAGATGGGAGTTGGAGCTTCCTTACAAGTTGTAGCTTGTATAATTTGAGGTAGTAGCCCCCTGTAGGTTGGAGCGTACATAAAATCAGTGGTGAGAGGGAGTTGGAGCTTGCCTTTGCATCAAAACAATAATAAGATGTGGTTTTCTCCCTTATGGGTTTCCACTTATATCTGTTGTCTATGTGCTTGATGATTATGTGTTGATGTGGTGTTTTAATCTTCTTAATTACTTGCTCTACACACATTACATTTTTTGATTCATTATGTATTAAGTTTCTTATGAACTGAAGGTGTAATTGAGTTGAATGAAGAGAGTTTTAAATGTCCATGAATGTTCTAAATTGATTCACCTCCTCTCCCCCCCTCTCATTTTAGCTAAGAGTTCATCATATTTATCCTCTAATGGTTTATGGATTAAAGTTTTTTCCCTAGGTAAATATTGTGTGGTAATAGGGGAAATTTTTGAATTCACTCCTCTCCCCTCTCTAAAAGATATAACATTACATTCGATAGGGGAGTGAGTAGGAAAAATATGTGTTTTAAATTGATGTGAAACTTTATTGTTGGAATTAGGGTTTGGTTGCAAAAATGGTTGGGACCATAGAGAAGGATAACATGGTGGTGTATTGGACAAGAATTGGAACTGTTGTGGTTTAGGTAATGGATTTTTCATCGGAAAGTTCCCCAGAGAAGAGGATCCAAACCATCCTTGAGGCTGTAGGAATATCTGGATCAAGGAAGAGGGCCACTGTGGCCATACGATGGGGTATTGAATCAAAGGAGGATTATAATTATGCCATGGAATTGTAGGATTATAGATCTGCTGAGGAACCTGTTTCAGACAATAAATGTTAGTCCAAGTATTAAATGATGATGATATTTGAGTTATACCTTACAGTCGATTTATTTTCTTACACGATTCCTTAAATACTTTTTGTAACCCTGCTAGTGATGGGAAAAAATTTATCGAGTGATCCTCCTTGTACTTCTTCCATTCTTCATGCAAATCATCCAATTTTAGATTTAGAGAGGATTTCGTAACTCCTATTTTTGTAGCAGATTTCAAAAATTGAGAGGAAAGTTCTCAAGAATTATTACCAGTATTTGAGATTCCTCTTGAATACCTAATGCATAATTTACAAACATCATCATATGGCAAGTTAAAACATCACCTGCTCCTATCAGATTTAAAGGTTCTAAAATTCATCTTTGATTCCTTTGAATAGGAGTGTTTTTAACATCTCTTTTTCCAAATGTTTATGTTTTTATTTTGAAGGTTGTATCTAAATCGATCTACATAGTCCTCCAAAATTTCTTCTTCCCCTTGTATCATTCAAAGAGTATCTTCATTAGCTTGGAAGTAGTCTTTGTACTTCTCCAAGAATACATTCTTCGTATCTTCCCATGTTTGAATGCAGTTCCCTCCAAGGCTCATGAACCATCAGAGAGTTGCTCCTTTAAGAGTAAGAGGAAACACTTTCAACCTTTCAGCATTAGTATAATAGCCATATCCTCTACAAATTACTTCAAAATCAAATAAGAATGTATTTGGGTTTTTCTTCCAAACCATGAAATTTTGGTAGAGAAGATGGAGGAATATTGTGCATTTGTATCACTCCTCCTGGATCTTTGATAGGTAATTCAAAGGTAATGATGTTTGTCATTTTGTCCCAACATATAAGAGGTTCTCCATGTCATACTTCAAGACTCCTTCTTTGAATTTCCTTCCAACCGGTCAGTGAAATAGGTGTATTGGATGATTGATATTAGCCTCAAACTCCTCATTGAAAAATGCCTCAAAATACTATTTCAATAAGATAGCTAGTGTGTTCTGTCATCACATGGATAAATATATATAGGGGGGTTCTGCACTTAATCAATCCCTACTTTAATCCTGCACTCAAAGGCATTAATTAAAAGTGAAACCATAGACAAAAATTCAAAAACCTATCAAATTTGGAAAAAAATCCTAATTATTAAAAACTAGGAAGGAAACCTTAATTAAAAGCCAACCCTAACTACTGGAAGCATGAGAATTGACTAAGAAAATGTAAAGAAGGTATTTTCAAGTAAATCCTAAATAATCCAAGCTATGTTAATCCAAAATATGACTCTCAACTCAAAAACATATGTTAAAGTTCTTGCACTAAATTATTTTTCCATTCAATTCTATGTGCAATAAAAAGGCATAATCACTCTACTCTGAGTGCAAACTAAAAATTAAATATGAATCCAATTTGGCTTTAATGTTATTGAAACATTTTGGTGTATCAGATACAAAACAACTTCTACGTGCACAAACAAGATCAAGCTCACTCTAATTAATATGTCCTCAAATCCTGGAACACACCCACTTTGTCAAAATATATTTTCAAGCCAAACTTGGAATCTTAAAATCAAGTGTGACCTCATTATTGCAATTTAATATCAAAGAAAACATAATGTCCAATAATCATTTGCAAGATAAAACTACATGTGACAATCTTATTTTACAATTCTTATTCCTGCACTTAGTGTATATCACCAGTGTAGGATCTCAAAAATATTGATCGTTGATCAAATGCTCAAATACACACTCAGATAATAAAAAGTGACCATAGATAAAATAATTACGGAGTGAGAAAATAACTAGATCAAATTACAGAAACATACCTGTTGGGCTGTTTACTGGGTAAACAAACACAAGTATTTATTATCAATCTGGGCAAGTAGGACTTAGAAGCATCTCTAAGATATATGGGTTTCAGCTATCATCAAGTTAGAATATGATTTACTAATAATAATGGAAATGCATATTTGAAATATAAATTTGAACTAAATAATTTCCAAATTCAAATATGTAATTAGCAACAGAAGAAGCTCCTAACTTAGGAGAACTTGTTTGTCCTAATTCTCTTACAAAACTACTTCATGAATTAGAAACCAAAACCACTATTGAGAAATATATTAAGATGTATGAAAAAATAACTGAAGAGGCTCTTAAATAAAGAGATCCTATTTTTCCTTCATTACAGATTCATTCATCATTAATACTATTGTTAGTTAACAGGAACTTCAAAAAATCATTAAAAAGAAGGAAAAGATTAATTCTAGCTCTAGCTCTTAGTCAGATAGAAAAAATGATTAACTTAAACATTGGATTGTCCTTTCATAAGAATAATAGGAATTAGAATTAGATTCATCAGAACTCATAAAACATCAGCATATATCTAATTAACAAGCATAAAACAAACTAGTTCAAAAACTGCAACTAAAGATGACTAGAAAGTGCACATAGCTCGGTGTGGGGGGCCTCCACCCTTGCCTTGCACACTGTAAGTGATTTCAGCTACTAAAAATTTAGTCAAGCATTCACTATATGATAGCAACAAATAAAATAGAATAGGTCTCTCAATTAACTCTCCAAAGTTTCAGAAATATCAAAGTTAAGTTATACAATTTCTACATATCAGTTCCTTCAATGTCTTAGGCTTAAATAGATAAAATATGAAACAAATTCATCTAAAATGTCTCCTATAGTGATGAATATCCTTATCCTATCAAATCAGGTCGATCTCATCCATCTAATCCCTCAAAATATGGAAAATCCCATAAAATAAGAAATTTGACCTATTTCCTAGGTACCTCCATAAAAACAGGCCTTGTTTGACCGCCTTTGACTAGACTTGTTTAAGCTTGATTTGACTGAACCTGTTGTGAAACCAGCTCCAAAAATAGAAGAAAAGAGATATCAACGCCTTAGAAATAAGCCACTTCGAGGGGGAAACCTCCAATACATTACATGAATGAAAAATTCTTGGATGATACAAATTACAAAACCTCCTTTCTATATATAGGAGTCCATGGGGCCACAATGTAATCCTAGTGGGGACACAATGTAATCTTAGCCGACCTAACAATAATAATTTAAGGGTACAATAATAACAATAAGGGGGGCTACACTAACATAATAAGGGACTACACTATTAATATAGGGACTTAACATGCCCCTTTCCTTCAAACAAGTGTTGTCCTCAATGCTTGATTATTTCTTGATGATCCTATATAAAATTATCATCCTCCCATGTGGAATATTCTATAGGACAGATCTTCCACTTGCTGAGATACTCTGAAATTGATCGTACTTGTCAAGTTCTTTTTTCTGTGACTGCTTCAGAACTTCTTTCAATGTGATGTCGATCTTCCTGTTGTTTCATATATTCTGCACCAAAGTTAGGTTATCCTTTGAGAGTTGGAGAACTTCTTGTTGATGCTCGATGTGATCTTACACTAATTTATCATTCATATTAGCTATTATTTGATCCTTCAAACCATCCAACTTAGCCTCCATTTATGCTTTTAAACCATCTATGTCATCTTCGGTTGCTCTTCATAACATCGAAATTTGTTGCACTTGGTACTGTAATTTTGATATCTCATATTGCAATTCTTCCTCTTCATGCATCATAGTATAGATTTCTGAGGGCTTAATGGGTGTTGAATTCTTTTTAGGAGGCATTTCAGAACCCAATACCGAAATATATGCTCAATAGGCCCTTGGAATCACTTCAAATTGGATTTTTTTTTATACAAAACTTATGCAATTCTGAAACAAATACACACCTTTTTCTTTCTTTTGAGAAGCTCGAAATTGAAATTGACTTATCTCTATACTTGAAGATCCTCAATATCTTAAATTTGGCCCTGTAGTAGTCTTCTGAAGCTTCTTTCAAATGTCACAGGTCTGACCTCATTTGGATTCTTCAAGACAAAGTTATATCCAATCTCCTACAATGACCAATTTATGGATTGGTTCAGTAGAGTGAACTTGTATGACTTGCCACATGTCATTGTTTCCTCCTTTGGATCTGAAATTGATAGAAAAGAAACTAAAATCCGTGTACTTGCGAAATTTTTTTACATAATTCCAATCCGATGCTCAGAGAGAGAGTTATGAAGATTTTCCCACAATAACCTCTTTGAGATGAAATTTGGGAGCTTGAAAAAAACCTAAATTCCACAGATCATATCTCCGAAAATGTTGTGAACCAAGCTCTAAAATTTTGGGGAAATTTTCCTCGGGATTTTGGCTTCGCTCTCTAAAAATTTCAGCTTCTGAAAATTCGTAGAAAAAAATTTATAGCGCAAATGCCGCGATGACTTGTTTAGGTTAAATTCAGGAGCCTACAGAAAGCCCTAACTTGCACAAATCATATCTCCAAAAATATTTCGAATCAAGCTCTGGAATTTTGCAAAGATGTTCCTTAGGATTTCTACTGTGCACTCTAGAAATTTCAGCTTTTGAACCTTCTTAGAAAAAAAGTTATAGTGAAAATTCCACGATGTCTTGTTTGGAGCAGCGAAACCCTAGAATCCAAAGCTCTGATACCAAATGTTGTGAAACCAGCTACAAAAAGAGAAGAAAAGAGATATCAACACCTTAGAACTAAGCCACTTCGAGGGGGCAGCCTCCAATACATTACATGAATGAACAATTCTTGGATGATACAAATTACAAAACCTCCTTTCTATATATAGGAGTCCATGGGGCCACAATGTAATCCTGGCCAACCTAACAATAATAATGTAAGGGCACAATAATAACAATATGGGGGATACATGGGTACAACAATAACAATAAGGGGGGCTACACTAACATAATAAGCGACTACACTATTAATATAGGGACTTAACAGAACCAAAAGGTGTACATTTAATATTAGTTCCTAATATTTCTACAAATTTATCCAGCTCGAGCCCAAGTGTCCTGCAAATATGACAACCATGAAGCTATTACGAGAATTTTTGATCTCGTCCAAAAATGCACTTAAAATTCAATTTTTGTAAAAACTTCTAAGAATTTAAAAAATTAATTTAAATACCTGGATATGCATTAATTGGAAAAAATAGAGTGAATATTATGGTGTATGGATGGATATCATGGTAATAAAATGTATTTTATTAAACAAAAAGAGATAAAAAACGAGGGCCAACATCTCCCCCAAGCCAATGTTCAAGCATGTCCTCATGCTTGCTTCTTCCTTTTAGACCTCCTAAGTTTTGATGCTGATATTGTCCCTGACCTTGATGCTTCATGATGAGCTACTTGTAAAAGAGAGTCTATACCTTTGTACTATTCCTCTTTGTATATTGAGGCCTTGAAATTCTACTTTTCATATTTGATCTTCCAAGAGTTTTTCTCTTTGAGCCACCCGAATGCTTGCATGGTAAGAGATTGTTCTTTGCTTTTAGTTTTCCTACTTCTTCATTTAGTCTCTCATTATCTTTGATCAATTTTTCATTATTTTTCTTGTATGTTCCATTTTATCTCTTCAAGTGCCTTTCCAATATCCTACTTACCTCCAAATTATCAGTCAATTCCTTGATTCTGCTAAGGTTTTGGTATTTTTCTTCTTCCTTGGTGTCTTTGGAAACTGAAGTGGTCTCAATCTCCTCATTGTTAAAATATGAGTCTTTTTCCAATGGGTTTTCATAAACCTCCTTCTGCAATCTTTCAAGAATTTCACTAGCTTGTTTAGTCAAGGGAGATGTCTCAATGATTTTCACTTCTGGTTCTCGTTCCTTACTACTTATGTCTGTTGAATTCTTTCTTATTTTTCTCCTAGGAATGGACAAGAATAATGTCTCTCTTTCTATCATTACTATCTCTTTTTGCTTCTTAGATCTTGTTCTTGGATAAAGGGGTGAATTCGTTATACTCCTTTTTTCATGTACTGGTTTGAATTTTTCTTCTATGGCTTGTTCTGCAAATTGATTCTGAGTTAGGAAATCTCTCCACATCACACCCTTAGTTCTCAACTGATAATCGACAAGGATTTTAATGAGCCCTTGCTGATGGATTTGTGCCTCCTTAGGTTTGGTTTCAGACTTCACATTTTCCATCATCCTGTTCAAATTTATATGGAAAAAGTATGACAAGTTGATTCTTATGTCTCCCTTGATGTGCTGTAGCAACCTAATGTGGTATAGGTGCACGATGCTATGTCTACTATCACAGGAGAAGAATTTTTGGATGATCAATACTAAATCTTCCCAAGGCTCATTGAACCATTCTATGGGAATCCCCTTAGTTCTGTCAAATGACCCCTTTCTATTTTTGTCTAGGAAGAAGGTCCATCCCTTATATTTAAAATGCAACTCTTTGTGATAATGTTATCCTGATAATGGAAAATATAGGGCTTGAGAAATTGATTTTGGAGTAAGGGAATGACTAAAATTCCCACCATAGTTTGATATTGTTTGTAGTTATTTATGAATTCCCTTGTAATGTCTTCATTATTCCCTATAAAATTTTGAAGGAAACCTATCTGACCTGATTGGTAAAGTTTTTCTACTGTGTCTTTGCCCCAATTCTCGATCTAAAAGTCTTTAGGTTCAATGCTTGTTACCATGTTTTCTGAAAACCACTTAATATATCCTTCTACTGTCATGATCCTCATTTTGAAAAATAAAAATTCATGCACTAGATCTCTGTTGACATAGACATTATGGTGGTGAAGCTTACCTCTTTTTGATGCCTTTGACAAAGAAGTGAAACCAATCTTCTATTCTCTTGGAAAAAATAACTCATTGCTTCTACAAACACAAAGATTTGATGTAGAAAATATTATAAAAACATAACAATCATGTTTTTATTAATCTACTCTTCTTATTTGATCCTCTGTCTCATCAAAAATTTAAAAAAATCCTCTGCCTCTAATTTGTAGAATTCTTTGTCTTTTGTTGACTGTGTAATTTTTTTTTTTAATACCACAATTCCTTTTGTCCTTCAATTTCACACAAAATTCCTTCTATTCTAAGGTAAAATCATTATAAATTCAATCTGAAATTTTCTAAGCTCAGTTTGTGCAAGAAAATTTGAAGAATGGCTCACTATTTCATCAAAAATATCATAAAAAATAGGTTCACTGTGTCTTCAAAATTCATAAAACATTGCTCGTTGTTTTACAAAAATATTTTGACCATGTTTTTACTTCCTCTTAACCCATAATTCGATCTCTGTCATTGCAAACATTCACCATAAATCTTTTCTCTTAGTTAGAATTTCCTCACTGTGTGTATAAATGAAACTAATTTGTTTACACAAACCATTCAAAAATGCAAGTTACAAATGATGCCACTGTGTGTTAAAAATCGAACACTCTGTTGTCTATTTGTATTCAAATCAAAATTGAAGATTGTTTATGCAACCACACATGAAGAAATTTCCGAATTTACCTCATCTGGTAGTGATCTTCATGATTTCTCTGAGTTTGACTTGAGTTCCTGTGTTTTAAGAAACACCATATTAATAAAAAATCTCCTTAATATATCAAATATTCACTCATTAAATCAATGAAGGATTCATGCTAACTGGTGGTAGAGTTTTTGTGAATGGTGGCTGTGACACATTGTATGGTAATGAAAAGTTAAAACAGTGGCGGAAACACTTCATTTATAACTCATATTTCACACAAAAAATCTGAGATTTGTTCACATGAATAATCGTTGTTTTTAACAAGAAAAATCCAAATTTGCTCTTTCCTCGTGCTTCACGGGATCTCTACACCTTGACAGCATGCTTGATTGACACAACTGCCAAATTTCTTGGCTCAAAATCTCAGTCAACTCTCCTTATCCCTCCATCCTTTTATTGCTATATCTTCTGCTCACTTTGTTGTGTTTAATTTCCTCTGTTCCTTCACAGCTCTCCTTCATCTTCTTCTATCATTTTTTTCTTCACAGGGTCTCTCGAATGTGTGCTAAAGATTTGCATGGCATTCTACTCCCTCACTAAGCCTGAAAAGGGCTATGATGGTGAAGAACACATGGTTATTTATTAGTCCGAGGTCTAAGAATGGAAGAGGCTCTTACCAGTTTACACAGGGTTTGCAACACTGTGTTTTTGAATTTTTTTGACCGTTCTTATCCGTCAACCGCTTGACTGATGCCTTCGTGGCTTAACTTTTCTGATTGGCTTGGTGTACTGGCTCCACGGTGTACTCTCCATTATCCATGTTCTCGACTCTATTTATTGTATAGTCCAAATTTCGTATGACATATGCTGACCACCATATTCGCATTCATATCTCCATCAAAATGCATTTTACCCCATCGAACATGCACCATCCCTCATCGTATTTCCGTTTAACCCATTTGCACATGCATCATTGCTCTTCATATTTCCATTTACTTCATTGCACATGCATCATTAATCTTCATTCCATGCATCGTATTTCCATTCCATCGCATCATTTTAACACTTAGGTTAGTTTATTGCATTTTCATTTTTGTTTGTATTATAATTGCATCTCCACCCATTACCTTAGCTTTTAATCATATATGATTGCGCTCTCAATAATATAGTTTGCATATTTGTTTTGTTTTGAGATTTGCATATTGCGCTTTCACATTATTTTAACTTAGGTTTTGACCTTTGTTTATTTTAACTTCAAAAATAACCAAATAATGGCCATTTTTTAAAATTAAATTTTTACCATTTACCATGAAACTAACCTTTTTGCTTTCTTTTTGTAGGTCCAACAAAGGTTCGATAATTGAGCCTTTTGTTTATGATCTTTATGTTTAATAAGAGTAGGGTTAATGTGGTATGGATAATGAATATGGAATAATAAATGGTTTATGGAATGATACTTAAATGGTTAGGGTAGTGAATATGGATATGATAGGTAAAATAATTAATAGGAATAGGAATGTAATGAGTAGAATATGAAGGTAGTGAAATTTAAGTAGAATATGCATAACCAGTACTAAATTAGTCTTAACAATTCTAGAATATTTTAAAAAAATTAAAATTTTAAGAGAAAAACTTCACTTACTGTACTTGTATTCCCACAAATTATTTGATGTTCATGATGTCCTTTGGTCAAATGATGGTTGACATTGTTTTTTTTTATAACGATGGCTCTTCCAGGATATGTAGAAATGTAAAGACTTATTTCTGCTTTGCATCTGATTATTGATTCAGAATGACGTTGTTCAAGTCCCTTCTGCAAGTTTAATTTTGACATTTCAGGTCCCTTTTGTCATGTTCTTCAGTCTTGAATATTGATGTAGTTCAGGTCCCTTCTGACATAATATTAAACAATGATTGAAGTTTCTTCTGTTATATTATGCAGGTCCCTTTTGGATAATTTTCTCAATGATATCTCAGGTCCCTTCTGCTCAATATTTTTAGTGATGTATCAGGTCCCTTTGTACTTGTAATTTCAGATTCCTTTTTCAATTCAACTGCTCAAAATATTTACATAGTTTTATTACAAGCTTCCCCCTTGCCGATGTTAAGACTTGTCCTCAAGTCTTGCATGTCTCGGAGGGTAAATCTGCAAAAATCATATTGAAGTAAAATAAAATAAAAATAAAAAATCATATTGTCCAAACAAGTTGCTTTTCCGATAAGAATTTGAGTTTGTATTGTGCCAGATTCCTGGATTTTCACAACCAAACTCTTTTATCATTTTTTATATATTTTGTTTATTTTATATTTTTATTTTTATTTTTTTAATTCTTATTCTTCTGGAGTTATGGAAGGAATATTGCCATGCTGTCCCATTAGTTCCAAATCAGTATCTGTTGAAATCCTTTTCATAAAATCCTCTTTATTTATAGGCTTGTTGTAAACTTTAAGTCTATGTCCATTAACGACAAATGAAACAGATGCTTCATCAGTTGTTTTTATCTTTACAACTCCATTGTCAAATATTTATTCGATATCATATGGCCCAAGCCAATGAGTTGTAAACTTTGCCTTGAAATCTTTAAACTTGGAGTCGAACAATAGTGCCCAGTCTCCTTTTTGAAACACTTTATTCTTGATGAATCGATCATGCCATTTAATTCTTTGTTATTACAAAAGAGATGTGTGCTCTATTGCTTACTGTCGTATCTCATCCAATTGACTTAATTCCATGACCCTTTGTTTTTGTGCCTCAGATAATTCCATCCCCAAATCTGCTGCTAACTTGAATGTATGTATTTGAAATTATATGGGTAGCAGGACTTCTTTTCCATACACCAACTAATATGGACTAAACCCAGTTGTGTTTTTCCATGTTATCCTATATGCCCATAGTGCATCTCTTAATTTCTCTAACCAGTCCGAGTCTATTCATTTGTACAGTCTTCGTCATGATATTCTCTAGGAATTTGTTTGTTGATTCCACTTGTCCGTTTGCTTATGGATGGTACAAAGTTTATTTTCTATGTTTGATCTTGTACTTCTCAAAGTTTATTTTCTATGTTTGATCTTGTACTTCTCCGTAAGATATATAACAAGCTTTGATGTGAACAATGTGCCTTGGTCAGTTACAATCTGTCGTAGAACTCCATATTTTACAAATATCTCTTCAAATAGAAAATATAAAATTGTACATTCTGTTTCCCGTGCTACTACGTTTGCCTCCACCCACTTAGTAACATAATCTGTACATACCAGGATGTACTTCTTTCCGTTTGATGGAGGGTTGATTGGTCCCACAAAATCTAGAGCCCATTGCTCAATTGGTTCTATCATTACTTGTGGCTTTAATGGAATTTCATCTAATGCCACTGGCCTTCCAATTTTTTGGCAACTGCCACATCTTTTCACATAGGCCTTGGAGTCTTTGAAGATGGCTGGCCAGTAGTAGCCAAGTTTCAGCACTTTGTATGCCGTTTTCTTGTCTGCAAAATGACCACCACATGGCTTGTCATGACATGCTTTCAAAATATCTATAATCTCATCTTATTTAACATATATTCTTATTATTAGATCAGAACCAATATAAAAGAGGTCACCATTGACCCAACTATATCTAGAACTTTCTTTAATTATATTTCTTTTCTATTTATTTGTGTAATGAGATGGCAGGATGTCAGATGATAAATAGTTTACTATATCTGAAAAGCATGGAGTTTTGACAGTTATAGAAAATAGATGTTCATATGGAAAATTATCTGAAACTAGATTTGGATCACCAGGTGAATGAAGTCTTGATAGAAATTCTGCAACTTGATTATCCTTACATGGTCGATCTTGTACAATGATGTTAAATTCTTGCATTAATAACAACCATCTAGTTATTATGCCATTTGTAATTGCTTTTTTTATTAAATATTTTATGGCTGAATGATCCGTGTGGATGAATACTTGATAACTTGTTATGTAATGTCTAAATTTATTAACTGCATGTACTACAACTAAAATTTATTTCTCTGTAACACTATAGTTCAATTTTTCCAATGTTAAATTTTTTCTTATGAAATATATGGCATAATTAAAATGATTCTCTTTATGTCCAATCGATGATCGTATAGTAGTGTCAGATGCATCAATTGATATATGAAATGGTCGATCTTGTACAGTGATGTTAAATTCTTGCATTAATAATAACCATATAGTTATTATGCCATTTGTAATTGCTTTGTTTATTAAATATTTTCTAGCTAAATGATCCGTGTGGATGAATACTTGATAACCTGTTATGTAATGTCTAAATTTATTAACTGCATGTACTACAACTAACATTTATTTCTCTGTAACAGTATAGTTCAATTCTGTCGGTGTTAAATTTTTGCTTATGAAATATATGGCATAATTAAACTGATTCTTTTTCTACCCAAGCGATGCTCCTATAGCAGTGTCAGACGCATCAATTAATATATGAAATGGCAATGACCAATTAGGTCCCCTAAGAATGGGTGTAATTGACAAATTTTATTTTAATTTTTCAAATGCATTTTGATAATTATTTGTCCATTGTAATTGCACATCTTTCGCAAGTAACTTGAATAATGTCAAAGTTATTTTACTGAAATTTTCAATAAATCTCCTATAGTAGCTTGCATAACCTAAGAAAATCATTACTTCTTTTTGTGTTGTGGGTTGTATTAAATTCACAATGACTTGAATTTTTGTTGGGTCCATCTTAATTCCTGAATAAGAAATATGGTGTCCCAACACTATTCCCTCCGTTAACATCATAAAGCATTTTTCATTACTTAGTGATAGATTTGTCTCTATGCATATTTTCAATTTTTTTTAAAGAATTTTAAACAATCATCAAATGTTCCGCCATAAAAAGTGAAATCATCCATGTAGACTTCTACACACTCATGGATCAAATCAACAAAGATTGCAAGGAATGCTCTCTGAAAAGTAGCAGGTGCATTACATAAACCAAAGGGCAATACATTGTATGCATATGTTCCCCATGGGCATGTAAATGTTGTTTTATCTTGGTCTTCCAATGCTATCTTTATCTGATTGTACCCACTAAATCCATCAAGAAATGAAAACAATTTCTTCCTAGCTAATGAATCTAGCACTTGATTAATAAATGGTAAAGGAAAATGATATTTTAATGTAGCCTTATTGAGATCTCTGTAATCTACACAAATTCTCCACTTTCCATTTTTCTTAGGTACCACAACTAAGGGTGAACGCATTGACTATCAGAAATAGGATAGATAAATATGACTTGTAACAGTTTCTGCAATTCTTCTTTCACTATTTCCTTCATCACAGGGCTCATCCTTCGTAGTGGTTGTCTTACAGGTTTGATTTGATCATCAATGTAAATGTGATTGATACATGTTTTTGGATGAATCCCTTGCATGTCTATGTAATCCCAGGCAAAATATTTTGAGTATTTCTGTAATAATGCTATTACCTCTTGCTCTTGTGATGATTGTGAGTTATTACCGATATTAAAATTTCTCTGAGGACTGATCTCAATAATTTTTCTCTTTGAATTGATAATTGAGTTAACAGGAAAAATACTTTCAAATGTATTTTGCAGTGATTGTATAGTATAGTTTTCCCGAAAACACTGATTTAAAAGGTGAATTTCAGCTTCATATTGTGTAATTCTAAGCTGCTCCGAAATGTTTGGTTCTTAGATGAAAAGATTTAATAAGACCTCATTTTCTTCCTCCTCTCTAAAGTTATAGATTTGATTAATACTAACAATAGATTTAAGTTCTTGTTGTTCTTCTCCATCAAGCCATGATAATAAAGAAGGAGATTGAGCGAGAGGATACAATGTAACATGTTTTCTTTCATCTTCATGTGCAATAATCATACTTCCTGACTTGCATCCAATGTAGGCATCTGTAGTGGCTAACCATGGTCTACCTATAATAATGGATGCCCTCCTAAGTTTTTTTTTGGTTGCAAAATCAAGAAGTCTACAGGATACTCCCATGAAACCATTTAGATAATTATATCTTCCAATATACCTTCTCGTACAACTTTAGATCTATTTGCAAGTTCTAAAATTGTAGTAGTAGGTCTAATGTTGTTTAAGTTCAAATGTTTCATAGTCTCTGTAGTCATAACATTTATAGCTACTCCCAATTCTATTATTTATTGTAGTCATAATCGAAATGGTAACCATAGGAATCCCTAGATCAACATATTTTTCAATGGTTGTATTTGTAGACATGAGACTAGCTAAACTTCCAATTACCTAGATTGTGGGTGGATCTCTTTTTCTTCTTCTAGATTTCTTGATGCATAATTATTTTATTGTTTTTGCATATATTGGAATATATTTGATTTCCTTCAGCAAGGGAATTTTGACATATGTGTTCTTCAATTCATCCAGAATATCAAATTCAGGTAGAGGTATTGGGATTTTTTGTTGAATTAACCTCTCTGGACATGGTGGAGTTTGAGTCATAATAGATTTACCTTTATGAATTTGTTGTTCTGGTTGAGATTATTGACTTTTTTCTCCTTGATCAATTTTTTCTTCTATTATTGGAGGAGAATTTTTATGTAACACCTTCTCGGACCTAAAGTGGACATCTTGTATGGGAAGAATAGAATAAATAGGATAATATGTTGTCTCTTCCACATTGTATGCTGGTCTATCCACTTTGTTACTTGGATTAGTTACTCGCTAAGCTGTAAATTATGTTGGTCTAGGAGGTGGTTGGTTAGTAGGCAGCTGAAGCTGTCGAGGTTGAGTTAACATAGGTTGATTTTGGGGTGTAAATGGCATTGGTTGATGTTGCTGGAATTTTTGGTATTGAGGAAATGGTTGTGGAGGGTATGGTTGTTTATATTGATATTGTTGAGGGTACATATGTTGAGGTGGTTGGTTTCCATAACCATATCCCCTCCAACCTTGTGCAGGTTGGTTTTGATATTGTTGTGGAGGCTAAGCCTGCCATGGCATTGGAGTGTTCCATGAATTTTGAGGATAGTGAAACTTCTAGGGTTTTTTTTTAGGGAACTGTTGAGGTATCCTTGGTTGCTAAGGTCTCCTTGGTGCCATATAGTAGAGAGAATATACCCTTTGCACTTCTTCCATTTGCAACTCTTTTAATTTAGGACAATTTTCTGTTACATGATTTTCCGTGCAAAGTCCACACACTTGTATACCTTGCAAAGGAAATTCCCTGAGTGGATGTTTTTTCCTACACTTGGGATAGAAGATTTCTAAGATTTCATCTCGTTCTTCCTTCTTCTTCTTAGATTTTAAGATATCTACTTGTGTTCCCAAAGTTCTCAAGAGATTTGTTTTGAAATTTTCTAATAAAATTTCTATTTCTGCTCTTGTTACTGCACTTGCTATAGATTTGGAAGCTCTTGATGTAATATCTCTCTTTCCACTCTTTACTCTTCCCCAGAGTATTTTTGACAAACTTTAGAAATTTCTTCAAATGGTAGATTGGAGATATCTCCTTTTCCCATCACATTAAGGATATCCAAATATTCATCTCTGATACTGGTAAGAAATATTGTACCGATGGTATCGAGATTTAGAGAATGTTGTTCGGATTTCTGCAAATTGTAAAGACATCTTTCCAAATATTCTTCCGAACTTTCATCTTCTTTTTGTATCATTCTAAAAATTTCTTCTTTTGAGTCTCTAGCCCTTTAGTAAGCTTGATCATTTTTAAGAAAAAAAAATTTCGTATCATCCCAAGAAGCTATTGTTTTTTCTTCTAAACCCATAAACCATTTAAGTGCTACTACTTTCAGAGTAGCAGGAAAGAGTCGAAGCTTGTGTGTATCATCCATATATCCATAAGTTCTACATAAGATATCAAACTTGAACATGAATGCATCAGGATATTCTGTTGACATTCCATAAAATTTAGTCAATACATAAGGTGGAATTTTTTTCATTTTCACTTCTTCTCCTAATATTTCTCTTGCATCTAATATTGGAAAGAAAAAAGTAGCTTCCTGATCATTGTTATTTTCTTGTTCATTATCATGTAGTCTTTTGTTTTGATTTTCTCTTATTGCATCTTCTTATATCTTTCTTAGTTCTTTTGTTCTTCTATCTTCCTCTCTCTTTCTTTCTTCCTCTCTTTTTCTTCTCCATTCCCTTTGTTGTCTCTCATATTCAATTTTTTGTTCAGGAGTTATAAATGGCATATTGGATCCTTCTCCTTCTTCAACCATTTTCTGTTCAAATATTTGCAGTGTTTCAATATGAGGTTGATTTGGTGTTTCTTCAACTACTTTGATTTGTTTAAGGACAGGTTGCTCTAATTGTTCAACAACTGGTTTTCTTGCTTCCTTCTGTTTCCCTAAGGAAGGAGGATATTTTGGTGATATTTTTTTTTTACCTCCATGGCTAACAAGATCTGTATTTCAACTTCAGTTAATATTTTTCCTGATCTTTGTTTTTCCTCTAACTCTTCTATAATAGGTCTTCCAACGAATTTTTTTGTTGGTCCTGTGAATGGATGAATTGTTGGATGATTTTCCGGGGGGTTTTGTTTCACAAATCTACCCTTCTGACCTCTATCTCTAGGCATAAAGAAACATAACTTAAAAGAAAAACTATGTTTTTGGTTTATATATATATATATATATATATATATATATATATATATATATATATATATATATATATATATATATATATATATATATATATATATTTGTCTTCCTATTTGACCGTTTTGAATATTCGTCCCCGACAACAACGCCAAACTGTTGGGTTGTTTACTGGGTAAACAAACACAAGTATTTATTATCAATCCGGCCTATTAGGAATCAGAAGCATCTCCAAGATCCCCATTTTCCTTCATTACAGATTCATTCATCATTAATACTATTGTTAGAAAATAGGGACTTCAGAAAATCATTAAAAAGAAGGAAAAGATGAATTCTAGCTCTAGCTCTTAAAAATAGAAAGAATGTTTAACTTAAAAATTGGATTGTCCTTTCATATGCAGAATAGGAATTAGAATTAGATTCATCAGCACTCATAAAACATCAACATATATCTAATTAAAAAATTAAGCATAAAACAAGATAGTTCAAAAACTACAACTAAAAATGACTAGAAAGTGCACTTAGCTTGGTGTGGGGGCCCTCCACCCTTTCCTCGTACACTGTAAGTGATTTTAGATACTAAAAATTCATTCAAGTATTCACAATATGAAAATAGAAAATTAAATAGAACAGGTCTCTCAATTAACTCTCCAAAGTTTCAGAAATATCAAAGTTAAGTTACACAATTTCTACATATCAGTGCCTTCAATGTCTTAGGCTTAAATAGGTAAGATATGAAACAAAATCATCTAAAATTTCTCCTATAGCCACAAATATCCTTATCCTATCTAATCAGGTCGATCTCATCCATCTAATCCCTCAAAATATGGAAAATCCCATAAACTAAGAAATTTGACCTATTTCCTAGGGATCTCCATAAAAACAGGTCATGTTTGACCACCTTTGATTGGGCCTGTTTAAGCTCAGTTTGAATGAACCAACAGGTGTACATTTAATATTAGTTCCCAATATTACTATAAATGTATCCAACTTGAGCCCAAGTGTCCTACAAATATGACAACCATGAAGCTATTACAAGAATTTATGATTTGGTCCAAAAATGCACTTAAAATTCAATTTTATAAAAACTTCTAAGAATTAAAAAAAATTAATTTAAATACCTGGATATGCATTAATTGCAAAAAACAGAGTGAATATGATGGTTTATGGATGGATAGCAAGGTAATAAAATGTATTTTCTTAAACAAAAAGAGATAAAAAACGAGGGCCAACAATACCCTTTTTAAAACAATTGTCCATGAACCAATTCACACTCTAGTTGACAACTATCTTAAATGATTAGAGTCATTATATTTATAATAGGCTTAAGTTTGACTAAACAGAAATAAATATCATCACAAATTAAATAACTATAAAATCTTGTCATATAATTTATGAGCTCTAATGAAAATCCAAGCAACAAAGTTTTTCCAAGCCCATAAATCAATACATTCATATGATAAAAAAAGGTTTGCAATATTGGGAGAACCTTCACTTAAATATCGACAAATATCTTAGAAGTTATATTATTTCCCACCAAACTAACATATATCAAATTTGACACTACACAGTCCCAAATTTATCCCAAGTTATGTTGTGATGAAATTATTAACAATGTGTGCAAGCTATATGTAATTCTAGATCATGTTCTAATGCTATTTATCCTTAACAATGTTGTCAACTTGTTAGAAAACTTGAAGATGTTGTTCAAATTATCACAACAAAAATATAATTTAAAATTCTCATGAACTGAGTACTTACAGAGAGCGAGAGAGAGAGAAAGAGAGATAGATAGGGGATCCTAGAGTTGAAGAGGTTTCTCCACTCATAATTACATGACCCAAATCTATTCTGCATGTGAAAACAAGGTATCACTACAACATAGAAATGTCATTGATCACACAGTTTAAATAAGTGAAAAGTCTAAAAAGATTCTCACTCTTTTTAAGATAAATTATTCAGATCTTAACACTCAATCAAAAATAATTCAAAGTTCCATTCATGTATAAATGAAAAAATGTAGAAGAGGAATCCATAGATCTGTCAAACCAACTAAAGAATTTTGTTGTTAACATACCTTTGCAAGAATGAAATACACACCAACTTAGCAGATCTACAAACCACAAAAAAACACACAACTAGAGGGATGTTGAGATTTTCTGGTGGTCCCTACTAGTCCTGCTCATACCCTTGTTTGAAACATTAAATTACAAATCCAATGTGAATCATGAAATACTCAAAAAGAATAAAAAGAGGAACCTAGCATTATAAGCTTTTGTTGAAATTAAATGAGTCTTTTACATCTAAGGCCATTTTCTCAAGGTCCAAACCAACAAATTAAATTTATAATAACATCCTCCCCCCTCCACATGCCATGGCTAAGCTTTTTATGAAGGTTAAAAGACAAATTTTGGCTCTAACAATCCAAATTTTCAATTATGGAAAATTTTGCATTTTAACAAATTTTCCTCAAAGAAACCTGCATAAATTCCTAACCGTGGTGAATTTTAGAAAATTGTTCAAGGGGAGATTAATTTTCCATGTTTTCAATAAATATCTAGGAATTTTCTAATTCAACTCAATTTCCTCGAAAATCATGCCCCAAGTTGACTGTTTAGATACTTTTACAATTCTTGGTTTAACATGGTTTTTTTCAAATCTTCCTCAAATACCCCTTTGAATCTCCCAAACCGTGACAATATTTTGAAAAAATTTGAGAATTAATCAATTTACTATACTAGGAAAAAAACCCGTGTTCCATAATTTTGAGATTCGCTTTCATTTGCACGGAAATCAAGGACAAATTTGGCAGTTTGAAAACTGTGTGAATTTTGGTGTTTATTTGTCAATTTGTTTCTAGAAACTCACACATGCAACTAGGTGCATTTTAACTAATGTGGAGGTGTTAAAACATCATTTTGAACAAAAAAATTCCCTATTTTCCATGAAAGTGTGCTGAGATGTCGAACCCCCAAATTGGTGTAGACACCACCTTGCTGGTGCAGGAACTGAAACAAGTGTAGGAAGACCATAAATTGATGTACTTAGAAATCAATTGTAAATATTTAAATGGAGTTTCATGCATATTCTTGATGACTTGAAATAACACAAAAAACTATCATTAATAACAATCTCGATATATTTTGTATTGAAACAAAGGGAATATATTAAAGAATAAATAATTACCTTGTCATGCTCCTAATTGAAGATGATAGCCCAGTAATGATAGTAAATTAGATAAAATAATGAGTAATAAAAGGGAAAAAAGATAAATTAAACACAACAATTTTAGAACCTGACATCCTCCCATGCTGATCATCTTTCATGTCATCATGCAAGCAAAATATATGACAAAGATCAAAGTTAACTGAGACTGTAGGGCTAGGGTTTCTCTATGAGAGTCATGCTGCATTGAATTAAAATATAAGGCTCATTGAGTAAGATCATATATGTAATTTCCATATGATGTTGAATCCCTTTGCATTAGTAAGTTAAGAAAGACCTGCGCCCATAGATTCAGTGATGTCAAGATTGGTATTCATTATTTTCTAACTAATGCCAGGATTTTCATAGGAATGATAACAATGTTGTGACTGTAAGGATAATGTCATCATGAAATATCCAACCATCAAAATTTACATAAGCATCTCAGGAGCCCCTAATCAATAGTTCTTCATCTCAATATGCTCATTACAAATAAAAGTGATAGAATTTCAAATTCATGGAATTAAAGATAGATGGAAATATGGAATAAGAAATATACCAAAGTGATACCTTCCTAGGGTGACCATCTTACCATTATCCAAGTGTATAGTTTAAGCTCCTCTTGTTTGGGCAAAGTGAATCACCTACACTAAGTGTACCACATCCACATAAACCAAATTATTCCAAAAGATAGAACTCCAAAGCATAATACTGGAAGGATCTTAAATCCATTCTCAAAAAGATATGATAATGAGTTTAGGGAAAGACAAAAACGACCAAGTAAATGTAATATTCCCAATTAGCCATGAGCTATTTGGAATATTAAATTTTTTTTTACTGTTTTGTTTTATGAATAAGAGGACAATGGAGGTCCATAATTCTCCTTAATAATGAATAAATCAATGCCATTGTGAAAGAGATAGATCATGGCACCTTAATTGAGCACCCTTAGGTTTGAAAAGGGGCTGAAACACCTTAACTGGGTCAACTTTGACCAAATCAACAACGTTGTCATGGAGAAGTGGTCATCAATGAAAGACATCACAGTTTTAGATGGATATGCGTTGCATGGAAGTAGTGCTATTATTGGATGGGGCTTAGGGTTTGCAAGCTCATACCATATTTAAGGAAGAGGAAGGCATCCATATTAATTATGTTGATGCATCTGAATTTTCTGAAGATATGGCCTATTTAGACATATATCTTTCTCTTGTTGTTTAGCTAAGATTGAGTGTTGTTTAGCATAAGGTGTTCCTGGTTGGGAATCGCACCTCTTCCAGTGAGAAGCTCTTGGAGGAGTCTTTTACTAGATTGTCCACTATCAGTCTTAAGGCCAAGCTTCATATTTAATTTACAGCGCAGATCCTGTTGAGGGTTGAGTTGTTTTGCAGGTTGCAACAATGGAGACTAGATCTGGGTCATTGCATTGCTAATTTTTAGTGGAGAAGGCTTCCTTTCCATTGGGAGGATATTAAGGAAGGCCCTTATGCTTATTTTCATATCTTGGGATCAAGCCAACCATTTATTTATCCCTACAATGCAGTTTACTTCCTGATCTGCATTATTTCTGTAGGAGGAGTTGCAGGGTGGATTGACACACCATTTGGAGAGTTGGTTTTCTAGTGAAAGGGATCTGCCTTTCATCTAGTGGATCTATTGGATAAGGCTATTCTATTGATCATATTAGATCAGCCACACTTTCCAAATCTGTATTTTGCAATGGATCTTCAACCCTATGGCCTAGATCCCCATCTTGTACATGGTGTTTTGCTGAAAACCCTTAGTGGGTTCTTCAAAGGATGTTGTGTATTGCTCAGATTTGTATTGAAAATATCTTTTGAGGCACATATAAGCCCTAGATCTGTTGTGGAATCATTTTTTGTATCAGTGTCTTATAAACAACTCTGTAGCAGTCTTGTAGCTCATTATATATAGTAGCAGCACCTCTTTTGAGGGATTTTGTCCATTGGAGGCTTGTTCTTTCTTATTATACATATTATGGCCCATTATTTATGCATATTTTGCTACTATTATAACATATGAAAGGTCTCCATGTTGGCCTCTTGCTTTTATATGATGATTTGCATTATTTTTCTAGCATTTTGCACTATATTCCTGCTTTTCCCATTTAGGAATATTACAGTGGTATCAGAGCATAATATTGGCACAGCCTGTGCATATTGAAAATCCAATATGTCATCTGAAGAAGGAGATCCTCTTACTGATAGAGAGAAGAGGTATCAAAGAAGAAGACACCGAGAGTTTTATTATACAAATGACAAAGAAGACAAGGGTAAAATCCCTTTATCTGGAGGAGAAGATGAAGAGAAGGAGTTTCCCAAGATCCTTCTTAGAGACATGCAAGACATTGCTAGAGAAATCAAGGAGATGAGGGTGGATAGATACAAGGAATCCCCTAAATTATTTCATCATGGTGAAGGCTCCAACATTTCTCATCACTAGAGTGATCAACCACTGCAGCAAAAACAAGTTTCCCAACGCTCTACAATGCCTACATTCTTGGTTGTGGTAAATTAAGGGTTTCAAGAGCAAGAATACCTTGAATACTGTTTTATGGAGTATGAGTCTCAAACTCAGAGATTCAAGGAAAACTTGAGTTTTCAAGAATTTTGTCAAATCAAGGACAATAGGAGACCCAGACATCACAATATAAGTGGTGGATTCATACATAAACATGATCTACACCGTAGTATGGCCAAATTTTTCTTACTCAATTTTGATGGGTCATCTAAATGCACTGCCAAATCATGGGTAGAGAAGCTTGACATCTACTTCCAGTTGAACAAAGTTCCAGAAATGGAGGCCATTAAGATAGTAGTGCTGCACCTGGAGGGTGAAGCACATGATTGGTGGTTCCATAGTTTGTCTACATTGGGTCATGCCAATGTGACTGCATATTTAGAGTTCACTAGGAGGCTGGTGGAGAGGTTTTATAGAAGAGATCCCGAAGCACCATTCATGGGGCTTGCAAAGCTAAAACAATTAGGTAATATATAAACTTATATTTCTGAATTTTTGAGACTTTCTGTTATGGTTCCTGATTTATCTGCAACAAGAAGGGTCTATATGTTCATTGATGGGCTAGATGAACCTCTTCATGGGTTGTTTAAGTCTACCAAGCCCACTACCCTTCAATATGCCATTGAAAGGGCTAGAGATCTTCAAGATACCTTTCCAAAAGCAAAGGAAACATTTCAGCATAAGCCCTCTTTTCCTTCAAAGGGAAAAGATGAGAAGGCTCCTCTTTCAAAGGAGAGCCAAAATAAAAAACCTCTTGATGATGATGTCTGAAGAGACTTGAGGAGGAGGAAGCTTTTCTTCACATGCCAATAATCTTGGGCACTCGGACATATATGTGCAGCAAGAAAGGCACACTACATAGAGGTCTTATCAGATGATGAGGAGGAATAAGAAGAAGAACAAGAGAGGGGTCACAACACTAGAATAGCATGAGATGATCCACCACCACCTAGAGGTGAGGATGGAGCATTGGATTCAATTAGAGGAACTCTTGCATCATTAAGAGTGTTGTCCAAATATCATAAAAATTCCACACAAGAAACAAAGTTGAATTTACGCAGTGGAAGCAGAGATATGATGATCCCATCTATTATGTAGATGAGAATAGTCCATGAGACATCACTATCTTGTGGTAAACCACCTGGGAGGCCACCTAATCCAGATTTGGTGAGAGATGTCTCACATCATGATGCACTATTCATAGATACAGAAGGAATGGGAGCATTAGAAGACCATGATACAACGATGATAGTCTTGGGTAGGCTCAAGGAGGGGGGGGATATTCTTCCACTATCATCATTACCCACTCTCACATCTCATACTGCACTGAGAGGAAATGCTGCAGGTTTGGACGATGACACCATCATGGGGAAAGGAGACCATTCCTTGGCTATGGAGAATCAGAATATGTTCTCATTTGAGGAGAAATATTCCATACATGGTAGAATATGGTGGCTACACATGCATGCTTTGGCTAAACCAAAGAAGTTTTGGATGGATGAGAGCTTCCCATGGGAGACTAACCTCCAAAAGCTTCAATATTTACTTGAGCATGTGCATATGCAGGAGGAGCAACAAGGAGAGGATAGCAACCTTCCAACATGTACCTTTGGCATGGGAGATTTTAAGGAGAAGAACAACCATATGAAATATGTTCTTTATGATAGATCATCAGCCTTGTAACTATGGAAGATTGCTCCATATTGGAAATCCCAACTGTTGGTGGATTATTCCAAGGATCTTTTCACATGCATGATACTTGATGACCAGCTACATGAAGAGGGCTATTCAGTCCAAGAATAATTCATTTACTATCATGGTAGGATCTTCTTATCTAGATCCTCCAAGCTCAAGGAGAAGTTGCTACAAAGGGCATATGAGGAATTCCTTTTCAGCTATACTTATTCCATGAAGGCCTAAAACACTATCATGGAGAACTATATCAACATTTTCAAAGATGCATGAACCATGTGGAGTTGGAAGAGAGACATGACTCGATGAAGGAGATATTACAGCCACATCTTTCCTCTTTTGGAATGAGAGGGGATCTATCTATAGACCACTCCATTTGTATGATCATAAATTTTGGTAAGGAACATGCTTATGTGCATGATGTTTCATTGGATGATTGCTTGCATTCCTTTACCATGTATATGAAGGCCATAAATCAAAGGAGGAGCATTATTCCATATAAAATTCATGGCCAACTTTGGGCCATAAACATTTCTGAACATGGCCACTCCCTTGGAGGACATATGGAGATTTTGTATCATTGTGGGTGCACTCCAAAATCACCAAACATATCTCACACTTTCAGCCATTGTGAGAAGAATTTTGCAGCAAGTAAGTGGTGGGGAAACCACTTACCACATCATTATCTGATGCAGTCAGGAGATATATTGCGCTAGTTCTACATGTGGGACTATGACCCACCTCCATTTGCACAAATTTCTGTTTGCATGTACTTAGTTTTAATCCCATACATTGATGATGTACTTATACTTTTTATGGGAATTTTTGGAGGGAGGATGGGAGGAATGTATGTGCCCTATGGGAGAGAGATTCTCCATGTTCATTATGCTACATTTTTCAAGGATAACTTTGGGAAAACCATGTTTGTTTCATTGGAACTATTCTCTCCTTTTTGGAAGGATTATTTGCATCTCATAAGAACTTTGGAGGAGCAATTCATGGAGGGATGGATTGGTAGACACTTAGCTATGAGGGAAGCTTATTACATTTTGGTGTCACCAATGGAGGAGGAGAAGAGTTGCAACACTCACCTTGTCAATTGCTTGAGAACAAGCAACATTTGGGAAGGGAGGACTATAATGTTCCCAATTAGCCATAAGCTAGTTGAAATATTAAATTTAGTTTTGCTGCTTTGTTTAATGAATAAGAGGACAATTGAGGTCCATAATTCTACTTAATAATGAATAAATAAATGCTAATGTGAAAGAGATAGATCTTGGCAGCTTAATTGAGCACCCTTAGGTGTGAAAAAGGGCTATAACACCTTGACTGGATCAACTTTGACCAAATCAATAGCGTTGTCATGGAGGAGTGGTCATCAATGAGAGACAACGCAGTTTTAGATGGAGATCCTTTGCATGGAAGTAATGATATTATTGGATGGGGCTTAGGGTTTGCAAGATCATATCTTATTTAAGGAAGAGGATGGAAGCCATTATTCAATATGTTGATGTATATGAATTTTCTGAATATATGGTCTATTTAGACATATATCTTTCTCTTGTCGTTTAGCTGAGATTGAGTGTTGTTTAGCATTGTGTGTTCCTGATCGGGAATGCCACCTCTTCCATTGAGAAGCTCTTGGAGGAGACCTATACTACATTGTCCACTATTAGCCTTAAGGCCAAGCTTCAACTTTCATTTATAGCGCAGATCCTGTTGAGGGTTGAGTTGTTTTGCAGGTTGCAGCAATGGAGACTAGATCTATCTCATTTCATTGCTTATTTTAGGTGGAGAAGGCTTCCTTTCCATTGGGAGGATAGTAAGGAAGGACCTTGTGCATATTTTCAGATCTTGACATCAGGCCAATGATTTATTTATCCCTACAGTGCAGTTTAATTCTAGATCTATGTTATTTCTGTAGGAGAAGTTGCAGGGTGGTTTGGCACACCATTTGGAGAGCTGGTTTTCTAGTGAAATGGATCTGCCTTTCATTTAGAGGATTTATTGAAGGAGGCTATTTTATTGATCATATCAAATCAGCCACACTTTCCAAATCTATATTTCATAGTAGATCTTCAGCCCTAGGGCTTAGATCCCCATCTTGTATATGGTGTTTTGCTTAAAACCCTTAATGGGTTCTTCAAAGGAGGTTGTATAGTGCTCAGATCTGTAGTAGATCTATCTTTTGAGGCACATATCAGCCTTAGATATGTTGTGTAATACTTTTATGTAGCAGTGCATTTAAAAAAACGTTGTAACAGTCTTCCAGTCTTTATATATAGTAGCAACACCTCTTTTTGAGGGATTTTGTCCATTGGAGGCTTGTTCTTTCTTATTATACATCTTATGGCCCATTATTCATGCATATTTTGCTGTTGTTATAACATATGAAAGGTCTCCATATTGACCTCTTGCTTTTATATGATTTTTTACACTATTGTTCCAGCATTTTGCACTATATTCCTGCTTTTCCCATTTGGGAATATTGCAATCATGGAGTCAAATTTATCATCCGAGGTGGAAGGCTTATCTTCTTCTTTCAATTTTGTCTTTCCCATCTTAGAATTTTTAGCTGCTATCATATTGACCTCCACCTTCACAGCATCATTTTTCATTTCAGCTAATGAAGGGGATTCTCTTTCTCTGAGCAGGATAGAAAAGTCATAGTCAAAAGCCTCAACATATCTCAGCTAAGCTACTCCTGGAGGAGGCTTAAGATGGGCAAGGATGGAGTCATAAACTTTGTTAAATCTCTTGGAGATATTTTGGACAGTTTCATCAACAGCTCTTTTCAAACTATTATACGTAGTGAGGGCTTGCACATGGTTGGTTCTATTTCCCCACTTTGTGAAGAAGTTATCTTCAAATTCATTCCAATTATGCAGGCTTCCTGGTGTAAGGGATTTGAACCACTTCCTGACCTCACCAATAAAGCTCTGGATAAATAATCAACTTGACATGCTCATGGTCAACCTCCTCCATGTCTATGAAGTCATTAAATTTGTCTACATGCTCTTCAGTTGTAATCTCTTCATCACTTCCCCAATTTTTTCTTCTAGCAGAATATTTTCTAGGAAGGGAATTAAGGACAGTTGGAATAACAAGAGGGGCATACCTAGCAAGTGCAGCAGCAGGTTGAGGTGTCACATTTCCTGCCATGATGACTGGAACTGTGGTAGTTTTAGGGACAACAACAGTAGAGGAAGAGGAACTGTTAGGACGAGGGATGGTTAGTCTTTGTTGTCCAGTTACAACTGAACTCCAATCACGTAGAGGGACACTGGATTTAATTCTTATTAATATTTCAAATGGGTCTAGTTCCTTCAAACTATCCAAGGATTCCCTCCCTAATGATAACTCAAATTTAACTGCTTCCCAAAACTCTTCTTTATCTTTTTTTGTCAATAAGGTTGAGGTATCAATACCTCTTCTATGTAGGTCTAAGACAATTTCAGTAAATTATTTTTCATTTTTAGATCTAAACAAGACTTCCTAAATTTTATCATCAAACCTTTTATCATCAAGACTTCTTAAAACTTCAAAGGACAAGGATTTTGTGTGTAATGGAGTACTTGATATTGCATAACTACCTTGAATGCCTATGGAAATTGTGTTTGGATTATCCACAATTGTAGGCAGATCTGGGTCAGGATTACTCCTCGTATATCTCCTTTTCAAATCCAACTTTGAACATGATAATTTTGAATGGAGACACCAAGGTAGTTGCAACCTCGAACATCTTCTGAGCTCCTGCTACCTTCAAGATTTTAGCTTCAGAATTTTGGGAAAAGTATATCTTCAGACACACCAAAATGTTATCACAAAATTGTACTTGATTGGTTGTTGATCAGACAACTCTAACTGTTATCACTCAGAAAAAGTGAAACATCATTTGACATAGTATTAGAGGTTCATTTTTCAAAGTTATGGTCATAGATTTCATTTGTCATTAGTTGGTAAAGGAAAAATTTTAATTAGCCTATCCTAAGGTCCAAACCCACTCCCATTCAAGTCTTTTCATGTCACATAAGTCATTATTTCCTAACATATTCCATTTCCCAAGCTGATAGATCCAAAAAGGTCAATTTAGACAAGATTTCTTATTTTCGTAGCAAATTACACACTAAAAAGGCAGTTTTTGCTACGAAACTGCTAATACTTTTGTAGCAAAACTGCCCAGAAATGAAATAACTACGCTACCAAAAGGGGTTTTTCTGTCTTTATTTTCAAATTTGGTGGTAGGGTCAATCATTAGAAGTGTTAGGGTGGATGTCATTCGAGTCAGTTAGGGTTAAATCAAGGTACAATGGTCATGGTTGAGGTCATTATTACTTTTTTTGGCATCTATGAGACATGATTAAGCCATGAGTTATCATGTAAACTTTCAAATATTTCCTAGTTGATTCTTGTGTCATTCTTCTCTCCATCTTTTCATGCCGCTGAGTTTAGGAGAGTTGTTTCACCAAGCCAAGCTGGTTGCTGGCATTTTCAATCAATTTCATGTGTCATTGACCAAGCGAGGGAGAGAAGGTATAAAAGCACCATGGCTGCCAAGAGGAAGACCAACAAAGGAGGCCACTGTCTCAGATATGAGCCATCAGACATGAATTTTTTGAATGAAGACCCAACTGCCTTAGAAGTTCTCAGAAGAACAGGGTGTTTGTAGTTTTTCCAAAGATTGCAAGGGTGCCATGTGTAGGTTTCTAAGGAGTTTGCCATCAGTTTCAATGGGACAACTTCAAAGGTGGGGATGTTGAACCTCACAGTAACACCAAAAACCATTACAGCAGCAACAAGAATTCCTAGAGGAGGAGAACAATGGTTCAAAGGTTTCAAGTTCACTATGCAGGAATGTAAGGAATTTATCAAGCCAGAGCATAACGAGATTGATCTCACAAATGCCATCCAAAGGAGCTACATGAAAGATAAATTCTCAAAGCTATTGCTAATAATTCAGAAATACTTCACTTGTGAAGGGAGGTACCACATGGTTTACTCATACCATTTCAGGATTCTGCTACATTTTTTTGGTAAGAGGTCTCTTGATTTACCTTTATAATTATACAGAATCTTAGCTAAAATGTTAGACAAAGTTCAATCCAAATCTGAAGTAAATGAAACCTCACCTTTTCATTATGGTTTAATCAAGTTGCTAGTATTAGAAGAGTTAAAAATATTAGGCTCATCTTTTATTTTTGTCAGTGGTTTTGAAGTGGATGTTATCACTCCTAAAAGAACACTTAAACCTAGATATATCCCATCACCTTCAGTGGCAGAGCAAGTTGAGCCCCTGGCTTATCATCCTTGAAGCATCCTCGTGCCTTTGTCCTTTGATGAAATCCCCTCTATTGTTTCCAGTTATAAAGCTTCTCTGTTGTGAAGAAAAATGCCCAAAAGGCCTCCTGGTCCTCTTATTCCATCTCCATTAAGCCTCCATTTCCTCCTATTTTATTCCCACTAAACCCCACTTTTCACCCCTCTCCCCTTTATCAAAGTTCCCCTTTTCCTACCCCCAAATCCCCCTTAAACCTTCTAAGTCACTTTCCTTCCCCGCTTGAAACCTTTAAAAACCCTTATTGCCTCTGTCGTTACCCTTCCCTGGCCTTGAATTTCATTAAAAATGGGCCAAATAACCATATTCTTCATGTATGTGGGTTTAGCACCTTTTTGCCAGCCCCCTTAACCTTTTCCACCACGCGACCGCGGCGCTAGAACCAGGCACCAAGGCAGAAGGTGCTTACTGCAATTGAATATCGGGAGTGTTTTGAGCCGTCGATATATACAGATCGGACGGTCGTCGCGATCCCCACAACGTCCACCGTTCAACCCATTCACTCCTCTGATCGCGTCATCCACCGTCCGTTTTCCCGCAGATCAACGGTCAGCCTTTGACCAACCTGGTGGTCCCCACAGTTGTACACTATTCAAAAACCAGTGGTATCCATCGCACCGCATTTGGAGGATGGGCGGTAATTTTATTTTCGGAGCGATTCCACTCACCACCTGACACGTGGCTCCGTCACTATTTTAAAACCGCCCCCCCATCACGTGTTGTCATTCGACATTTGACCCGGTGTGATATGCATATCAACCGTCCAATCTGGAGATCTCCATCCAACGTTCATTGCACCTCAAAGATGCGCGAAAATTAACCCAAGGTATCCGTACCCCTGGCCCGCCATCCGTCACCCTCCGCTACATTTTCCACCGTCGATATCCTCCTGAGATCATACGGTCTAGATTTGATCGCCTCTGTCTTTGACCGGTCCCACCGACAGCGCTCCACGTCACCTCCCTTCATGGAATTTTCTCATTTCATCAATTTTTCGCCCGATTTCCAAAACCCTTCATCGTGCATTTTCCGCCATCGATCATTACCCCCATTCAGGATCGAACGGTCAGCATGCTCTTTCTCCACCACGCCACCACCTGTCTAATCCTCCACCATTTTTGCATTATTTTTCTTGTTTTCACTTTTCTAGTGTAGTTTTGCCATTCACCTCCACCATTTCCACCATTCCTCCTGCCTCTGAAGCATTCTCCCGCCACCACCCTAGATGTTGTAATTGATTTGTTTTCATTGTGCAGTGTTTTTCACCAGACTGGTATTTTGCTCTACCTGTCATAATCGCAATCAATGCGATTCAAAGCATAGAGATGTCGTTACAGTAACAAAACGTATCAGTAGCAAAGATCAAGGCATTAGAGCCCAAAAATTCAAGATCAAATGCTCTAATCCTCATTCAAGGAATTAAGGTGCAGTTGAAGATTAAAGAAGCACACGAAACAAAGCTATATCTGTGTTCTATATCAGCAGTGTACTTTTCTCCAGAAAGACTAAATTTCAGCGTTCTCCATGCCCCCTCGAGCCCTAAAGAAGATAAGTACACTGACAGAATTTTCTGTTACTGTCAGGACAATAGTTATGAGGTATGGAGAGATCTGCAGATCTTTTCACCGTGTCACTTATTTCAGAAAGCTACCACAGAGTACCATCAGTTAGATTTCTTCAGAAGAACATACTTGAAGTTATTAACAGACTTCTGGACCATGCTCCAGAGTAAACACAGTTAATGAAGAGCCATTTTGCAGAATGGGCATTCGAACTACCTCTCCTCTGTCTTAATGAAATCCATTTAATGAATATCACCTACCTTTGTTATTATTTTCTCCTATAAGAATCCTGAAGAACATATTGTAAAGGTTGTTGTTCGGCTGTTGCTGTTGTAGTTAGAGGGATTTAGTTTTGACTGTTAGAACAGTTTTGGGAGAGAGTAGCAGAGTAGTTTGTATTGTAGTAGGCTGGGAGGAGAAGTTTGGATTGTAACAGCCTTTGAGCTCAGTGTATGTGACTGGTTTTGCAACAATTAATCAAGCACATTTCACAGGATCCTGGTCTATCACTATTGGTGATGTTTTTCTAACATTATTTATTACATTTTCATAATGTTTCATTTCTCTTGGCTCATCAGAATATTGGCATAAAGTTTACCTTGTTAGGTACCCTATATTCTGCTCTCCTTGCCTTTAATGTTTTCTGCTGCTTAGTTGTTCTTCTTGGGTTTAAGCTAGAAGATTTGGGAACATTGGGGATTAGAGTTATTCCTGTGCACTAGGATCCTTGTGCGACCAGCTGGCCTTTCTAAGATCTCTTGCTGGTGTCAGAGCATTGAACGTTCAAAGTCCTTCTATAATTTATAGACCCTGGCTCTGTTAAACTTATCTCTGTTTTCCATTGGAGCATGCTAAAGCTGACTTGGAGTTAAATGGCCTCTAGTCCGCTCTATAAGCTGCCCCTTTGTCCCTCCATTGAAAGTTGCCTTTGAGTATGTCCAAGCAGGTCGGGAGTTAAATGACCTCTGACCTGATCTATAGACAGAAATTGGGTTTCTTTCCTTCTTTCACTTTCAATCCTTAATGTTCCATCCCACCATATATCTAAAATATCCTTTAGTGTAGATGAATTGCCCTCTGAAAGCCATGGCTACTTGTTGCATGTAATTCCCTTTCATGACTCCATAGCCCAATGGATGGCACTTTCCTGTCCTATCCTCTTTGCTGAAACACCCTGTTGCTCTGCTCCTTTCCTTCCATTATTTTCTCTGTCTATAATCTCATGACCAACCCAGCAACCAACCAACCAAATCGTTTTAAAACCCCCTTTGTGTTTCATACCTAGCCTAATACCTTATTTTGAGCTTTCAAAGATATATCATTCTTTTTTTTTATTGAAGAGATCCCTCTCTGGGTCCAGGAGGGCTAGATCCTAGGGCCCCAAAGTGGTTTGATGTTGTCTTATCTTTTGGTATTTCCAAATCTGCCAAAACATAGGAACACCAACATAATGCTGACTCCAGGGATAAGAGACCAATCATCCTTGATTTGGTAAATCAACCATGGTGGACAATAACTCTAAAATCCTAAATCCTCCACAGCATGACTCAATATCCCTAAATGTTACAAGACTGACTAGGAGACCAATGTCGCATTACAACATCATCTCCACCAATGGAAGGCCCTACGAGTTGAGTCAGTTGAAGAGTTTTATTTGCGGAATAGATATAATGGCTAAACTCATAAGCAACCTTCAGAGTCTTCCTTTCTAGCTCAAGATTCAATAACAGCCCTGGTGAGAAATCCATGAGAAGTGTTGAGTGCAGGTATGGGTGAGATTGAACTTTGAACTTTGAGAGAGCTCATACACGATTCGAGAGACCGAGAGCCTTTTTGGAAAGTCTTCCTCCTCCTAAAAAAGAATAAATTCCACTGCTTTTTGATGTGCAAGAAGAAGATGAATGGGTTTTCAAGAGACACCTTGAAGATGCAGTAATCAAAGCTGCCCAGGATAAAGACAGCCTACCAATCATGGAGGGCCTAAAAGAAGAACTTGTACACCATGTGTTCATTGATCCTGTGGCAGAGTATATGGAGGCCCTAATTCACTCAAATACTCCAGTTTTGACCTTTAACATGGGCCAGATTCATCAGGTGTGGTCACTACTGATGGTGAACTCATTTTTGAAGAACTACATGCAGAGCACCCTGTGGTTATCTCTGGCAGGCAGTCAATGCTCATATCCTTTTTTATTAGTACTTGAGTAGCTGCACTGGCATTATTGTATCACCTAGAGCATCAGAGATATCCAGTTAGAATAGGGTAGGTAGGAAAAGCTCAATAAATCTTAGTGTGTGAGCATGTAGTTAGTTGTTTTTAATTTCTGCAAAGTCCAGCAAGTCAGACAGTCTAATCCTGGCTTGACTGTTTTCAAGTTCTGTCTTAGAATGTAGAGAAGAAGTCTGCTAGACAGTTTAATCCTAGAAGATATTAGTTTAGGTAGAGAAAATATAAGACCAATAGTTTAATCTGGTCTCATGGAGTAATAAGGGTAGAAGTAGAATAGGTTTATTTTCCTGCTTGTAAAAATAAATGATGTAAATGGTCTGCTAGTCCAAATGCACCCTAAAAGAAAATGCTAGGATCGTAGTTTGGGTAGGTAGTTTTTTCGAAGAATTTTACTACTAAGATGATGTCTTCATGATTTGTGGTAGCTGATCCAAGGAAGAAAATGGATGGGTCAAGTACCAGGAATCTGGCCTACACCAAAGATTTATCCTCTAAATTCTTGACTCCTTCAAGAAGAAGCCATCCCCATGTGGAGCCACTGTTAGCCCCCTATAAATTTTTTGACAAGGAAACAGTGTGCTAAGATGTTTTTGAGCCTTCAAGGAATGCATTTCCCCTGAAAACACATCATCCTTGAAGCCTCCTTGTGCCTTGGTCCTTTGATGAAATCCCCTCTGCTGTTTCCAGTTATAAAGCTTCTCTGTTGTGAAGAAAAATGCCCGAAAGGCCTCCTGGTCCTCTTATTCCATCTCCATTAAGCCTCCATTTCCTCTTATTTTGTTCCCACTAAACCCCACTTTTCACCCCTTTTCCCTTTGCAAGAGTTCCCCTTTTTACCCCCCAAATCCCTCCCCTAGTCCTTCTAAACCTTCCCAAAATCCCCTCAAAACCATATATAATACCCCTGGTTTTCTCTATTTCCCCCTCTTTCCCCTACCATTACCCTTCTCTGGCCTTTAAATGCACTTAAAATGGGCCATAAACCATATTTTTCATATATATAACACCCAGCCCCTTTCAGCCAACCCTCTTTGCTTCTTCCACCATGTAACCCGGCGCTGGAACCAGGTGCCAAGGCAAAAGCTCTTACCTCAGATGGATATCGGGCACAGTATTAACCGTCAATCTGTACAGATCAGAAGGTCGAGGCGATCCCCACAGCGTCCGTCGTTCAACCTTTCACCGCCCCGATCACACATCGCAGCTGTCCGTTTAAGCCACCAAATCAATGATTAGATTTACATCTCACCTGGTGGTCCCAGCAACCATGCATATCTGAAAACTGCCGATTTCCATCACACTGTCGTTGGGGGGTAGGAGGTAATTTCCGATTGGCCAGCGATTCCACTCATCGCACGACGTGTGGAAGTGGCACTGTTTCAAAACCACCCCCCATCGCGCGTTATCGTTTGACAGAAAACCCGACGCGATATGCACGTACACCATCTGATCTACGATCATTCATCCAACGGTCCTCGCGCCGCGAAGATGCGCGGAAATTAACCCAAGGCATCCATACCCCTAGCACACCGCCGTCGCCCTCTGATACATTTTCCACCGTCGATCTCCTCCTAAGATCGGACGGTGCAGATTTGATCGCCCCCGTCTTTGACCGGTCCCACCGACAGAGCTCCACATCACCTCCCTTCATGGAATTTTCTCATTTCATCGGTTTTTCACCCGATTTCCAAAACCCTTCATCATTCATTTTCCGTCGTCGATCATTACTCCCATGCAGGATCGAACGGTCAGCATGCTCTTTCTCCACCGCGCCACCACCTATCTAACCCTCCACCATTGTTGCATTATTTTTCCTGTTTTCACCATTCTACTGTAGTTTTGACATTTGCCTCCACCATTTCCACCATTCCTCTGGCCTCTGAAGCATTCTCCTGCCAGCACCTTGGTTGTTGTAATTGATTTGTTTTCATTGTGCAGGGTTTTTCACCAGACTGGTATTTCACTTTGCCTGTCATAATCGCAGTCAATGCGATCCAAAGCACAGAGATGCCGTTACAGTAACAAAACGTATCAGTAGCAGAGATCAAGGTGTTAGAGCCCGAAAATTCAAGATCAAATGCTCTAATCCTCATTCAGGGAATTAAGGCACAGTTGAAGATTAAAGAAGCACACAAAACAAAGCTATATCTCTGTTTATATATCAGCAATGTAATTTTCTCCAGAAAGACTGCCTTTCAGCGTTCTCTATACCGTCTCGAGCCCTCAAGAAGCTAAGTACACTGACAGAAGTTTCTGTTACTACTAGGACCACAGTTATGAGGTATGGGGAGACCTGTAGGCCTTTTCGCGTGTCACTTATTCGAGAAAGCTACCCCAGGGTACCATCAGTCAGATTTCTTCAGAAGAACATACTTGAAGTTATTAACTGACTTCTAGACCAGGCTCTAGAGTACACACAGTTAATGAAGAGCCATTTTGCGGAATGGGCATTCGACCTACCTCTCCTCTGTCTTAATGAAATCCATTTAATGAATATCACCTACCATTGTTATTCTCTTCTCCTATAAGAATTCCTGAGATCATATCGTAGAGGTGGTTGTTTGGTTGCTACCGTTGTAGTTAGAGGGATTCAGTTTTGACTGTTAGAAAAGTTTGGGAGAAAGTAGCAGAGTAGTTTGTATTGTAGTAGGCTGGGAGGAGAAGTTGGATTGTAACAGCCATTGAGCTCAGTGTATGTGACTGGTTTTGCATCAATTAATCAAGCACATTTCTTTGGATTCTGGTCTATTACTATTGGTGATGTTTTTCTTATCTTATCGTTTAATTACATTTTCTTGCTGTTCATTGTTCTTCTGGGCTTGCATCAGAAATATGGCATAGGATTTACCCTTGTTAGGTACCCTATGTCTCTGCTCTCCTTGCCTTAAATTTTTTTTACTAAATGTGTTATCTAAGGGTTGATTTCAATTAATTTAACCAGTGTAGTGGATGTTATTGCCTGCTAGCTGATGTATGAATTAAATGAATCTGTTCTTAGATATGCTTGTTGGGTTTAAGCTAGAAGATTTGGGAACACCGGGGATTAGAGTTAGCCCTATCCAATAGGATCCTTGTGCGACCAGCTGGCCTTTCTAAGATCCCTTGCTGGTGTCAAAGCATTGAAGGTTCAAAATCATTCTCTGATCTATAGACCCTGGCTCTATTTAACTTATCTCTGTTTTTCCCTTGGAGCATGCTAAAGCTGACCTGGAGTTAAATGACCTATGGTCCGATCTACAAGCTGCCCCTTTATCTCTCCTTTGAAAGCTGCCTTTGAGTATGTCCAAGTAGGTCTAGAGTTAAAAGACCTCTGACCTGATCTATAGACAGAAATTGGGTTGCTTCCCTTTTTCACTTTCAATCTTTAATGTTCCATCCCATCATCTATCTAAAAATATCCTTTAGTGTAGATGACTTGCCCTCTGAATGCTTGGCTAGTTGTTGCAAGTAATTCCCTTTCATGACTCCATATCCCAATGGATGGCACTTTCCTGATCTATCCTCTTTGCTGAAGCATCCTGCTGTTTTGTTCCTTTCCCCCCATTTCTTTCTCAGTTCATGATCTCATGACCAACCAGCAACTCACCAACCAAATCATTCAAAGCCCCCCTTTGTGCTTCATAGCTAGCCTAATACCTTATTTTTAACTTCAAAGATATATCATTCTTTGTTTATTAGAGAGATCCCTCTCTGGACCCAGGACGGCTAGATCCCGAGGTCCCAAAGTGGTTTGATGTTGTCTTATCTTTTGGTATTGCCAAATCTGCCAAAACATAGGAACCCCAACACCTCCAACTTCTTTCTGTGTGAAGTCTCTACATACATTTATTTTTCCTTAGTCATCCTAGTCTTTATTTCATACTTAACATCTTGGATAACCAATATGCCGTGCTTCTCTCTGATCTTCAATTATTCAGTAACGCACTGGTGGAACTCATGCAATGTTTGTAGAGGAAGAACAACAAGGTTAAGCCCTGTGTTCTGCCAATGCACTGCCTGCTTCAGTTTCTCTACATTATCAAAAAATAATGTGCCTAAAATGATCAAGACCACATGGGTATTATTTGTAATAGTCAGTTCATGCTCTGTCATTCTTGCACCTACTGGTGCCTTGCTCGCTTGACTCACACTTGCTTCTACCATGCTCATCTGACCCTCCAAATCCTTGAGGCCTTGATGTACCTCCGCTAGTAACTTCTTGTATTGATCCTCAATGTCACCCCATAGGTGCTTGGTGACGTGCCAAACAATATCTCATATCTCATCAAGGTCCCCCTAAGTGAGGACCATTGTTTCTGGGCCGGAGGACCTACTAGACTTCATTTTCTTCTGCGCACCACTGCTCTGTGGTTGTCGTCTTTTAGTAAGAAAAGGGGCGGGGGGATTTGATGGATCCATAATTGTATCATCACTCTTATCATTGCCTCCTCTTGTTTCTAGAGCCTCTATCTATGTTTCCCACTCAGCTTCTTTTCCATACTCCTTAGTTTTCACGAAGGAGACGTGCTTAGGCTACTTTTTGGTGTCCTTATTTCTTGTCTGTGCGCTCGTCTTTGCACCACTTGTGCCTATATGACCTATCTCCTCACCTTCAATGGGAGGAGTTAGCCAGTCACTTGGCCAATTTCTTACTATGCATACAACACCTTCCTCTGTCACCAAGTATGACAACTCGTACCAGGCCCTAACAAGGTCCTTCTACGCCCATATATGTACATGGTGGAAATCCAGTTTGAAGTCCACAACCTCTCAATATTATTCCAAAATAGTTTGTGATAGTCGAGGCTTTTGGCTGATCACAATGCGTAGACCCATTTAGAACCCGACCCAAAATATTTTGTTCGTCATCACCTGGGCCAACTCTTTTGAATTCCATAGCGAGGCATACCTTGCAACTTTGCAAATAGCTTGGTCTATAGAGGAGAACTATGAGTCATTAGGATTTTTCTAGGCCATCACCACTATTAATAACAAGATCCACTCATAGTGGAACTTTTTTCCCTCCTATTGAGCGTCATGACAGTCAGTTAAGAATTAGTTGCATAAGTATCCTGCCCAATTATATACGATGACCTTGCCACACTCCGCAATGAAAGACACCATTGACCCGGAAACCTCCTCTATGCAGCACTTCCGCATAATGTTTCTTGCCAAAATATGTGTGGAAAAGTGCAACGACATATAAGTGATGGATTTACTTGAGTAACCCCTGCTTCCCTTCATCAGCCCATAATCTTGATTCATCTGGTGTTCTAGCTTCTTGTCCTAATCCTTTCCCACAAAAGATTTTGTGGTGTCCAAGCCGAGACAAGGAAGTTCTGTGATCTTCGTTATCAACATCATGTCAATAAGGATCCTCTTCTCAAACCACAAGCAATCATCGTTCACCAGGGTCAGTAGTTTTCACAAAAAAATTGTATTAATTATGCTTCCCTCAAAGAGAGGAACATATAACATGTTCAACAACCTGCATCTTGGATACCATCTGTTGGGTCTCAATCTAGTCTCCTAAACTGAGCTCATTTAATTGTCAACCAGGATTTGTAAACTGCTGAAGTGAAGTGTACCATATGTACCTAGGTTCCTTGTTTCCTAATGCGTTGTGTGTAGTGTTTTGTGATGTTTTTGGTCTTTTATGTTGATTTATGATGTTTTTGGTCTTTTGGTGTCTTATGTTTACAATGAAAGTGCCTAGAAAACTAATGGAAAGAAATTGGTGGTCAAAAACACAGTTGAGCCTAATGTATGGATTGGCAAATGCAGTTGGATACAAAATCTGAACTATGACTAAATAGAAACAAAAGCTTGATAATGACTTCTTAGGCAAATGACACAAACTAAACTTGAGAAATGATCACTAAATATGCAAGTTCTCTAACTAGACAGTTAAACACTAATTTTATCATGGTCCAACATTTTGTTCTAAGCTCATCTATTCCATGACTAATTCCTAGTTCTATTCTGCAATTTAATTGGATGTCTCAGAACCTATACTCAAAGAGTTATTGGTTTCTTGTTCAAAGTAGTTCTTTTGAGGAAGAGCTCTGTTCATAAAATGATGAGGAGATTGCAGAGAGATTTCAGACCTTATAGTGATGTTATCTTCTGTTCCTATGGTTATGGATCACTTGTAGTTTTCAGAACAAAAAGATGTTTGTGAATAATGAAGGCTGTCTTGTGAATCCTAACAACTAAAGTAATCTATTGTGCAAAGGATGACAATGTGAATATGAGATGCAAGTGCAATGAGTTAATCTAAGAATGAACCTAAGATGCTACTAAACTAGAACAATGTTGAACTATAAGTCATCATCAAACTTGAAATGAAGTAACTGATCATGAATTAAATGCAAATGAAACTCCGGAGCATTCTAACTAACATGCATTATTCTATGAAGTTACACAATCTGTTTGTTCATCATTAGTGATATTTTGGAAGAGTTCCTTCTTGTGGAAGAGGTAGAACAATTCTGACTGTGGACTTGTATGCAATTGAAAGGAAATGAACAGAAAGCAAATGAAAAACTAAGTTACCACATCCATATCCTACTCGTCATTATGATGTCTTGGGCAAGCGTTTAAGATTAAGAACAGAGATGATACTTAGTACAAACAAACAACTAAATCTTTCATTATCACGGTCATGTCTTGAACTTCTTAAGGATGTATTGGAAGAATTTCTTCTTATGGAAGAGTGATTAGAACAAGTGTAACTGTGATAGTGAATAGCAAAAACTACAACTAATTCCTACAGTACTATAGCTATTCATCATTCATTGTTATGATCTGTTGGAAGAATGTCTTCTTGTGGAAGAACTGGAATGAATATAACTACAGTATCTAGTTAAAAACAAATACAAATTCAACTCCTATCCTACAATACCATATTCATTAATCATTCATCATTTTGGTCTGTTGGAAGAGTGTCTTCTTGTGGAAGAGCTGGAACGAATATGCCTACAGTAGCTAGTTAAAAAAAATACAAATTTAACTCCTATCCTAAAATACCATAATCATTAAACATTCATCATTTTAGTCTGTTGGAAGAGTGTCTTCTTGTGGAAGAGCTAGAATGAATACGACTATAGTAGATAAAAAAAAACAACTACCAATTCAAATGCAAAACGTAAAGGCAGCTAGGAAAACTTATCTAGTTTACGCAAAAGAAATCCGTGCAAGAGGCAGGGGCCCTCTACCACTTGACGGCATTCAACTCCAAATTAAATCACGCCTTCAAAATAACTTTGTCTGCTCCATTAACGATGCAATAGTTTGAACATGACACTCTGCGTTTTCAGGAATGTATCACAGAGTTTGCACAAAATCTAGCAGCAAATCTAACACAAAATCTCTAACTAAGCTCTCGGTCTACTCAAGAGTTTATAAAGTAAATGCAAGTAACAATAATTACAACAATTTAGGAATAATGTCTCTCCTTATCCGAATCATCTTAGGAGTCTTTGAGGTGGCTACGTGAAGAAGAAAATACATCTGGACTGAGATAGTCCTAGTAGGAGTCTTCCTTCACAAATGTGTTCCCACGTGCATAACCGTACCCAGAATTCATTTCCTCTTCCATGATGAGCAACAAACCATGTAGACACGACGTGGATCATGCCCATATGCGGTTTTCCTAAAGAGGCCACCTGGAACATACTCAAACATGAAGGTAGCTGCAGAATCGCCGGTTAGCTACGGAATGTCTGCATTCTGCAGCTAGTTCCGGTCAAAATGCTTAACAATGGAAACAATCACAAAATTCAACAAGTCAGTCATGTAAACCATTCTAAAAGTAATTTTAACTATTTTTATTGATCAATTGGGTTTAAAATAGAAATGGACAAGGGAGAATGAGGTAAAATGAGGTGAAGGAAAGCACAAATTTGAGGCTCAACATACCCCCATTGTTGTCTCTTTGCATGTCCTCATGCAAATTATCCTATGAATTCAAAGGCTTCTGCAAGGACATCTAATCCCCTTCTTCTCCTTTGTCTGAAAGCTAGAGGCCTTCTGGGTTTCCTGATCACAAGTTTGAACCTGAGATTGGTGAGTGCTCTGATTAGCTTTTTGTTCCTTGTCTTCAACTTCTCATTAGTCCTCTCCACTTTGTCTATATGAAGGGATAAGGTTGAATTCATATTAGTTTTGAGCTTGATTTGATCTTTGAGAATTTCATTCTCATTTTTGATGTGTCTATTCAGTAATTCCAATTCATACCTATCCCTTCTTAATATATCTACTTCAGACAGTGGAGGACTGGGTGTTCTTTCTCTGCTTTCTGAAGCTGTCCTCTCTAGAGTTTCCACATAGTCATAAATTTCCTGTTGAGCAGGATCAATTTCAGGGGTGCCTTCATAAAAATCTTCTTCATCATCCTCTTCAATGGATGTTTCTTCATCTTCAATATTGATTACCCCTGTTTGTTTGATTGATGTTTTCTTCAGTTTTCCCTTTAATCTGTGGCTTCTCCTAGGTTGAGAGGATCCCTCTCCTTTCTCTGTAGCAGATTCCTTGATTATCTTCTCTTCCTTGAGTTGCCTCTTGATTCGAGTCAAATTCTCTAAAATGACTTCTTCACTGCTTTCTTGAACTGGTTTGTCAATTTTATCTTTTGAAGTCCTCCATTTCCTACTTCTCTTTGTGGGCTGTGGTTTAGGTGATGGTTCTTTTGCTTCTTCAAAATGATTTCTTATTAAGAAATCATCCCATGTATCATTTGTTTTAGATAGATGATGCTCAATCAAAATTTTGACCAAACCATGATGATACAGGGTTGTCTCTAAAAATTGAATTCTTCTCTGAACACAAGAAGCCATCTTCTTCAGACTTTGATGCAAGAAATATGGTAGATTTAAATCTTCTCCCAGAAAATGCATCATTATTCTAATGTGGTAGACATAAAATTTCCCATATCTACCCTCACATGTAACAAATTTTTGTAAAAGAAGTAGTATATTTCTCCATTTGCTTTTCAATGCAGTACTGGGAATTCCTTTCTTGAATACACTAACATCCATATTTGGTGATTTTAAAATTTGTTTCCAGGAGTCATTGTGGAATTCCCTATTTTTAAACCATCTCTCCCCGGTTCTGGACAATACTGTAGCCTCTGCAATAAAAACTTCAGTAACAGTAAACTTGACATCCCCTATTTCAACTTCGGTTCCTTGGAATGATCTGGCAAATGTTTTGGTGACTTCCTTATGGAAGCCATTAAATTTTTCCAAAAATTGAAGCCATCCTATTTTTTGTAACATTTCCTTGCATTGTGGGTAACCTTCTAAATATTTTGAAACCACAGGTTCAGTCCTTACAATTAAACCCATGATTTTTCAATATCAAATTAACACTCTTCTACCCACAAAACAATGACTTTCACTTTCGCACTGAAATGGCTTCAAGCTCTAAATGAAAATGGCTTCAATTTTGGAATGACATACCTCTGATTTATAATAACAAATGCCTTTAAAACCTCGAACTGATATGCTTTTGTTGACAATTGAATGTCGGAGTGCTATGCCTTTGTTTGATGATGAAAGCAGTTTCAAATTTCGAGTTGAAAATGTCTTTGATTGAAAATGGCAGATGGCTTCAAATTTCTTTTTGTGCAATACCTCTGGCTCTTAGTAGCAAAAGACTTCAAATTCCAACGCTCTATCTCTGTTTCTGGTAGCAAATGGTATGCTTCAAACTTCAATCACTGCAACACCTCTATCTTTGGTAACAACAGAATTCAAACTTAATCACTACCACACCTCTATCTTTGGTAGCAAAAGACTTCAATTTTAGCACCTCTGTCTTTTGGTAACAACAAACTTTAAACTCTACACGGCCACAATTCTGTGTTGACAGTGAAAATGCTCCAAACTTCGTCCACAGTGATATGCTATCTGTTCACGGGATCAAGTGGCTTTGAGTCCTCACACCATTATACTTCCAAATTTACCTCTTCTGCTCTGCTCTGCGTTTACAATGCTCAATGCTGTTATTCTTTAGCTCTGCTCCTGATGATAATAATATCTCTGTCTTCGGAATGGAATACCGGCTACGGAATGAAGTTATGGCAAATGGTCACGGCATAGAGTAGTGGAGTGAGGTGGAGGGATTGTATTAATGATTGAGGAGACGGCGGAGGATTTTACGACGGCAGGGAAATCATCATCATTAAATAACTTGGTTAAGAGTCGTGGGAAATTCAAACGCTTTGGTCATTTCACCGCTTAAATACTATCAGATATGAAATTTGAAATGGAAGATTTTAATACAAAGTCTGTAGAGGGTTTGTTTGGTGTTTGATCAATAAAAACAATTAAAACAACTTTTCGAATAATCCACAACTAAACTATGCTAAACTTTTATGAAATGCCATCGTAATTTAAATTTGTTACCTTTGCCCTTTATTTGATTTTTTTGTAGCCTTTGTCTTTTCTTGCTCATTTCTGGAGGAGTCTTCATAATTTTCTTGATGCTTTTGATTCATGAATACACTGGGTCACTTTGTTGTAATTCTGATGTTTGCTAGTTGATGCCTTCAGGATTTGTAGCTGCGGAAAGACTATCGGGCTGCAGAAAGGCTGATCAGCTGTAGAATGTCCACTGAGCTGCAGAATGTTCCTGTAGAACACTTTAATCATGAAAATGGAATGTTTTTGGAGTATGGGAGAAATGTTATGTGGTATGTATGAAAATGGATGATGGATTATGATTTGTATGAAGTGGATAATGGAATGAAATGGATTCAGTTCATGAAATGGAATGAAGGAACATAAGGGTTGTACTGCAATTCATGACATATTTTATTCACTTACAGCAAGATATCAAATTTTGTGTTTTGACATGAAAATGAAATGAATGGAAGATGGAGTGAAATGAATGAGATGAGGAATGGAGTGAAATATGAATGATGGATGAGATGGAGTATGGATGAATAAGTGAATGGAGTGAGATGAAGTGAATCATAAGTACTATGGAACTGTACTTATGATTTTTACAACAGCTGCTTATAAAAACAAAAATGGGAAAAGTTAGAGTGTCAGAGAGACTCTGATTTTCACCCTATCTTTTCTGTATAAACATGCCAATCAATGATTGGTTTTCATGTTTATACCTTTATATATATATATATATATATATATATATATTTAAAAAAAAAAAAAAATGCTTCAGAAAATTTAATCAAGTTGATGAAGAAGAGAGACTCTTCTTCATTAACTTCACATCATTGTCTTCTTGGAACTTCTTGACAAACTCTTCTCTTGAAAGTGGCTTGTGGTATAGCTTCAGTCTATGACCATTCACAAGAAAAGTGACCTCTTCTTCATCTATAGTTCTGATTTTTACTGCCCCATTATCAAAAATTCGAACAATTTCATATGGCCCAAGCCAATGTGTCCGAAATTTCCCTTGAAAATCCTTGAATTTTGAATCAAACAAGAGAGCCCAGTCACCCTCTTTAAATTTCTTCTCCTTGATGTACTTGTCATGCCATCTAGCCCTTTGCTGTTGGACTAGACTTGTTTTATGAACTGCATCTTGTCTGATCTCATCCAATTCATTAATTTTCTCCAGTCTATGCTTTTGTGCCTCTGTTAGATCAAGTCCTAGCTGAACTGCCATCTTGAATGTTTGAATTTGGAACTCTATAGGAAACAAAACTTGCTTTCCATAAACAAGCTCATAAGGAGTATGGCCTGTTGTGTTTCTCCATGTAGTTCTATAGGCCCACAAGGCTTCGGGAAGCCTATCTACCCAATCTCTTCTATGTAAATGAACAGTCTTTGTTAGGATTCCTTCAATGACCTTATTAGTGGATTCCACTTGACCATTTGCTTGTGGATGATAAGGAGTAGATGTTCTATGTCTGATTTTGTACTTCTCCATCATTTTCTCCACTAGCCTTGATGTAAATTGAGCTCCTTGATCTGTAATAATTTCCCTTGGGACACCAAAACGAGTGAAAATATCCTCAAAAAGAAAAGTAACTACAGATGATTCATTAGCAACAAGTAATGGTTTAGCTTCTACCCATTTAGTAACATAATCAGTGCAAACTAATATATATTTCTTTTGTCTTGATGGAGGACTAATAGGTCCTACAAAAACCAAAGCCCATTTTTCAAAAGGTTCAATGTGTACCTGAGGTTGTAATGGCATCTCACCTGAAGGAGAAGGTTTCCCTACCCTTTGGCAACTGTCACACCTTTTTACATACTCCCTTGCATCTTTGAACAAAGATGGCCAATAATATCCTAAATTAAGGATCTTATAGGCTGTCCTCTTATCTGCAAAGTGTCCACCACAAGGTTCATCATGACATGCCTTGAGAATTTCAGGCATCTCATCTTCACGAACACACCTTCTAATAATCAAATCTGGACATGTCTTGTACAACTCATTAGCGACCCATGAATATCTTGCACTATCATTAATGATTTTTCTTTTATCCCTTGCATTCATAATTGAAGGAAATTTTCCTGAAACTAAATAATTAACAATATCAGCAAACCATGGAGTTTGAGTAGAGATTGCAAAAAGATATTCATCAGGAAATTGATCTTCAACCGGAGTGTCATCTTTGATATTTTGAATTCTAGACAGGAAGTCAGCCACAGTGTTTTGTTTTCCAGGCCTATCTAGAATAAGTAATGTTGAATTCTTGCAATAATAACAACCATCTTATAACTCTGCCATTAGTGATTGATTTATTCATTAAGTATCTAATTGTAGAATGATCAGTGTGAACAAAAGTTTCATAGCCTTTTATATAGTGTCTAAACTTGTTAATGGCATGAACAACGACTAAAAAACTCTTTTTCGATTCTAGGTATAGTTTAACTCTGCAGGAGTCAAATTTTTTACTTGATATAATAGATGGCATAGGGAATTAAATCTTTTTGTCCCAATAATGCTCCTAGAGTCGTATCGGAAGCATCTGTCGAGATATGAAAAGGTAACTTCCGGTTAGGTCCCCCTTAATATAGGTGCTTCAAAAATTTTTGGTTTTCGAGGTTTCAAAAGCTAATCGGCAATCGAAGTCCACTTAAATTCACAATCTTTGGTGAGTAATTTGAAGAGAGGAGATGCTATTTTGGTGAAGTTTTCTATAAATCTCCGATAATACCCACGTAAATCCTAGAAAACTTCTAACATCTCTTTGACAACTTGGAATGGATAGGTTAGAAATAACTTCAACTTTCGCCTCATCAACTCTAATTCCATCCCCCGAAATGTGGTGCCCTAAAAACAATACCTTCGATGAACATCATAAAACATTTTTCATGACTAAGTGAAAGGTTTGCTTCTTGACATCTTTTTAAGACTTTTTCCAAGTTTTCTAAAGCCTCTTCAAATGTATCCCCATAAAGCTGTAAAATCATCCATGTACACCTCTACACAGTCATGTATCGGATCAGAAAAAAATTCCTAATACTTGCCCTTTGGAATGTTGCGGGTGCATTGCACAACCCAAATGGAAATACTCGGTAGGAATAGGTACCCCAAGGACAAGTAAATGTGGTTTTTATCTTGGTCTTCAAGTGCTACTTGGATTTGATTGTAACCACTAAACCCATCCCGGGAATGAAAAGTACTTTTTACCTGCTAATGTATCTAATACTTGATCTATGAAAGGTAAGGGAAAATGGTCTTTAAGAGTAGCTTTATTCGGTTCTCGGTAGTCAACACACACCCTCCATTTTCCATTTTTCTTAGGTACCATTACTAAAGGAGAAACCCACCGACTATACGAAATAGGATATATGAAGTTAACATTTAACAATTTTTGTAATTCTTCCTTGACAATTTCCCTAAGATTTGGATTCATCCGATCTTTGAGATTTGTCTCGATTGGTTTGCAATTTGCCTCTATATAGATGTGATGAGTACAAGTCTTGGGACTTATCCCTTTCATGTCGGTGTATTCCCATGCATATGCGGAAGAATGTCTCTGTAATACTTTGACTAACTCTTCTTGTTGAGATTTTTCTAGGTTTTTTGTTTATGTTCAAGGTTTTGCACTGGAAAAATTTCACTTGTAGAGCTGCCAAATTTGTCCATAGAATGAAGAGACATACTGCCTAGATGAAAAGAACTCAATATTGGATCTCTCTTGAAATGATTCTTGTTTGTGTTCGGAGAAGATTCAAAGTTTTTCTAGAGTATTCGGAAATTTGATTATCTTCACTAATTTCTGAAATTGTGAAGAGTGGTTGTAAATATTCTTCATCCTCTATCCATTGAGTGTCATCTAGATCCGTAATTGTCCCTAGTTTGGAGGATATAAAGTGAATTTCTTTGTTGAACTACCATCGGAAATATACATATCACCGGACCTACAACTCATAAAGGCATCATCTGTAGCCAACCAAGGTCTTCCTAGTATAACGGGGATGGCCTCCTAGATTATTCTTGGGTGTCGGGATCATGAAATCCACAGGGTACTCCCCAAGAGTCTAGGGACAACTGGAATGTCTTCTATTACCCCATCCGGTCCGATCACGGATCTATCCGCTAATTGTAATAGTGTGGGTGTAAAGAGAAGATTAGGAAGTTTCGGCTTTGTCCATGATTTGTCTACTCATGATATTTATTGCTCGCTCCTAAGTCAATGAGTGTATTTTGAATTTCAATTCCATCGATGTGGATTTTTACAATCTGGATTTCTGGGTCAAGGTACTTTGGAATAGTAATCTTACCCATCATAATGTCCTGCTATTTGTCCTACCGAGTTGAATTTTTCTTGGTTTCTCTTATTCTTTTTTCTTGTTGTCTTCATACTCAACTCCTTTATTGTTTTGGCTAAAATTGGGATTTCCTTGATGGCTTGCAATAATGGAATTTTAATGCAAACATTTCTCAATTCATACAAGAAATCATAATTAGGCACCATTATTTGTTTTTCTACACCTTTATCAATTTGTAGTCTTTCCGGAAAGGGAGGTATAGAAGTAGATGTGGATGGTTGCTCTAATACCGGAGTTGGACTTATTGGATCTTTTTGTTTCAGTTTTTCAATGTTTTGGCCTTGAAAGGATGTACCTTCCTCAAGACTTTTATTAACCCGCGAGGGAGTCTTCCTCGAATTATCTTGTTCTTGTATGATCACGAAGGTTTCCTCTTCTCAAGTATCCTTCCGAGACCTAAGTTGAACATCACTAAGGTCTAGAGGAGTAATTAAATAAGTTGGAAATTGTTGTCCTTCTATCATGTATGTATTCCGAGGGTTCTTATTATTGGGGGTTTGGTATGGTGCTGAGTTTGGTAATTGATTGGATTTTTTGAGGGAATGGTAATGGAAGTGGTTGATTTTGATGAGGTTGGTTCGAGATGATGTTGTTGAGAATTTTGTTGAAAATTTTGTTGAAGATTTTGAGGAAAATTTTGTTGAGGATTTTGAGGATGAAAAATGTGGATATGGTGGATAGGATGGTGGATACCGATAATATGGAGAGTATCTTCCATAGGGACCTTGTGATCCTTGTGCCCAAGCTTGAGATTGATTTTGAAATTGGGGCCAAGGTTGTCGCCAAGAATTCCAAGGTGAAGGTTGATTATACATTTGATCATGGAATCCTTGTGTCCGAGATCCCTGCCAAGTTCTTCTAGATACAAAGTTAAGAGATTCTGTGGAGTACAGTAGGAGTTTCTTCCTGAAAAAACAGCCTTGAGACCGGGAAGAGAAGGACAATTCTTGGTCTCATGTTTCTCGGAACAAATAACACGAGGTTTCTACAACTTTTACATCTAGAGGACACTCTCTCGAGGCATGTTTCTTCCTACGTTTGGGACAAAAGATTGCCAAGGCATCGGATTCAACCTTTTGCTTGTTTTGTATCTTGAGGGTGTCTATTTGTTCACTAAGAATCCCTAAGATGTCGGATTTAAAATCATCAAGCATGTGTCCTATTTCTGATCTACTTACTTGTCCCCGGGAAAGCAGTTTACTTGCCCTTGCAAGAGCGGGATCTCTTGGACCTTTGACGGTTTTGGATTTCCCTCCGGAAAGGTTGATACATAACTCGGATATTTCGGGTAATGTGAGTTGTGATATATCCCCCTTTTCCCATCATGTTAAGGATATCCAACCATTCATCCCTAATGGTTTTCAACAAAAGAGATTTTAAAGTGTCTCGATCTAGGTTTTCCATTTGTGCCCTTTTTATGTTGTATTTAAATCTTTCCAACAAATCTTATAAGTTTTTATCTTCTTTTTTGCAACATCTTGAACACTTCTTCCTTATGATTAACCGGCATACAATAATCCAAGTATCTCTCTAGAAATGCTTGTTTCATGTCTTCCCATGTTCTAATAGAACTATCTGTTTAAACTCATAAACCACTTCAATGCTCGCTCCCTTCAAAGTTGAAGGAAATAATTTCAGTTTTTGAGCATCTTGTAAGTAGTCATAAGTCCTACACAAGCACTTCAAATTCGAATAAGAAAGTTTCGGGATCTTCGGCTTTTAAGTCCATAGAAGTTCGGAAGGACAGAAGGTGAAATGTTTTTCATGGTTGTATTGGTTTCTTCATCAAGTATAGGGAACCCAAAAAGAGCTTCCTATTCTACCTCTTCCTCCATCTGCACCTCTACCTCCTCTTCCTCCTTCTCCTCTACCTCTACCTCTACCTCCTCCAAATAATGTGTGTTCTCCATTAACAACTCCTCCTCCTCCTTCTTCTCGCCATGGTTGACTCTCCTGTGGAAGTAGAAAGGTTTGTATCCTCAACAAGAGTTTTTGGATCCTCTTCTATGGCAGGGTTTAGTGGATGAAGTGGAAGGTTTCTCTAATGGAATAGGTGACCTTAGATCTTCTAGAAGTCCAGGGATCGATAAAGGATGGAAGATGGGTTTGAGTTGAAGGTGTACTAGTTCCGGATCTAGATGAAACAAGTGGTGTTCTAGATATCAAACTTCTACCTCTGCTCGCTTATAAATCTTCCCCTTGAATCTCTCTCCCTACGCATAAAATTGTTTTTGGATGCTAAGAAACAAATGTTACCTAGTTTTCACTTCCTCGGCAACGAGCGCCAAAATGTTGGGTCTCAATCTAGTCTCCTAAAGCGAGCTCATTTAATTGTCAACCGAGATTTGTAAAGCTCTCTGAAGTGAAGTGTACCATATGTACCTAGGTGCTTGTTTCCTAATGCGTTGTATGTGGTTTTGTGATGTTTTTTGGTCTTTTTGTGATGATTTGTGATGTTTTTGGTCTTTTGGTGTTTTATGTTCACAATGAAATCGCCTAGAAAACTAATGGAAAGAAGTTGGTGGTCAAAACAGAGTTAAATCTAATGTATGGAATGGAAAATGCAATTGGAAACACTCGAAGAAGAATCTAAACTATGACTAAATAAAAAGCAAAAGCTTGATAATGACTTTTTAAACAACCGACACAAACTAATCTTGAAAAATGATCACTAAATATGCAAATCCTTTAACTAAACGGGTCCAACACTAATGATGTAATACTCTGTCCTAAGCTCTTCTATTCTATGATTAATTCCTAGTTCTATTCACGCAATTTAATTGAATGTCACAGAACCTATACTCAAAGAGTTATTGGTTTCTTTTCAAAGTAGTTCTTTTGAGGAAGAGCTATGTTTATGAAATGAGGAGGAGATTGCGAGAGAGATTTCGGACCTTATAGTGATGTTATCTTCTGTTCCTATGGTTATGGATCACTTGTAGTTTTCGGAACAAAAAGATGTTTGTGAATAATGAAGGTCGTCTTGTGAATCCTAACAACTAAAGTAATCTATTGTGCAAAGGATGACAATGTGAATATGAGATGCAAGTGCAATGAGTTAATCTAAGAATAAACCTAAGATGCTACTAAACTAGAACAATGTTGAACTATAAGTCATCATCAAACTTGAAACAAAGTAACTGAACATGAATTAAATGCAAATGAAACTCCGGAGTTGTTCTAACTCGTACTAACATGCATTAATCTATGAAGTTACATAATCTGTTTGTTCATCATTAGTGATATCTTGGAAGAGTTCCTTCTTTTGGAAGAGGTAGAACAATTCAGATTGTGTACTTGTATGCAATTGAAAGCAAATGAACTCAAAGCAAATGAAAAAACTAAGTTATCACATCCATACCCTACTCGTCATTATGATGTCTTGGGCAAGCGTTTAAGAGTGAGATCAGCGATGATACTTAGTAAAAAATACACAACTAAATCATCCATTATCACGGTCATGTCTTGAACTTCTTAAAGATGTCTTGGAAGAATTTCTTCTTGTGGAAGAGTGATTAGAACAAGTGTAAGCTCGTGATAGTGAATAGCAAAAAACTATAACTAAATCCTACGGTACCATAGCTATTCTTCATTCATCATTATAATCGTTGGAAGAGTGCCTTCTTGTGGAAGAGTCGGAATGAATATAACTACGATAGCTAGTTAAAACAACTATAAATTCAACTCCTAATTCTACAATACCATAGTCATTCAACATTCATCATTATAATCTGTTGGAAGAGTGTCTTCTTGTGGAAGAGCTAGAATGAATACGACTACGATAGCGTAAAACAAAACAACTACCAATTCAAATGCAAAACATAAAGGCGACTAGGAAAACTTATCTAATTTACGCAAAAGAAATCCGTGCAAGAGAGCGAGGGGCCCTCTACCACTTGACGGCATTCAAATTCAAATTAAATCACGCCTTCGAATAACTTTATGCCGCTCCATTAACGATGAAATAGTTCGAACATAACACTCTGTGTCTTCAAGGACGTAACACGTAGTTTTTTAAACAAAATCTAGCAGACAAATCTAACATAAAATCTCTAACATAGCTCTCGGTCTCTCAAGAGTTTATAAAGCAAATGCACGTAACAATAATTACAACAATTTAGGAACAATGTCTTTCCTAATTCAAATCATGTTAGGAGTCTTTGAAGTGGGCTGCGTGAAGAAGAAAAGACATCCGGGATCGAAACGAGTCCTAGTAGGAGTCTTCCTTCATAAATGTGTTTCCCACGTGCATAACAGTACCCAAAATCCATTTCTTCTTCCATGACGAGCAACGAACCATGTAGACACGACGTGGATCATGCCCATATGCGGTTTTTTCTCAAGAGGCCACCTGGAACATACTCAAAACATGAAGGTAGCTACAGAATCGCCGGTTAGCTACGGAATGTCTGCATTCTGCAGCTAGTTCCGGTCAAAATGCTTAACAATGGAAAAAATCACAAAATTCAACAAGTCAGTCATGTAAACCATTCTAGAAGTAATTTTAACTATATTTATTGATCAATTAGGTTTAAGATAGAAATGGACAAGGGAAAATGAGGTAAAATGAGGTGAAGGAAAGCACAATTTTGAGGCTCAACACCATCCACCCACTTCATTGGTTCTAATATTTCTACTATGGTAGCATCATATTAGATTCAACAAATATACCAGATTGTCTCAAACTATGGGTATTTACTAGGGTTGTTAAAATCCCAGTCCTCCATGCGCAGTTGGTGCACTTTTCCCAAAAAATCCCCCTCAATCGGTACTTCATCCGGAAAAAATGGTGTAAAAATATTGTATTTGATTGTGTCTGGATCCTTTGTAGGCTTCATAGTTGTCGGCTTCCATGGTGGAATATATGGGGGAAACTTGGAGATAGGTTCCACGTCCTCCGCATCAATTTCCACTATCCCTCCTGGCGCAATTTCTTATTTTTCTGACTCTTCTCCCTCGATAGCCTGCTTCTGTCGATTTTGGGTCACCTTAATCCTTTCATCCTTTGGAATTTTCTTCCTGGGAGACATTCTCAACAATGCCGTTTTCGACTTTTTGGATGGAGCCGTGCAAGCAGCGGTCTAATTCCTAGGCGACCTCAGCCCTATGACATTTGTTGGTGGTGTAGCTGTCATTGTGTGCTATACTTGGTTGTATTGTGTACCCTAACCATTCTCTAATCAATTCATATTTAAACACTTCCAATTTGTATTATGACATGCAGTGGATCGTTAGACACTCTTTCAGAAAAAATATCTCAATTCTAATACTTAGAGCGCAAAGTGTCTGAATGTGGAGCGAGATGCCTGATTTATAGAGAAATTAAAATTCAAACTCCATTGTCTCCTTCATATATGCCTCATAAATGTAGATTTGGTAGGAGATACACCTAGATATCCTCATTAAATACATCCCTCCCACTCCTTTTAATGGCCACGTCATTGTCAAATCAACTTTTCCTGTTCCAACGGTCACTTTGTAGACGAACTTCATCAAACTTATTCCTTCGACACAGTCCTGCCTCCCTCGGTGCAGTTTTCTCCATCTTAGCCATATTCCCACATACTGCATAGTGATCTATATATGATGAATAAAATCTTCAGCATAATCATTTACAGTCCCATGCTCTCTTCTAACTACAGGGAGCAATATCTGTTATAGGTTAATTTAGGCACCATCCCCCATGAATTGGTCAAATTGGACATCATCCCCAGGACCAATGAAATAGGGTCTATCATCCCCTTATATTTCAGTTTTTATATGCCCTAAGAGAAGAACAATTTGTTCATGGCTTCTATTGTGAGATTTCCAAGGTTTGAAGTATATGTTATATTAGTTATTGACTCACCAACACAGCCTCTAAAGGGACTAAATGTGTTTCAAAGCAAGATCCTCCATTCAAGGGTGCACTGCAATGCACTTCCCGAAATTCAACAGTGCATTAGACACTTGGGATCAGAATTCTCATTGTTCTGGGAATCTCCACATGGCCAGTTCCTTTTATGTACTATTCCAAATCTGGAAAAACTCATGAATCATGCATCAAAAATGTATTTCCAGCAAAAAATGAAATAAAACAGTAAAATGGACTCTTATATCCCATATATTATTCAATATACATTCTAAATCCAAGATTAGAGCTGAACAAAGAAAACTAGGTGGGTTAAACAGATCTCCCACACCTAGGATTGCCAAAAAGTGTCAAATCCCCAAGACTGCAGAATGTCGGAGTTGCTGCTTAAGGGAATGCGCAGTATAAGAGAGGGTTTACACTCAGAAATTAAGGAAACAATTATGTATACTCATATATTGATTATAAATGCTGAAGAACATAGATCTAGTCTCCTTATACAAAATACAAAAGAAACCGGCAATTGTTTCTTGTAAAACACTCTGCATAAAATGGGAAATTCAGTAATTTAATGAATAACCAATGCAACATTAAAGGAAATGAGTTTATAAGGCTGAAATATGTCTAATATTATTTATATCCCTCAAGGGCTTCCTCCCATGAAAGGATGGACCTCTCAATCACAAGGAAACACTGCAACGGAGCCACCAAACCATGCAATGAACACTGCCTCCAGAATAATGCATTCCCTAGCAGAAACAACGCTGGGAATGTATGGGAAATTTTTGGTCTAATAACACAGATCTTAAATAAGGTTATGAGCTCTCCAAACATATATCTCAACTGAAGGAAACCTTCCTCCAATGAGAAACTAGCTTAGAAACCGGGATTCCAATCCCTTCCACTGCTACACCCAACAACACTGCACAATCTCCGGCAGAGCTATGCTGATGAAGATGGTTGAAGCTTGGCCTAAAAACCTGATGTGTAATGATGAATTAAAACTCTCCCAATAAGGCTCCTCAAAGGAAATAGGTGGTATTCTCGCCCAGGAACACCCAATGGTAAACAGCACTACAACTTTGCTAAGCAGCAAAATAGCAACAAGTCTTGGCAGACAAGAATAATAGACTAAGACATGATCAATAATGTTGCCATCCTCTTCCTTATATAAGACATGATTTTTCTTGCCCTTGGCCCCACTCAATTAGGTCATCTCTATCCCAAGATACATCTCCCTCCAAAATTGCGTTATTCCTCATTGGATTCCTCCTCCTCTAAAACTGTGTTGTTGAATTAGTCAAAGCAGCTTGATTTTATCCCTGTTCACACATGGAGGTGTTTTCTTAGGCTAGAAAGAGTGTCTCCTTTGACACTTGGAGTGTTTTTATCCTCCTTAGGAGACTTATGGGCTTTTCTACCCATTTATTTACCGGCTAGAGCTGCTGCCAACTCTAATGTTCCATTTAGTTTTGAGGCTAATTTGGAACATTGTAGCCCTCCCATCCAAAATATTTGCTTTTCCTAAATAAAATGTATAAGGAGAGAAAAATTCCTCCCCTCCTCCTCATGTGGCCTCCCATCAACAACCTCCATCACTGCATCAAGAGAATCTACAAAGAAATTGTAGTCCAATGTTTCCTCCCAAGTGTGCAAAACCAAATGGTCTACATCAATCAAAGGTGGAAAGTGTGAATGGAAACTTGCTTGCTATCTCATGGCCTCCACAAAGTAGGGATGATGATCATCATGGTGAATGAGTGCTCCCCTCACCCATGCTATCATCCAAATGAAGTGAGTCACCCTTGAACATGGTAACTCATGAAAAATCTCCTCCACCTTGTGCTCCAGAAATGTAGGTGGGCTGAATAAAAGAACATGATAGGCAAGATGACCTATCCCATGTTTTCCTCCTCTCCACTGATGATAAGTGTAGAGGGTATGCATATCTTGGGCTGCAACATGATTTCCCTCCAATGGCAAGAAGAAGATTGAGTCTCCAAAGACTCTTCCTCCAAAATCATGAGACATGCCAACCCAAACCATTCCATTCAAGATGAATGGCACATCATTACCATCTGGCATCCAAATCAGGAAATTTTTGAGAGTTATGTGCAATCTTGGATGGTACCAAAAGTTTTCTAAGTGGATATTACACAGTCTTCCCATCCGCTATTTGAGAATTTCATGTGGCAAGTGGTCCTGCAACAAGTTACAAGCTACATATGATTGTTCTTCCAATATGGAGAAGTAAGCATCAATGTCTATTAGCTGTACATAGATAAAATAACAATGCACTTGCCCAAAGTTATGTATAGATGGGCTGCTATCATCATAAACAATGGCCCTAAAGTGACCATGAAACCCAAAAATACTCTTGCTCTCTTGAGGAGCAATGCACTGTCCAATCATGGTGAGAAAGTACAAATACTCAATGGAGTATTCAACAAGTACAAAAATGCATTTCCTACCATAAATAGTGAGTTGTATGAAAGTGAGGTTCATTAATAAGTCCTCCCATGAGAATCTCCTCATTAAAATCTGCAAGAAGAAGGGATACATCCTCTCCTTGGAATATTCCATCCATAAGAACATACTCCTATGTGACAGCGCTGTAGGCCTTTGCAGCAAGGCTCCATGACCCCTTTATTTGACATCCCATATGCAAAATTAATCCACCATCATTTTGCTATATGAGAAGATATTCTTCCTACATGGAAGTATCTCATGATACTTCAAAGCAGAAGGGTAGCCTCCTTGCACCATGAATGTGCCTTCTTCCTTTCCAAAAATATCATGAAAAATATGGGAAGAATGATGCCCATACTCTCCCAAGTGCAACCACAGCAAGAACAACTCTTGCTTCTCCCTCATCTCTCCCTCATACAAGCCATGAAGTAAGTGTTACACCATTTTTTGGTCATCTAACCTATTATCATTAGATGGACCCAAGTACACCATGTAAGACCAATTTTACCCTAAGTAAAATTGCTTTCACTATGTTAAAACAAGAAACCCCAAAAGAAATATTAAACAAACCTATATTTGTTTGATTTTCCTCATGGAATAATTAATTAAACCATAATTTAATTATTATTCCCAGTCATGTTTAACCCAAAATCAAAGAAATTAATTAGATAAACCTTCATTTATCTTATTATTTTCTAGGAATAATTATTTAAACCTTATTTGGATAATATTCCTTGTTAAATATGACCAAATCACCCACAAATAATTAAATAAATCATTATTTATTTAATTATCTTTCAACCACTTCCTTAAATAATTAAATAAATCATTATTTATTTGATTATCTTCTAATCGCTTCCTTAAAAAGATAAATAAATCATTTATTTATTTATTTTTGACAAATTAAGGGATTTGACCCAAGTCAAATACCTTTTCCCTCCAACAAATATAATAAAATATTCCATAAAAAGTGGATGTAGATCTGGTTAACCCATGCACCAAGATCTAGAATGACCCAATATTTTGTTATAAATAGGAGGGTTTTTCCTACCATTCTTCACCTTTTGTTGCCTATTACATCACTCTGGATCTATACACTTGGTCCCATTTTTCTACCATTTGCTGTGCGAGCTCCCTTTGAGTTCCATTCTTTGTGTGGGTTTTCTACACCAACAAGAGAGAGAAATCTTAGATCTGAAGTGCTGAGGACTTCCAAGAACCCATCCCATTGAGGAGAATTGGATACGCCTTCTTGTTTTCCTCCCAGGTGCCCGATTAATATAAAAATTCTTTTAAAAATTGTTCTTGTCTTGTCTATTGGTATATGGAGCAAACCCTTGTTTTTACTGCTTAATGTCTTTCCATGCATAGATCTGGTTTTTGCAGCTCTTTTCTTGTTCAACTAACCGCAGATCTGAAGATATTGGCAGCCACTTTTGTTGTTAGGGCTATTAGTTATGCGTAGCTAAGGAGGTCCTTTTTCGTACACTTCGACAAAGGATTCATACTAACAAATGGCGACTCCCTATACATTAAATTACATTGCTGCAAATTTTTATATACCTCCATTACCCAGACCTGGGACTCTTCAGTTGTTTATTTTCCCTCAACACATGTTGTTTCTATAAAACCCAAACATCAGTACCACTTCCATGTGTTAGGCGCATGCCCCGGGCCCAGCGACACCCGGCCCCGCCGCGGGGCGGCACACGAAGTACGCCGGCGGGACAGCCGGGACGAGGGGTCGCACTTGCAACCGTAACACTGCGACACGGACCTCCGGTGCGCACTTTCTGCCCCTTTTGCGCGACTGCTGACGGTCGAACTTTGCGACACTGCCAGTTTTCAGTGATTTTTCTGCAATTTTTCTGGGTTTTGCTGCAACTTCTGTCAGGGTCTTCCAGCCTCTGTCTCAGGCCGTTTTGACCAAGTTCTAATCTGTTTTTACTCATCTAAGTGGGAACCTAGCCCCCTAGGGCTTTAGTACCCTCCACTTTTTGTTGAAGAGTTTTAGCTGTTTCAGCCGTGTGTTTTTCAGAGCTTCAACCTCTTTTTTTCCAGATCTGTTACCTCCCTTTCAGATCCATTGTAATCAGCTCTTCTACCTATCAAATCACCTCCTGAAGATTTGTTTGGATCTACTTTTAGGGCCTCCTCCTTGCCCCTTCCGTTTTTTGCTGATTTCCTCCTTTTTTCCAGCCACCTTGCCTCTGCCTCTTGGCTATGACTTGCACCTTTTTTCAACAGCTTTATCCTCTAGATCCCTGTCCCTCTTGACCCTAGATCTTTTGGCCTCTTTTTAAGTGTGTTTTGACTATATTTTTTCCCTCTTTTAGAGTAGTTTTGAGAGACCCGCCTTTTTGGGTTTGATTGATACATGGTTAGCTGTTAAATGTTCTGTTATTTCACCATTATATACTATTCTCTGCAGATTTCTTTTCAGTTACGCAGCAGACTTTTTCTTGCTCTCAAAATGAAAAGGGTTTAAAAATTAAAATTAACGCACACCACACACTAACCCTAAGTGAAGAAGCGCCTGGTTAACACTGCTTGGCAAATACTCTAAAATCAATTATCACTGCACTTTGTCTGCCCTTGACCTCACTTGATTCTGTCCATTTCTACCCTTGTCGGTTTCCTTCTTCCTATCATCATTGCACCCCCAAGGCACATTTCCCGGAGACTTCTTGGCCTTCACCCTCAGTTTCCGGTCAATCGACCTGCTCTGCCCCGCCGTCGTCGAGCCAGTCCTCCTCCGAGTCCGCACTCCGACTCCTCTTCTGATTCATTGGGTTCTCCTTCTCCTCCTGGTTCTCCCACCTTTGTCCTTGTCTCGGTCCGAACTGCTGTTGTGATTCTCCCGGCCCCTAATGCGGCAGGCTACTAGCGGAACTGCCACAGGAACTACCTCGGCTGCGCCCTTGCTCCCCTTCTTGGCAGGCCTCGGCCTCCCCGATTTGGACCGGTTGATAAACGAACCTATACACCATGACGCTAGTTGGCCTGCTATGCTGACAAAGCTCCCTTTCGACATCCCAAAGTTTGAAGGTCGTGCTGGAGAAGATCCTTCAAATCATGTTCAATCTTTCCACATGTGGTGTTCATCTACCTCCATTACCGATGACTCCCATCTAGTCTTCTTTTGTTCCAATGCACGCTTACCCAGCGAAGCTTCTCGTGGTATGTTGAGCAAAACCACCTCTTCCCATACCACCTTTTAGAGCCCTTGCCCAAGCCTTTGCATGTATTTCGGCTCCCTCTGAAATCGACAACGGCACGGAGCTCAACTTCCTTCAAACAATCTCCTTCAACGCCTCATTGCTTGTGTTCGAGAATGGTGAAGACGAAGCTTATGTCGAGCTCCTGCCTTCGAAGATCGGAGCTATATGGACTGGTTCCTTCGCTCTCTCTTAGCTCCCATTGGCAAAGATGTTGCCTCCCATTTTCCTCAAACCGAAGAAGCCGCCCTCCAAATAGCCTTGAAATATGACCTGATCTATGCTCAATCTGGTTATGTTTATACCGTTCTCCCTGAACTCCCCAGGCCCGGTTGCGCTAATGCCCCGGGAGCATCTCATTCCGCCAACGGTATCGTTGGAGCCCTTTCTCATCCGTATTCTCAACCTCCTATGGGCTATGGTCTCTCTCAGGTAGGGGCCAGCACCTCTAGCACTCTTCCCCCTCCCCGTGCTTGTGTATCCGGGGATGCGACATGCCTCCTCCTTTTTGCCAACCTCCATAACTTCCTCCGTCGCTGCCCCAGCCTAACCATTACCTTTATCCACAGCCTGGTGCGCCAGCTCCTCCAGCATATGCGCTTCCATCTCCCTTGCCTCCTCCAAACCCGCAACAGCACTTACATCCCCCTCCAGGGCAAGTATTTGCACAGCAGGGCGCGACTAATCCCCCTTCTTCCCAAAGAAGGCGGAGACGCAATACAAACCAATCTGCCCCTAGTACCCGTGGACCCAATTCTGGTGTGGACCCTCACACTGCCAACCAGCAATAGGGCACCCAGCCCAAGCCGGACATGCCACTTCACACAAATAAGCCTTGTTCGTGTTGCAATGTTTATGGTCATTACACCCATGATTGTCCCCTCTTACCCCAGATGCAGCAGATGTGGGAGTCTCAAGCCACATTGCACGGACAACATGCCTCCCCTCATGCTCCTCCTAATGTGGCCACTACCTAGCCAGTTGTGTTTACTGATCCTTTCCCTCAGCAAGGATTCGTGGCTACCCAACCGCCTGATAGCCAGGTCGCCACTCCCCCTTCTCTTTCTGGTTCCTCCGATTACCGGATCCTTATGATGCACTCCAATCCTTCCCCGTCCATCGACCTTCACCTTCAAACTCGGTCTCGCCAGTACCCCAAGCCTCCTGCTCAGTCTGCCCCCGAGCCTCCTTCTTCAGGTTCTACAGAGCCTCTTTCGACATCCAGTGGCCCCTTACATATCTCTCAACCCAAATTTGAGGTTCATACGAAGATTCCTAAGGGACCCCTATGTCGAAACACTGCTTCGGGTCGAGCTGCTCATTCGTATAGTATAGTAGAGGATTTGGCGCAATCCCCTACTGCCATTTCCACACTGGAACTCCTCCAGTCGTGCCCTTCCCAAAAGAAGGCTCTACTCTCTGCTGTGGGCGCTGTAGATCCTGCTGATGACCAAATGATTGTTTTCGACGCCACTCAATCGGACCATCCTCCTCTCCCTCCTTCTGTCGCCTTCCAAATCCCAGTCAAAATATGGAACACCAACGTTTCCCGGTGCATAATTGATGAGGGGGAATCCACACAACGTGATGTCGCTCGGGACCCAGGCTGCTCGGATCCCTGAGTTGGCCTTCTCACGATCACCTGAGCGTGGGACGGCCTTCACCTCGACCCATTTCAGCCTTTCGCAGGTGTCCTATCACCCTCGCCGGTAAGACCGTTTGCGTTGACGTCGAAGTCATTGACGCCCCTCTAGACTACAACATTCTATTGGGGCGAAGCTACACCTATGCCATGTCTGCTGTCCCATCCGTGGTTTTCCGCAAGATGTCTTTCCCGCACAATGGAAAGATAGTCACCATTGACCAGCTGTCTTATCATGAGCCACCGTCTCAGACCTCCCCTGAGATGACCATCTCTTCTGTAGCCAATAAGCAAACCGTTGATTCTTTGACCAGTGTCTCCCCTGGCGTCTACAAAGATTCCTCTCTGCTTGGGACTTTTCCTAGTCTTCCCCCTCCCCATATCCCTGATCCCAGCTTGTCGAATGTTTACATGATGCAATCGTCCCGGGCTACCCTTAAGCGGCCCGCCTCGGCTAGTCAGCAACCTCAACCCCGCCCACCGCAACCTGCTCCTAGCCCTTCATCTCCACTAGCCGGACCTCCTCCTTCTGGCCCTTCTCCTACGGCTGGTATCTCGGAACCCCTTTACCCTCCTGGATCGGTTCCCCCAGGCCTTAACCATCTTGGAGCCGTCCCTCCTGGTCATTACCCTACTGGGCAGATACCTTTCCTGGCTCCCCCTCCCGGAGTATATTCTATCCCCGTCATGGCCACCCTCTCTCTCCCTAACCTGACTTTGGGCATACCGGTCTGGTACCTTGATCCTCCAGCCGCTACCTCTCCTGGTCACCCCAAACCCTACATGGCTTTGACACCGGTTCAACCAGTCCCCCTCGCTTCCTCTGTTGCTACTGTGCCCCTAACACCTCCATAGGACCCTTCTCCTGTTGTGACGGCTCCCGGGAAGAAAGGCAAAGCCCGCAAGGGGGTACCCAAAGACAAGACCACCACGACTGACCTGGTCCCTCCTCCCCCCGAAAAGCCTTATGCCTTGTGTGATGTCACCGGTCATGCCACCCATGCTTGTCCTAAGTTGCCTCGTATTCAGCCCATGGTTAAAGTCGCGTTCCCCGAGTCTACGGTCCCTGAAGCCTCCATTCCTTCTTCGTCCGTAACCAAGAACCCCAAGACTCTCCGCACCAAAAAACCCTGTGCTTTGTGCGGCGTTCATGGCCATTACTCCCACCATTGTCCTCACTTGACGCATTACCGCGCCTCTTTAGAGGTGGTCCGAGAGTATGAGGTTGAACAAAATCAATCCGCCTCTTCCATCCTCGCGCAGTATGCTTCAGGCCAGCCTGAGGATCCCCCCGCTCCCATCGACATTCCCCCCCCTGATGTTCAGATGATGGAGTCTACTGTAACCGTTCTTTACCTATCCTCCTCTGCGAGAGACTTGGAGCCTAGCCCCCCTACATCCTCCCCTGTTGTGTCACTTGACCACCCCTTTTCTACCCATACGCGAGATCACTCCACCCGTGTCTCTGTTGACCTCCGTAGCTCGAGTCCTCACCATACTTCCGATAGCCCTCATGTACCACCCTCTAGTTTGTATATGAGTCATAATCATCCTGCTCCTTGCACTCCCTCCCGCAGTTGTCGCCCGATGTCTTCTGTGCACTCACGCTACCGTCATTGCCTCTCCTCCCCTCATTTGTTATCTTGTAACACCATTCCGCAGGACCCCCCGTCCACACCCTTTATCGGTTACGCCGATGGTGCAAGTCGTTACTCCCGGAATCTAGCCTCGGCAGGTTGGGCCATCTTCACCCCCTTGCATGCCCTTGTTCTCTCTAACGGGCTTTGCATTGGTTCTACCACCAAAAATCAGGCCGAATATGATGCAGTGCGTGGTCTCTTAGCTGATGCCCTCTTTCATCGCATCCTCCATCTGCACGTTCGTTTGGATTCCCTACTTCCTGTAATGCAATTAAATGGTGTTTATTGTGTGCATAACCCTGTTCTGTTTAGACGCTATTTACGAGTGAAACTCCTGATACGTGCATTTGAAACCATAACTTTCAACCATGTACCTCGAGAATAGAATCACTATGTAGATAGTATTGCAAACCATGTTCTAGATTGGCATTTATCACACGCATTTCATTCAAGACAATAACATTCATAATTATTACAAACGATGCATATCCATAGTATGTGTCACAAAAACATGTGTTTAGAGTCCATCTACTCTGATACAAATGACATGCCCATAGCATGTTACAAAAAAATCAAAACTGGGGGCACCACATGCCCCACACCTAATCACTATCTGGCGGATCCCGAGCCAATGGCTCTGCCCCTGCAGCTTGTAGATCACGAATCCCCTGACCGGCCATCGCCATGCGCCGCATGACCCCTCGCCATTCCGAGGGCAGACCAATACATGGCTCTATGTACTGGTCGTCTAAGTCCTGCCACCCGCGCTCTGATACTCCAGTCAACAACCTTTCGCATCTACGGTGGATGTCCTCCAGAAGGGCGGTTGCATCCTCATTTTGCGCTGCTCTCCACCCACTCGGACCTGCAGCTCCAGCTGCTGCTGGGCGTCCCATATATCCGGCCGGCTTTACCGGTGCTATATCTGCATACCAACAGTACATGAATCAGTACCCTAGCTACTATTCAAAACACTATAACATGCCCATACAAGAATAGCAATCTGTCACTTACCATCGGGCCCCCAGACTCGACCAGGTAAAAGTGGCAGGTCCGGGTCTCCACAGTAGCTCATCCCACTATAGGGATAGTCGTCTATGTACAATGGAATATGATCCCAATGGGCAAAAAAATCAGGTCGAAACACTCGCCCGACCGCCCCTCCTCCTCCTCTGCGCAGTAGCTGTCCCCAACGGCACATCCTGGGCTCTCTCGGGCCCCCATCTGGAAGCTGTACACGAGGCCTCAAGGTCGGGATCTTCTCAAAGAAGAAGGCGCATGATAAAGTCCCATATGAGCAATCATGGTTCACCTGCCGTCTGCATAGCGACAACTGTCGCTTTAGCGACACCAACATCATTTGAGCCCACCCATAGTAGGTCCCACCCAGCACACTCTCCACTATCATCATCTGCCCCCCAGTGATGTGATGGAGCGCCTGGTTGCCTAGGATATGCAGCACAGCTGCGGCCACTGCACGGGTTTCTAGCCTCTCTAGATCCCCGATCGGTATTCGAGTCCCCTTGACTTGGAGACCCAGTCGACAATGACGCTCCACAAACTCCATGATATGCCGCCCCCGCGGCAATACTGGCTGTGTGTTTCCCACCATCCCCAGTGGCGGGAGACCAGTCAGGAAATACACGTCCTAGACCGTCAGTTCGATCCTGTGCCCCTGCACTACAAAGACCTCCTAATCTGGATCCCAGTAACTGATAATCCGGGCCAATAACGGTTCTCCTGCTCTCATCAAAGGGTTCTCCAAAAACTTTAGAACCCCAAACCTGGCCAATACACGACGGACGCCCTGATCTGCCTGGATCTCTGCCCGTAGTGTCCCCAGGTCTCTCTCTCTCCAGTTAACCCGTAAATCTTCCATACCTGCACAAACACATCATCTTTGTAAGCTTACAGATCGGGAAAACCATAGCCAAACACCACAACCCAACTTCCAGCCATAAAACAGTACCAAAACTCCCTCATCTCCCAGGTCGCAGTTTTCTGCCCATTTCTGGGACAGGTCGCACTTTTTTGCCTAAAACCTGCTTCCCAGGTCGCACTTTTTGGCCCAAAAAGTGCGACCCGGCCGTAGAGATGAAGGAGGGGATGTTTCTAGAATTTTGGGCCCTAAACTGAAAGTTTAATCCATCAAAATGCAAGAGAAAGGTTAGGCCTCTTACCTGCAACTGACGGATCTCGATTCCAATGGTCGGTTTGTTCGCTACGTTCGCCACAAGATTTAGGGCCTTCTCTCCTCTCTACATTCACCACAGCAACAATAGCAAATGAGTGATTTTGGAGGGAAAACTGCCTTATTAAAAGAGAACCCCTGTTTCTTCTTTCGACTGCTGCGACCACACCGTAGCCCCGTTTGACGAACCATCTGCACCGTTGGAAAGCTCTCACCAAGCCCTCAAATGGGTATTTGTTATTTTTTTATGATCTGATACTTCACCAGGACACATTTTGTCCAAAAAGGGTCACTTCCCCTCTCATTAAAATCGAATTTCCTCACTTACAACACTTGTACTCGGGGCACCACTTTGCCTCCTTACTTGTCTTTGTTCGTGACGATTTTCGTCATGAGTTCCCATCCTGAACTCATGTTTTTATGGTCCTCCACTGGGCCTTTACTGTGTGGCAGCACCATCGAGTCGCCCTTGTTTAGAGCATCCAAGTTGAGTCATCATCGCATTCATGGAGTCTATCCCGAGTCCCTCTGTACCCCGCTATAGCCCTCCATCCTTCATTGCTTCATCTCTCTCTTGTGCCGCACATTATGACCTTCAGTCTCATTGTCCCCCATCCCTGATGATGTTGTGTCAGTTGCTGCCATGTCATTCATGCCCTTTATGCTCTAGCAAGGGAAGTCGTCCATTAGCTACTCAGTCCTTTCCACTTCACTATCATCATTAGTGTCAGTCTGTCCGTCGCTCTACTCTTTTCTCTCGTGCCTTAGTTTAGGGTCTCTCATTGCCTCACCTATGGCGGACCTCCTTCTGTCGACATCAGCTCATTCATTCCAGAAGCCAGGTCTAGAGGGCGGTGTACCTTGGTTCCAGCTTCCACTCTTGTTCGGTGCCTCGGATCAGGCAAAGGGATATCTCCTTTCCCTTTGGCTTGATTGTTTCTCCAGCTCCTTTCAGCATGATCGAGATCTGTATACTTGATGGTCTAGTGATCCAGCAACAGCTCTTGATGATTCCCTGGGTGTGTGTGAGACGTCTCAACCCTCATGAGGGGGTGGCCCTGCAGGTAGCCCCCCACATGCCCGGATGACCTCTTCATTGCAGCGTTCGATGCAGCTCCAGATATTTGATGATGTTGGCCGTAGCCACTTGCAGCGCCTCTTCGACTTGCATGTATCAGTCAGATTTTGTGAGCCCTTCCCCATTTACAGGGGGCATTTGGGTTGTATTTGTATCTCATGTACTCAGATATTATTGTACAAGTCCTGGCTGTTATCCTAGGCACAACATGTATGTGGGATTCCTCATTGTATTTTTATCTGGCTCATGATTATGCCAGCTGTATTTTATGGTTTGGTCCCTTGTTTACTGGACACACTATTCTTTTGTACTTTGTCTCGGCGGGCATAGGTATGCCTCCCCCGCCGCCTTCAGCACAAGTACCCTCTCATAAAAAGAGACTTGTTGCACCTGCGAGTCTCGTCTCCTCCGGGTCTAGTCCTTCAGCACACTATCTACCTCACATTTCTCTCTCTGACATCCCTTTTGTTGTCTAGTGATTGTGTTCTTACAACGTACTTCGGTCATACGATTTGCTCCTGACACTCGCACGCTGGGGGGCAATCTGTTACACCATTTTTTGGTCATATAACCTATTATCATTAGATGGACCCATGTACACCATGTAAGACCAATTTTACCCTAAGTAAAATTGCTTTCACTATGTTAAAACAGGAAACCCCAAAAGGAAATATTAAACAAACCTATATTTGTTTGATTTTCCTCATGGAATAATTAATTAAACCATAATTTAATTATTATTCCCAGTCATGTTTAACCCAAAAATCAAAGAAATTAATTAGATAAACCTTTATTTATCTTATTATTTTCTAGGAATAATTATTTAAATCTTATTTAGATAATATTCCTTGTTAAATATAACCAAATCACCCACAAATAATTAAATAAATCATTATTTATTTAATTATCTTTCAACCACTTCCTTAAATAATTAAATAAATCATTATTTATTTGATTATCTTCTAAACCGCTTCCTTAAAAAGATAAATAAATCATTTATTTATTTATTTTTGACAAATTAAGGGATTTGACCCAAGTCAAATACCTTTTCCCTCCGACAAATATAATAAAATATTCCATAAAAAGTGGATCTAGATCTGGTTAACCCATGCACCAAGATCTAGAATGACCCAATATTTTGTTATAAATAGGAGGGTTTTTCCTACCATTATTCACCTTTTGTTGCCTATTAGATCACTCTGGATCTATACACTTGGTCACTCTTTTCTACCATTTGTTGTGTGAGCTCCCTTTGAGTTCCATTCTTTGTGTGGGTTTTCTACACCAACAAGAGAGAGAAATCTTAGATCTGAAGTGCTGAGGACTTCCAAGAACCCATCCCACTGAGGAGAATTGGATACGCCTTCTTGTTTTCCTCCCAGGTGCCCAATTAATATAAAAATTATTTTAAAAATTGTTCTTGTCTTGTCTATTGGTATATGGAGCAAACCCTTATTTTTTCTGCTTAATGTCTTTCCATGCATAGATATGGTTTTTGTAGCTCTTTTATGTTCAACTAACCGCAGATCTGAAGATATTGGCAGCCACTTTTGTTGTTAGGGCTATTAGTTATGCGTAGCTAAAGTGGTCCTTTTTCGTACACTTCGACAAAGGATTCATACTAACAGTAAGATCATGATGGTCAACTTGTATGATGCCCCATACAAACAAGTCTTCTGCTACAATATCATATGGGCGCCATGCCATCCAATTGGCTTCTCTCTCCATACAAAGCTTTCCTTGAGCAAAAACATATCAGCAATACATGAAAGCAAGGTACAATAAAAACAAGTTGCCCAATGACAACCAGAGAGTGAATCATGGTCCCTTTCATGGAACCAGTGCAGTGCATCCTCGGCCTGCATCAAAATGATAAATAATAAGTGATTTTCCAACCACTTGTTTGCTACCACAGTCATATCATAAGATGAAAACATGAAGTTACAATATGGTGTCAATGGTGCACACTGAGAAACATGTGGCTTCCCCCACAAACTATCAAAAAGATAGCCAAATTCAGTGCTACAAGTAGCTGCAAGTACATAATCTTCATACAATATGAAAGAAGAGATAATTCTTCTTGTTACATCATGCTACTCAAACAAGGAAAAGAAGTACAATACAAAATGTGAAATTATACCTCTTCCATCATGTACTTGAGGTCTTGAGTTTAAATGGTTCAATTGGAAATTATCCCTCACTCCCAATGAGTAGGAAGGTGGCTTGACATCCTCTCTTTCACCATCTTGGCTATGCATCTCTGCATATGATGAAATATGTCATGCTGAATGCCCTCCCAAGTGAACTCCTCTACCAAGGAAAGATATGCATCAAAATTCATGGAAGAGAAATCCTCATGTGCTGCATGTAGCAATTTCTCCTTAAGACTAGAATCTCTAGTCAAGAAGACTCTGCCATGTAAATAGATGACCAAATCATCCACCATGTATTTTTCATCTCCATCCGGGTCATCCAAAATGATGCATGCACCAAGATCCTTGGAGTACTCTACCAAAAGATGAGATCTCCAATAAGGATCAATCCTCCTAAGAGACAATGCTGGTGATCTAACATGTGAAGATATCCTCATGCTACTGCCTACTACTTTGACATCCCCCATGCCAAATTATTCCCCCAAACTCTTCACCTCTCTAAAATCCAAGAGTGGTGGACCCAGAGACAAGACATCTCTCATCAACTATAGATCAGGTGGCCTCCCAGGTGGAATGCCTCCATATAGTGAGACATCAATGCTAAGAGTAGACTGCACATATGGTTGGGAAACCTTGCCCCTGCCCTTACAGTGCAAATAAATCTGCCTCTTCCATGCATTAGCCTTCTGAAACAGAGAAGGGTGTGTGCTCCCCATCAATTGATGATGCCCTTCATCCCTACCTCCTCCTTCCAGCTGTAATGCTACAGAATCATGCTGCTCACTGATTATGCTTAGACCTCTATGTATGAGATCCTGGGGAACTTCTTGTAAGGGTATAAGACTCCCTCCTGTTGGAGCATGTGCTCCTCCTCCCTCTGCATGAAGCACTTGATGTGCTCTAGATGTGACAAAGTTGTTGCCCTCAACCCCATCAATGTGTGTGGGCAACACCTCAATAGTTGGATCCCCTTGTGGAAAAGAGATCCTCATGCCCTTTTGTTCATGAATATGAACTGGAGGCTTTTCTTCCAGCAATGTGTAATGCAAGATATCATCTCCTCCCATGGTTTTCTGAAATGGAGTTCCCTCCATCACATGCAAGGGTTTTTTTCTCTCAGGCTTCCCTTGCTCATGTGTCTTAGGAAGTTTTTCACCAAACCTCTCCATCAATGTTTTTATGAATCTTGCATAAGAGAAAGTGTTGGCATTCTTTAAGAAATAAGATTCAAAAATCCACCATGCATGAGCCTTACCTCTGAAATGCAGCACTGCAACTCTGATGGCTTCATCTTCAGAAATGTGGTGCAGCTGCAAATAGGAATCTATCTCCTTTACCCAGGCTCCAGCTGAACATGTAGGTGATCCAGAAAAAGTAGATAGAAGAAATCTACTTGCATCTTGCTGCTTGCTCTTCTTCAACTGGATCTTGCAAAACTCCAGGAAATTAGTATGATCTCTAAACCTCTTAGTTTTATATTCATACTCCTGAAAAAAAATCACTAAGAGTTCTCCTCTTAGGAATTTTTCCTCCTCCCATCCATCTCAATATAGATCTGGGCACTTGACTGTGATGTGCATCATGGTGTGTAGCTGCATGCTCACACTTACCATGTGCAAATCTAGATTCTGCTCTAGATTCAACCTCTTTTGGAGATACCATCTCCAATCTCATTTTCTTCAGCTCTCCTTGAAAGCTCTACATAGATTTTGGAAGAAGCTTTGTGATCTTGTCTTCCTTTTTCCTCTCACATACTAAAGCTTTCTAGCTTCTGTCCATCTCTCCTTCCTCTAATAGCTGGATCTCATAGGCTGAGCTAGAGATCATTCTTTGATACCACTGTAATATTCCAAATGTCGAACAACTCATGAATCATGCATGAAAAATGCATTTCCAGAAACAAATGAAATAAAATAGTAAAATGGAATTTTTTATCCCATATATTAGTCAATATAAATTCTAAATCCAAGATTAGAGCTGAACAAAGCAAACTAGGTGGGTTAAATAGATCTTCCACACCTAGGATTGCCAAAAAGTGTCAAATCCCCAAGACTGCAGAATGTCGGAGTTGCTTCTCAAGGGACTGTGTAGTCTAAGAGAGATTTTACACTCAAAATTGAAGGAGACAATTAGATATAGTCATATATTGATTATAAATGCTGAAGAACAGAGATCTAGTCTCATTATACAAAATACAAAAGAAACCGACAAGGGTTTCTTGTCAAACAATATGCATACAAAATGGGAAATTCAGTAATTTATCGAATAACCACTGAAAAACTGAAGTACATGAGTGTATAAGGCTGAAATATTTTTGATATGCTGTATATCCCTCAAGGGATTCCTCCCATGAAAGGATGGACCTCTCAATCACAAGGAAACACTGCAACGAAGCCACCAAACCATGCAATGAACACTGTCTCCAGAATAACGCATTCCCTAGAAGAAACAACACTGGGAATGTATGGGAAATGTGTGGTATGATACAAAATATCTGAAATAAGCTCATGAGCTCTCCAAATAGATCTCTCAAGTGAAGGAAACCTTCCCCCAATGAGAAAATAGCTCAAAAACCAGGATTCCAATTCCTTCCATTGCTGCACCCAGCAACACTGCACAATCTCTAGCAAAGATGTGCTGATGAAGATGGCTGAAGCTTGGCCTGAAAACCTGATGTGGAATGATGAACTTAAACTCTCCCAATTAGGCTCCTCAAAGGAAAGAGGTGGGATTCCCACCCGGGAACACCCAGTGCTAAACAACACTGTAACTTTTCTAAGCAGCAAAGTAGCAACAAGTCTTGGCAGACAAGAATAATAGAATAAGAAATGATCAATAATGCTGCCATCCTCTTCCTTATATAATACATGAGTTTTCTTGCCCTTGGCCCCACTCAATTAGGTCATCTCTATCCCAGGATACATCTCCCTCCAAAACTGCATTATTCCTCATTGGATTCCTCCTCCTCTAAAACTGCGATGTTGACTTAGTCAAAGTAGCTTGATTTTATCCCTGTTCACACATGGAGGTGTTTTATTAAGCTAGAAAGAGTGTCTCCTTTCACACTTGAAGTGTTTTTATCCTCCTTAGGAGACTTATGGGCTTTTCTACCCATTTATTTACTGGCTAGAACTGCTGCCAACTGTAATGTTCCATTTAGCTTTGAGGCTAAAATTTTGGAACATTACATTCTAGAAAAGTCCATATGTGTCAAAATTTGAATCCAAGTGTCCATATAAAACCTCTGAACTTGGGAAAATGTCTTTCCTATTATTATAAAGTCATTCTTTGAGAAACTTCCATCAGTTTCCCTATAAATTGAGCAGAGATCCTAGTGCTACGGAAGGAAGAAATTTGGTAAAGCTATGTTGTTGGATTCTCATTTGAGAGAGTGAAAGTACTAATATGCTGCTGGTATGATGTTGGATGTGATGAGGCTAGAATGAAGCTGGAGCCAGTTGGCAACAAATCGATCATTGGTTGTAACCTCCCCCTTCTACTCTTTAATTATAAATATTGTTCTTCATTTTCCCATATACATGTCTCTATTTATTGTGCAATGGATTCTTGAATGATATATATATTTTATATCTGATCAATTTGATTGAGTAAGATAAGTAGATATCTGTATATTGCATGTTGTTTGTTGTTCTCTGTTTGTGTTTACAGGAATCGATATAGTGATTTGAGTTGGATTGAGAGAGACGACAACAACGATAAAAGGAGAAGGATAAGAGATTGAACCACAAGTAGTCTCTTTCACCATTTTTTATATCTTATTTTTGTAGAGAAAGTGATAGTAATTCTTTCCTCTATTGTTCTAAGTGACTAGCACCACACTACGGGAATTTGGTTTATCTGTAGATCACAATTCTGCATAAAAAATTGGTGACTCCACTAAGGAGTATCCTATCATTATTGGTGTTTCTACCTCTACTTATCCTCATCAGTAGCATCTACTTTCAGTTATTAGACATTTGAATGAAAGAATTACATTAGAAGTGTGTCCTGCTGCTTGTTTTTTCATTCCCTGCTGCGCCCAACGCACTGTTGGTAAAAAAAAAGTGGACTGCAGTGCACTATCTCCCACTTAGGGGTGCTCTGCAATGCACTATCTACTCTTAGATACTATGTTAGCCCCTCAACCTGTGATCGATCTATAAATTTTTGTTATATCTCATGATGGCTAAATTAGTATTTTAGCTTTCAAGAAACAAATTTTATGAAAAATCTGTGAGTTTTTGAAAGCCCACTATGTTCAGTATCTTCAAAGGAATCATTCCACTGAAATCTTCACTCAAAGGCCTCCAAAGATTATCCTGCTGATATAAAAGGAATTGTTTCCAAACCATTTCCCATCATTTCATAAAGCCCCATTTCACCCATTTTTCACTCATTTTCACTTATCCTAACTCATCATCTCATTCCCCTAAAAATCCCCTTTTTTTCCCTCATTTACCCTCATTTTCCTATAAAAAACCCTTTAAGCCTTATAAAATCCCTTTTGTATGGTTTAAACTACCCTTTTTACCCTATTGAAACCTTTAAAAGGTCTAAAAACCAACATTTTTTAGGCCTTTTTCCACCCTTTATATATTAAATTAGGCCTTAAGCCCTTGAGGGTTTAAATCCTCTGCCCCTTCACCCATACGACCAAAGCCTGTGACCGTTGGCTAGGTCTCAGCCCTTTTTATCCTAGCCCTCAAGCTTTTCTTTTTTCTCCATAAAACTTTCCTCCCTCTCCGTTTAGCCCCCTTCCTTCGTTATTTCACCCCTTCGCACTATGTTTTTCCCAAGGAAATCACAACCGTTGATCTACCCGATCCAACTACCATCGCACTTTCGCCTTTTTCATCCCGCTCCCAACCATTCCCCTCTACCCACCTTTCTCCAATATAATATCCACCGTTGATCTACCCGATCCAATGTCCATCGTACTCTCACCTTTTTCATCCCGCTCCCAACCATTCCCCTCTACCCACCTTTCTCCAATATAATCTCCACCATTGATCTACCTAATCCAACGGCCATCGCACTCTCGCCTTTTTCATCCCGCTCCCAACCATTCTCCTCTACCCACCTTTCTCCGATATAATCTCAGCCATTGATCTACCCGATCCAACGGCCATCGCACTCTCGCCTTTTTCATCCTACTCCCAACCATTCCCCTCTACCCACCTTTCTCCGATATAATCTCAACTGTTGATCTACCCGATCCAACGGCCATCACATTCTCGCCTTTTTTATCCCTCTCCTGACCTTTTTTTATTTTTGCACAAAATTGTGATCAAATTTGGATCGTGGATCCCATAGATCTGACGACCCATGATCCATTTCACGCCCAATCCTCCTCAAAGGTTTAAACACCCCATTTCTGTGTAAAATGAGCGATTTCACCCTGGACAGGTGTCTCCTGATGTATGGTATCGCGTTCGAAAGAACCAAGACCACTTACTTCTTAGCCCTCACGCGAATACTGCCCCGGTATTCCCCAAAACCACCCTTCTCCATTCGTGCCATTATTCAAAATTGTTCCTGTTTCTTCACAATTCTGCCATGGAACCTTTCCCCTCTGTGCATTCTCCCTGCTCTGCATCGCTCCTCCGCCCTCACCAAGCCTATGAAGCAGTTTATCCACAAGCGCAGGTTTTATTAACATTTTTATGATTTAGCGCAAGATTAATGGCGGCCTAAAAATGAGCCAGCCCTCCCACCACAAATTTAAAGTTGCAGATGGCCCAGGATGACGATCCAAGGACCAAATGCATAAAGAAAGGGATAAAGGGTCTGATTCAAAGCTCCAATCGATGCTTCATGGCCATCAATGCATTCATGAAACCCTCCAGCGCACCAAAAAAGGAACACCTGTACACAAAACAGAAGAAGACAGTGAAGATTTGAGGTTAAGGAATAAAGCCTGAAAAGCAAACCCTTAACCAGCAGATTAATGATAAAGACATAGTTTAAAGACAAGTGAATAAAGTTAAAACAGTCAGCAAAGGGACAAAGAAAAAAGATGGATAAAAAAGGCCTAAAAGCCAAATCAAAGGCCTAATTAGAGTTTAAAGTATATAATCAGACAGATAAGCAAAAGAAGGATTCGAATGACAAATCACTGAAGAAATTACTCTTCCAAAGACCAAAAATGCCACCTACAGGCCTAATTTGCCTCAAAAGACACACAAAGTTACTCCAAGTCAGAGATATTTGTAAAAGACAGCTTAGAAATTATTACAAGCCTACCTAAAAAGCCTAAAAGTCAACAAAAGCAACCAAGTAGTTCAGAAAGTTAATATAAACGCAGAGTTAGACTTAAATATATTTTCGCCTTGGGCCTTGCATGGTCTCAAAGGTCAAAAACATTTACTCTATCATTCATGAACAATTAGAGACCCCCTCTTTCACTCCACCTCCTCATTTACCTATAAATACTATATGAGGAGTTCATTGTTATTGTTGGCTGGATTGTCATTGAGGTGTAAGATAGTTTCTGAAGCAGTTGAAGTGCTTTTGAGTAGTTAAAGAACACTAGGCTAAGAAGCGAATTTTTGAGCTGTAAAGACCTGTTGGACTTGAAGTATGTAATTGGTTTGAACATCAATAATAAAATTTGATTCATGGGATCCTGGTCTATGTTAATGGTGATGTTATTCCTCACTATTTTTGTTTTTCCTTATGTTTTACATGATGTCCATTTTCTTTGATAAAGAACAGAAAATTTAGAATAGGATTTACTGAAAAGTACCCTATTTCTATCTGAAAGCTTTATCTTTATGTTTTCTTCTGTTAAGGTATGTTTAGAGGATTCTTAAATTTACCTCTAGGTTTATCCAGCTTATTGATTTGATAATGATTCAATAGAGTATAACCAGTGAAAAAATGTTTGTGAGCCCATGTATTTCTGTGTACAACTTGAGATATTGTTTTTGAATGTTCTTTTCAAGGTTTTCTAAGTAGAATTAACCCAGGGAAGTTTATGGTTTTCCCTGTCCTCTGGCTAGTCTTTAATAGTTGCCTTGAAAGATCCCTTGAGTGTATGTCAAAAGCAGGCTAGAATTCAAAGTTTCTGTTTGATCTTAGGCTATTTTCCTCGTTCTCTTATATGTTTTCTCCTTTCTGAAAGTAGTCTTAGGATTACTGGATTGTTGTCTGAAAAGTGTGCTTTAATAAAAAAATTTCCAAAGAAGTCTATGGTTTGCCCTGTCCTTTGGATTTCTTCAAACAGTTACTTTGAAAGGCTTTTCTTGTCTTAGTGAAGTTATATTCTTAATTGGTTTTAGCTTCGCTTCTTTCACAACATTTTAATGTTTCATATCACAATTCAATCTAAAAGATCCTTGATATAGATGAATTTCCCTATGGAAACTCTTGAAGAATTTTTGTACAATTAAATCCTTTTGTGACTCCATATCCCAATGGGTTAATACTGTTTCATAACCTATCTTTTCAACTAAAACATTATTCAATCTGCTCTCACCTTCACCCTTCAATTAACTTCTTCAGTTAATGATATCCATCCAAACCAAACAAAAAAGTTCTCTGAGCTTCATAACAAGCCTAATATCATAAACAAAGCATAAAGATATATTCTTTGAAAACACTTAATAGAGAGATCCCTCTCTGAATCCAAGAAGGCTAGGTCCTAGGATTCCAAAGCGGTTTTGATGTGGCCCCCTGCAGCGTTTATTCTTGCAATTCTTGTAAATCACAGGGAGCCAACACAACCAACCAAATTTGATTAAAATTTTTCATTTCTATCATTCTCAGCCACTTTTTTGTTGTATTCTCAAATGTCTGATACCTCTTAGAGACCAGTAAAGTTTCCTGATCCTTCCTCCTTTGAAAATTAATTTTTTTCAATGTATCTTTAGTGTTTCTCTTTATCATTGGCAAATCAAATTAAAATTATTTAATTTCTGCATTATATCAATTTTTTTCATAAAGGAAATCGTTGTTTCATTCCTTGTTTCATGTAGGTAAAATTGTAGTTCCATTAATCATTTTTCCTAAAAGAGAAATTGTTGTTTTATTCCTTGTTTCTCAATGAAGAAAACACTTGTTTTATTGTTTTTTTGCATACATTTTTCTTTCTTGCATTCACATTAAATGATTTGAAAAGAAAAACATGCATGTGCATATAGTGAATTGCGTGTGTTGCATAGGAACAAGTTTGGAAAGCTGCATTTTAGTTTGTGCTCTTTATTGTTTTCTCTAAAACTAATTGATCTTTCCCTTAGTAGCTAGGATTTTCATTGAAAAGCTAAATTGAAATTTTTTCTTATCATTTAGTTTTCATTTTTATGAATTTCCATCACATCACGTGGTGAACCTCAAAGACAAAATTTTAAGCAAGATCAACATAAAATTTACATCAATTTACCTAAGAAAGCATTGGAAAATTAATGATAACATTTAGAAGGTCTAGGCTAGAGACATGTTCGGACGTCATTAAACATAGCAGTTGTCGTTAACTTGTCTACGATACATTCATAGTGTGTTACCTCACTCCACATGCATAAGTATATCGAAGTTTGTCCACATACCTTCGGGTATATAGGGTGATGTTATAGTACGAAAAGTATAATGGGGTGCTCTCACTATGCGATTTCGCATTAGACAGTGCTAATATGGACTTGGGCCTCAACGTACCATCGGGTATATTTGGGAGGAAAAATTTAGGTTGATATCCATCCATAGTTAACTGAGTCGGCCACCTTGTAAATTTTGATACACCAAACACAACGTTTGGGGAGATTGCCTACCCGTACTTCTTGGTTTGCCAGGAGGTATTCTGCAGTTCACAATTACTTGGTAAACCTTTTGCCTAGAATTACCCTTTTATTTTTTTTATATTTTTTGGTCATAAAATAAATCAGTCATCGTGGAGGAAGAAAATCCCTTTCCTCGTCGTTCGCGTAGAATAGAACTGAGATCACCTTTACCACCAGAAGCCATTTCTGGTCGACGAAGGGGACATCGTTCTACCGAAATTAGTATTATCAGTACCTATGGTGTGACATCATCCTCAATATACCAAATTCGTCTCAAGTTTTTTCTACAAATTCTGGTTCATATACTGTTGTCGAGACGGAGTCCTCAAAGCTAACTATGGTCACGATCCATCCAATCAGTGAGACCATACCTCCTGAACCCGACGTTGGTCAAATGGAAGTTGATCTCGATCCTGCTGTTCTTTTACTAGAAAATCTGAATCCCGAAGTCAAACAACCAAAATTTGTTCCTGTATCGGTCGCCCCAAAATCTATTGTAGCCATTGATTCTCCCATATCGTGTAGTCAACCACCTGAAATATACTTCGGGCCTGACGGTGAAATCCTTCCATTTGGTTTGATTTCGATTGAAGAAATTCCACAAGACGAAACACCTTTGACTCCAACTCATTTTGGATCGGACATTTATCTTTACGATACTTTTCCTCAATCACCTCACACTGCTGTCTTTGATCCTATGTCTATTCGAGTTCTCATAAATCTTGTAGGGTATACATTAGGTCATATAACCATGCTTGCGCCAACATCTTCGGTTGTACCATCTATTCTAGTTGCGACAACACCTACTCTTGCTACCCTTTCGATGTTCACCACATCACCAAAATCACATTTATATGGTGGCCCTTCCATCCCACGTGGTTACCAATATTTATCTAGAACCTTCTCCTGTGCATCCTCAAACCCATGGAATTCACCAATGTCATCATCTGGTATTGTATCTGGTACATCTCTAATGAGTACTGAATGAATTTATCCTTTATATACATCATCAGGGAAATATCAAGCTAGTCCATTTGGGTATATTCCATCCAGTACAATTTCAACTGGACTCCTGACATTTGAGAACAATATTTTCCATCTTATTATACTCCTCATGATGGGGGGGAACCTATGGTCACCCATTTTGACAGTACTTCATCATTATTTGGTCATCCTAATGTCAAAATGACTATTTGTCAATGGCAACCCACTCTACCCATCCAACCACAAATGGTTGTACAATCATATCAACCGGTTCAACCTATTGTACCCACATCTACTCTACTTGTTAATACATATTTACCCCTATTACCGGTTCAAAGTGTTCTACCTCAACTATATTAGGTAGATCCTTCCACCTAATACCCTCAACTATTTGGCCCTCAGATTCCAACTCCTTCGGTTGGTTTACAACAACCACCTTTATTCATAATTATTTATTCACAAGTTGGATTACCATATTATGGGATGTCGCAGCCACAACTAGGTTATGCCTATTCACAATCAAATCCAAGATAATCAAGTTTGGGTTATAATTTTGGTGGATAGACACCTTGGTAGCCACAAGCGCAAATGCAACAACCCTCATTTCAACAAGTAGTGTACCCAAGTTTTGGTCATCAGAATCCTCAAGCGTTTTCTTATGAAAACAACCCCTATCTAGGTTACTAGCAAAAAATTCCTTATGCTGGTGCTCATAGGCCTGTTTCCCAAGAAATTCCATCATATCCTAGCTATGCTCAACCTGACTTAAATTGACATTTTCCCTTTGTTGAAACTTTAGAATTACCTGATTTAATAAAGAGGCTTACAAACGATCCAATAAGCTATACTCCTTAGTGGTCGGTGACACCTCATAAATTACCCTCGGATATTCCTAAGTTCAATGGAAACCCTGGGAAGACATGTTGACACATGTTAATACTTATAATTTGTGAAGTTCATCTAACTCCCTAAATGATGACTCTACTCAACTACGTCTTTTCCAGTGTACACTCATTGGTCCGACTGCGAAATGGTACATTAAGTTACCAAGAGCTTCATTTGATAATTTCACTACCCTAGCTACCATATTTTTGACCCAATTACAGTTACCCATATGATATGAAAATGGAACAAAACTCTTGACCAATGTTAAACAAACTAATGTTGCTCATATTTCTGATCATATTCATAAGTAGCACCGTCATCATAGAATGGTTAAGACATTTTTTCCTGATCAGATCCCTACTGAGTGGTTCATTAAGTCCTTGTTACCCTCTATAATTGAGGATGTGGCTAAGGGTGGCGTCATCACTGAATATTAGGTTATTTCTCATGCCCAGTACTTATATTTGATTTATACTCTATTTGGCATGCTGTACGAGAAAATTCCCAATGCGCTGCAATCTAATTTTACTGTTCCTCCTCCATCTAAGGATTCTCATGCCGATGACGGTATGATCCATACTGAAAGAACACATCAGTCTACTGCATCTGATCCTGCACCTTCTTATGAAATTCATGTCATGTCATCTGAAAAAGGAAAAAGTGACAAGCAACCCAGAAGTAAGAAAAAGGGGAAATCAAAGAAAAAGAAAAATTCTACCCCATAGGAAAGATCATCTAATAAAAAAAATGCAAATAGGAAACCTCACTATCCTTGCATAATCTATAATGAGGAGAAATTTTTTCAAGACTATCCTTACCGTGCCAAAGTCTCAAAATTGATTAAAACCTCACATGCATCCACTATGTTGACAAACCCATTTCCGAATCCAGATACAAATTTGGTTGCTTTGAATCTAGCTTCTAGTTCCCAAGTGCTTATGCTATTTGTCAAGAAGTCAATAAGTTATTTTTTAGTGTCAACACGTATTAAATATTGTGGTAGTTAGGCTACTGATCAACCTACTACCTCAACCATGAATCCTTCTACGAAATCTATTCCACCAAATTCTATTTATGAGTTAACAATAAGGCCACTGAAGGGAGTCATTCATAAATAAACATTCAATCCTCGAGCTTGAGCTTCTCAAAATTATAATATAGTTGAAGATTTGGCTCAATCCCTTTCATATATGTCAACGGTTGAGGTACTTCAAAATTTTCCCTCCCAGAAATAGGCTTTGTTTTCGGAAATTGGTGGACTCGATCCAACTGATTCCAATCTTGTAGTCTTTTATCATACGAGCTATGTGCCACAATTACCAGCAGAATTGGCATCCTCCATCCAAGTAAATGTTCTGAATCACCTCGTTCATCGTACTATTATTGATAAGGGAGAATCTACGTGCATTATTTCTCTAAAATACTAGAAGTCACTTGGATCTCCACGCCTATCTCAATTTTCTACGATGTTGAAAGCTTTCGATAGACATACATATATGCCTTGTGGTATCATCAATAACCTACATTTTGAACCAGGGGGAAAACAATAAATGTTGAAGTTGAGGTCGTTGAAGAACGCCTTGATTACAACATTTTTCTCGGAAGGCCATGTGTATATGCTATGACTGCGATCGTCTCTATATATTTTAGAATGATCACCTTTCCACATAAAGGTGCTATCACAATCATCAATCAACTAGTTCCCAGGTAACTGGAAATGTTTTGTTAGTCTATGTACCCCAATTAATACTTTAGAACATTGGTGTAGGACTCTTAAAGGATTCTTCCCTCATGGTAACCTTTGCATTACCGTCACCTGTGGTGTAGGAAAAAAATTCAAACATAGAGACCTGCTACATGATATTTTCCACTCCATCTGGATTAAGGAAGATTACTAGTGATTCTAAAGTTGTTACGTTAGATGAATTCCTGCCGTCCAACCTAATTGAGTTGGCATAGAAATCAATCTACATGGCTTGGGCGGCGAATCTAAAATCATTGTCGCTGGTTGTTTGGGTTGATCGTTCATTACATTTTGGTACTCCATCTGATCCTTTTTCATCCACTTTCTTGATAGATGAGAATATTGTGGAATCCATGTTGCCAGAAGGAGAACCATGGGAATATTATCATCATCACTCCCATCTTCAGGATTACGAAGAATATAATCTTATTGAACTATATCACCCATCGATCAAAACATCATTTTCGAATCCTTTTCCTATTAATGTAGTGGAATCCAAGAAAAAATTATCAAATATTAAAGAAACCATTTCTATTGATATTTCGACCAAACCTGGAGTTGTAGAAAACATTCATGTTGGCGCATCTTGTTCTCCATAAGAACTCGAAACATATTGCTCTCTCTTTCGCGAATTTTGTTATGTATTTTATTTTTCTTACGAGGAAATGCCATACATAGATAATAGCATCGTTGAACACACCATTAACATGTACCCTGATGTCAAACTGGTACATCAACGCCTTTGTCTTGTTCATCCAAGGAAGGCCACTAACATTAAAGCAGAAGTTGAAAAACATTTGTGTGCTGGTTTTATTTACCCTGTTCCACTTACTGATTGGGTTTCCAACATTGTTCCTATTATGAAGGAACAAAGGAATATCAGGGTGTGTGTCTATTATCAGGATGTCAATCTTGCTTGTCCAAAACACAACTACCCTACTCCCTTTATCGACCAGATTATTGACGATTATGTTGGATGTGAAATATTTTCATTCATGGATGGATTTTATGGCTACAATCAAATCAATATCCTCCCAGAGGACCAATATAAGACAACATTCATCTGTCCCTGGGGAAAATTCCCTTATCAGAAACTCCCGTTTGGTTTATATAACGCTAGGGAAACATCTCAAAGAGGAATGGATTATACTTTCAATGACATCAAGCACATTTTTCAACCGTATCTAGATGATTTACCCATGAATTAAGGAAACCAGACTGATCACCCGATGCATTTGAGAGCTATATTTATACACTACTAACACTACAAAATATGCCTCAGTCCACATAAATGTGTGTTTTATGTTGGTTCTGGTCATTTGCTAGGATTTATCGTCTCAAAAGAAGGAATTCGAATCAACCCACTAAAGGTCTAGTCCATTCTTTATTGGCCTGTGCCATCAAATTTGTTTCAGTTATAGAAACTTCAAGGAAAGGCTAACTTCCTAAGGAGGTTCATACTTAACTACGCTGAAATGGATAAGGATTTACTCAGCTCTTTAAAAATGGGATTCCATTCCATTGGGATAAGGTTGTGCAAGCTTCTTTTGATGATGTCAAGGATAAACTTGTTCGGGCATCATTAATGTATCCCCCCAATTATCAGAGTGATTATTTCTTATATATCGTCACGGTTGATACGACCATTGCTATGGTATTGGTCCAAGAAGAAGATGGGATAGAACATCCAATATATTATTCAAGTCATAATTTTTTTGGTGGATTTGACACATGGGTGTACGAAATTGCACCCGTTTAAGGGGTGCGGTCTACCCCTAGAAACTATTAGTAACACGCAGAAAGTGGTGGAGATCAAAAGCATACAATCTAGAGGAAAAAGTATGAAAATGTATGCTCAAATTAAAATAAAAGCTAAAACACAAATATAAGAAGCTATTGAAGAGAGTCAAAATGATAATAATGCAAACGATGGCTCTAGGCCTCTTCTTATTAAACTTTTTATATGGAGAAGAAATTTTACCCACTTGCCAAAGGGCCCCTAGACAATGGTTCTAGGTCTTGTTGCAAGGATGTTGTTTTTCCAAGCTCTGCCTCTGATGAAATCTCCCTCTCTCTCTGCTATGATGGACTAGGATTTTTTGGGTGGCCAACAATCGAGTCCCCTCTATCTCTAGCTCTAGGTCACACACTGCTAGTGTTGCTTGGGAAATTCTAGCCAGCATACCCATGTGATCACCCATTCTTCATCTCTTGGTGGCTTTATATAGGGGATTTCAAATCCTCCTTCCCTCCCTTGGTACATGGTGGATGGTGACCCAAGGGAGAGGTATGATTCCATTGTGTGCTTCAAATATTCCTTTGTGTGCTCACATAGTGTCTAAGGAGGTGCTGGTGGTTGTCCTTAGGTGGCTTCATGTAAGGAGTAACTATCCTTTGCTTTGTGTGGTCCTAGAAAGAAAAATTTTTCCACTTTCAGGAATGTGTGCTTATTGGGAAAAAAGGCATGCAGAAGGTGCTCTTCTCGAAGGATAAAGCGCACAATTATCATTTTAAGACTAGTTCAAATTTTATTTTCTCAAAACCTTAGAGATTTTAAATACTTTCTTGATTCCATAATGTCTTCCTGCCTTGTAAATACTTTGGCTTGAAATTAATTAATGTCATATTCTATTGTACTATTTTCTAGTGTTAACATTTGCCCCTTAATGTGTGAGGTCTAGGAAGGACTGTATAGCTGAAATACATTATAGTTTCTTTTCTGTATCATGCATAGAGAGAGAGAGAGAGAGAGAGAGAGAGCTGCGTGAATCTTGGAATTGACAACACCATGCACCATTTCTAAGATGACCATGGCCTAAGAGACCTGTTTGGTCAATTTAGTGTGTCCTAAATTGCTGCATTTAATTTGTCAATCCGGGAATCGTAAGCTGATGAAGTGCGGCGCACTATATGTGCAAGATAACCTATTTCTTAACTTTTGTCGTTTTTGGTCTTTCTAAGGTGAAATGGAAATTCTAAAATGAAAAACAAGTTTGGTTGTATTTGTTCAAGGAAGTGATATCCCCTATAATGATTTACCAACTTGAAACTTTAAAAGCAAATTGAAAATTACAATGACAAGACTTGAAAGAAAGTAAAAGTGTAATGCTGAAATGAAAAGGTGCTGCTAATCTAATGAATCAAAACAGTAAACTAGTGAACATGAAAACCAAACTATTCTTGCTGCCAACTAAACACAAAAGAAACTATGCTTAAGGAAATTCAAAATTGCAACAAAATAAATCTAAATCAGATTACATCAATTCATTTTCCGACCCTTCATCATTAGACCAGCTATGAATTTCGGAAGTAATCATAAACAACTTGTGTAACTGATATTTAATTTGCAGAAAGTAAACTAATACTAAACCATACACCCATGATTCAATCCCTCGCCATCAGTCCAGCTGTGGCTTTCGGAGGCAACTGAAGATGTCATACATGATTTAATATATCTAAATTTGCAGAAAAGAAACCAATACTAAACTACACATTTCATAATGCAGTCCCTCACCATCAGTCCAGCTGTGGCTTTCGGAGGCAACTGAAGACGCTATGAGCAGCTTAATATATCTAAATTTGCAAAAAAGAAACTAATACTAAACTACACATTTCATAATGCAGTCCCTCACCATCAGTCCAGCTGTGGCTTTCGGAGGCAACTGAAGACGCTATGAGCAGCTTAATATATCTAAATTTGCAGAAAATAAACTAATACTAAACTACACATTTCATAATGTAGTCCCTCACCATCAGTCCAGCTGTGGCTTTCGGAGGCAACTGAAGACGCTATGAGCAGCTTAATATATCTAAATTTAACTACTGAATCAGATAAGCAAAACTGAAATGTACAAAGCAAGACTGAAGTTAAACAAAAGCTATGAAAAGCGAACTAGCAGCAGAACAATGTTAGTTCATGTCATTAGTCAAAATGCTATAAAAATGCTATAAAAATGCCCGGGCTGTCTACCTAAAACCTGCACAAGAAAACCGATCAGTGATTAACAATCATAAAAACATGAATGACAGAAATGAAATAGAAATTATGGAAATGTATGAACAGAAATGAAACAACTACAAAATATGAACATATGATGGATTATGATACAATGACTTTTTAAAGAAATGAAATGAGAAATATATACATTAATACACAGAACCTTGGCTGAGCAGGGGCCCTCTACGCAGCTTTGGTAACGATCCTCAAACACGAATTAAGTTGAAAAACAGAGTTTTCTCATATTAAAAAGCAGTTCATTACAGACTGGTAGTATTACGGCTCAAGGCAACGTAATCACTACAAAGCAAACATAACAGAGTACGCACATCAACTATCAACTAACAATGATCAACTAACTCTACGTGCGTATGCAAACGCTCTATATATAACCGCAAACTGTAACTGTTTCCTAAAGTTCATGATGACAGGGAGCACGTAGACCACTACAGCCACGGATATAGGAGTATGGCCGTGTTGGAAAGTGAATCTACGGAAGGTGGATGCTTCAATTCAACTCCAGAACTCTGCACAGATGTCGATTGAACCTCCGCAAGCTTAGAAACGGCCGTATGGATGTTTATTTGCCACGAAACAGAGTCCAGCCGACATGAAACTCCATAGTTGACTTCCACGTGGATGGCTTTGACCGCGGCTTCTTTGGACGAGTTTACTTGAACCAATAGGACATGAACCATGTCCTCGTCATTCCTAGCCTGCCCATGTGGCTCATTTCCTTTGTAGACACCTGTAGCATAGATTTCCACAAAATAGCTGCGGAGAGTTGCAGCAGCTGCGGAAAGTGGCAAGTTTCCGCAGCTGTATGAACAAAATCTAGATCAAATAGAAAACACAAAAACATAATTAAAAACCATGTTAGATACCCTTTTGCACATGATATTGACAATTTTGGAGGTTTAGGTGAGTGAAAAAGATATGGAAAAGTGTATGGAAAAGAGGTAAATTCAGGACTCAACATACCCCCACTGTGAAGGTGTTGCATGTCCTCATGCAACCAAAATTTTTATACTCTTTGTTCAATTCATGTGCCTTGATACTTCAGCCAGCACATCTAACCCCCTTCTCTTCTTCTTTGGTACTGCCATCATTCTGGGTTTCTTCATTAAGCACCTGAATTTTATATTCACAAGTGCTCTGCTCAATTTTTGGCATTTCCTTTTTAACTTCTTATTCTTCTTTTGCCAAATACCCAAATGTAACATAGTATTGTCATGGATGATCTTGTCCAGTTTTCCTTGCTCTTTGAGTGTTTCATTTTCATTTTTAATATGCCGATTCAAAAGCTCCAGCTCAAAAATTTCCTGTTTTAATGACTGAACTAAATCATCCTGCAATGTATGAGGCTGAATAGAAGAGGTACTTGGGCCTGTGGCTGCCTTCTCCAAGGATTCTATGTAGTCATATACCTCCTCCTGTTTGGGGTCTACTTCCGGTGTCTTTTTCATTGGGCTGTCCCCAAAGTGCTGCAAGGGAGAATTATGTTCAAAATCTGGCCGAGGAGAACTTACATCAATATTTTGCTGAGAATAAGATGGAGTATGCTCATTGTCTGATTGGGAGTGAAAGGAGTCAGGTTCATTAACTGACTGAAATGGACTATGGTCAGTTGGAGACTGTTCAGATGTCTCCTCACCCAAATCAATGAAATGAGGACCTTTAATTTGTGTTTTTCTCAATTTTCCCTTAAGCCTGCTGCTTCTCCTCACATGATGTGGTACACTACTCTTTTGTTCTTGTTTTCCTGTCTCTGCCTTCTTGGATAGAGATGACTGTTTTTGAAGAAAAACTAATCTTTCAGATAGAATTTGGTGATCTTCTTCTTCAGAAGAAGGAGTTTTATGGACAGCCTCAATAATTTCTTTCCCTTTTGATATTATTGGCTTCTTAGTTTTGATTTCCTTCTTCTTCCTTTTTACCAATCTCTCTTCCCTATCATTTTTCTTCATAGTAGTAGTAGAAGTATCTTGGATTTCATCTACTGTTCTTTTCCTTCTACTTCTTTTTGCCGTGCTAGCTGCGGAAACTTCCTGTGTAGGAGCAACTTGGGTTTCAACATCCATTTTCTTTCTTCTACTCCTTCTAATTGGATTACCTTCAGGAATTTCCTGAGGTTCTTCAAAGAAGTTTCTAACTAGGAATTGTTCCCATGTATCTTTTCTTTCTTTTAGCTCCTTTTCAATCAGAATTTTTATAAGCCCATGGTGATATAAATGAGGCTCTACATCTCCTAGGTGTTTTTGCATAGTCACATCCATTTTCTTCAAGCTATTGAATAAAAAATAAGGAAGATTGAGAGTTTGGTTTTCAAGAAAATTCATCAATAGCCTAGTATGGTACATGTACATAGAGCCAAAATGGCCTTCACATGTAATAAATTTCTGAACAATGAGTAATAAAGTGGCCCATTCATCTTTTATTGCATGCACAGGGATTCCTCTTTTGAAAACAGTGATATCCATACCTTGATTTCGGAGGATTGTTCTCCATGCCTCATCACTGATACTTTTGTTTTTGAACCAACGTTCTCCTTCCCGAAGAAGCTCTGTGGCTGCTGCTATTGATGCTTCATTGACTAAAAACTTGAGGTCTCCCACTTCTGCTTCCGAGCCATCAAATGATCTTGCAAACGCTTTGGTAACTTCTCTGTGGTAACCCCTGAATTTCTGAATAAAACGCAGCCATTTAGCTTTCCTCAACATCTCTTTTGCTTGTGGAAATCCCTTTATAAACTTCGGTCCTTCCGGCTCTGCCCTTAATAATTTTCCCATTTTACTTCTCTGTGCTTCACAGGCTTGCCTCTGTGAGGGTTTAAGTGGAAATGGAATGATGGAATACACAGGATCGAGCACAATACTGTGGGGATGTTATCATAAAATGGAAATGAGCACCATAAACGGAATGGAGTAAGACTGTGAGTGGATATACGGGAGTAAGAGTGAGCAAAAGGAACGGAATGGAGTGAAACAGGGAGTGAGAATGAGTAGAGTGGGGTTTTGTAAACACGACAGAGACTCGACAAAGAGGTTAACAAAGTATAATGCATTCGGCCGCGTTTTGAATTTTGGTGGCTGTGTCATAAATATGAACACGTTTCAATCAATGATTATGAAGTTATGCAGCTTATAAGAGTCCTTTGTCAACTCAAATACGTATCATTATCTACAGTGGGATATTTGAACATGAGTGAGAGTCGGAATTTCAATGATGAAACCGTTTGTGAATAAATGCAAGAGGATAACATAGAGATCGTGGAAGGTTACGGGACTGTCAATATAATCATTGCGCGTTATGGGTAGAGCTCATAGTTAAAAATTATATAAAAATGTGTTTTTCCATACTATTTGAAATAAACTTTATTCATACCTTTGGAATCCTTGCTTTTGCCCTTGGTCTTCAACTGATTGATCTTCATTAGTGTCTTGAATGTTCCATTGATCCTCTCTCCTGCATTTTATTTCATAATTATGAAAATAACAACTAACTGTACATTCTTTTTGAAAACAAAGTAGTAGCTGCGGAATCTGCTTCTGGCTGCGGAAACTGGAGTCAGCTGCGGAAACAGATGTCAGCTGCGGAAACTGACACAGCTATTACTTGGCTGAAATAGAAATGAACAAATGACAAATGACCAGGTGGAAATGGTCATAAAAATATTTTTATTGATGGAATGGATGAAATGAAGTGAAATGAAGTGAAATGAAATGAAATGAAGTGGAATGAAATGGAGTGGGTGGTGAGATGAAATGAAATGAAAGACATACTTTTTTTTGGAAAATATAGAGTGTCAGGTGTCCCTGATTTTCACCCCATATTTTCTGTATAAGACTGCCAATCAATGATTGGTTTTCAGGCTTATACCATTTTTTTTTTTTCTTCTTCTTCTTCTTCTTTTTTTTTCTTTTTTTTTTTTTTTTTTTTTAACTTGAAAAACAAAAGCTAGGCTGGTGGAGAAGAAGAATTCTTCTGTACCAGCCTGATTGCAGAACTTTCTTGAAACAACTTGACAAAATCCTCTTTAGAGAGTGGCTTATGATAAACTTTTAATCTATGGCCATTCACTATAAGAGGAGTTTGAAACTCATCAATGGTCTTGATTCTTACAGCTCCATTGTTAAAGATCTTGTCAATCTCATATGGCCCAAGCCAATGAGTCTGAAATTTCCCTTGAAAATATTTAAACTTGGAGTCAAATAACAATGCCCAATCTACTTCTTGAAACTTCTTCTCTTTGATATATTTGTCATGCCATTTAGTTCTTTGATATTGAACTAGATCAGTTCTTAGAATTGCTTCTTGTCTGATCTCATCTAGCTCATTCAACTGCTCCATTCTATGCTTTTGGGCTTCCGATAAGTCCATTCCCAATTGAACTGCTATCTTGAAGGTCTTGACTTGGAACTCAATGGGGAACAAGACTTCTTTCCCATAAACAAGTTCATAGGGAGAATGTCTTGTTGTATTCCTCCATGTAGTTCTGTAGGCCCACAAGGCTTCTGGAAGCCTTTCTGCCCAATCTCTTCTATGTAGATGAACAGTTTTGGTAATGATACTTTCAAGAACTTTGTTTCTGGACTCCACTTGACCATTTTCTTGTGGATGGTAAGGAGTAGATTTTCTGTGCTTGATTTTGTATTCTTCCATCAACTTCTCCACCAAATTTGATGTGAATTGGCTCCCCTGATCTGTTACAATTTCTCTTGGAACACCAAAGCGAGTAAAAATATCCTCATAAAGAAAATGAACACCTGAATTTTCAGTAGCAGATACTAATGCTTTAGCTTCTACCCATTTAGTAACATAATCAGTGCAAACCAATATATACTTCTTTTGCTTAGATGGTGGATTAATCGGTCCAATGAAATCTAAAGCCCATTTTTCAAAGGGTTCAATGAGTACCGGTGTTTGTAATGGCATTTCATTTGAAAGGGTAGGTTTCCCTACTCTTTGGCAGCTATCACATCTTTTGACATATTGTTTTGCATCTTTGAAGAGAGAAGGCCAATAATATCCCAAGGAAAGGATTTATAGGCCGTCCTTTTGTCCACAAAGTGTCCGCCGCATGGTTCATCATGACATGCCTTAAGAATATCAGGCATTTCATCTTCCCTGACACATCTTCTGATCACAAGATCTGGCCCTGTTTTAAACAATTCGTTAGAAATCCATGAATATCTTGAACTCTCCCGAATAATTTTTCGTTTTTCTCTTGGAAATAAATGTGAAGGTAGTTTCCCTGTAACCAAATAGTTAGCAATATCTGCATACCAAGGGGTCTTAATAGTTACTGCAAACAAATATTCATCAGGAAACTTATCTTCTACAGGAGAATCTTCTTTAGTATTCTGAATCCTAGACAAGAAATCAGCTACTGTATTATGTTTTCCCGGTCTATCCAACACAGTAATATTGAATTCTTGCAAAAGTAAAAGCCATCTTGTCACTCTGCCATTAGTAACAGGTTTGTTCATTAAATATCTAATTGCGGAATGGTCAGTATGAATAAAAGTTTCATAGCCTGTTATGTAATGTCTAAACTTATTAATTGCATGAACAACAGCTAAGAACTCTTTTTCAGTCACAGTATAGTTCAACTCTGTGGGAGTCAAATTTTTACCGGTGTAATAAATGGCATAAGGAATTAAATCTTTTTGACCCAACACAGCTCCAAGAGCTGTATCTGAAGCATCTGTAGAAATATGGAAAGGAAGTTTCCAATTTGGTCCTCTCAAGATAGGTGCTTCGGATATTCTTGTTTTCAAAGTTTCAAAAGCGGATTGACAATCAGGATCCCATTTAAATTCACAGTCTTTTGTAAGCAACTTGAAGAGTGGAGATGCTATTTTAGTGAAGTTTTCTTTAAATCTTCTATAGTAACCAGTAAATCCTAGAAAACTTCTAACATCTCTTTGACAATTTGGAATAGGCAACTTGGAGATGACTTCAACTTTCGATCTATCAACCTTAATCCCATCTCCCGAAATATGATGTCCTAAAACAATCCCTTCAGTAAACATCATAAAGCATTTTTCATGGCTTAATGAAAGGTTTGTTTCTTTACATCTTATAATAAATTTTTCCAAATTTTCTAATGCCTCTTCAAATGAATTACCATAAACTGTAAAATCATCCATATAAACCTCTACACAATCATGGATTAGATCAGAAAAAATTCCTAATACTGCTCTTTGGAATGTTGCGGGTGCATTACATAACCCAAAAGGAAGCACTCGGTAGGCAAAAGTTCCCCATGGACAAGTAAATGTGGTCTTATCTTGATCTTCAGGTGCTACCTGAATTTGATTATAGCCACTAAAACCATCCAAAAATGAAAAGTACTTTTTACCTGCTAATGTATCTAATACCTGATCAATAAAAGGCAAAGGAAAGTGGTCCTTCAAAGTTGCTTTGTTCAACTCCCTGTAATCAATGCATACTCTCCATTTACCATTATTTTTAGGTACTATAACCAAAGGAGAAACCCATCGGCTATCTGAAATTGGATAAATGAAATTTACATTGAGAAGTTTTTGGAGCTCTTCTTTCACTATCTCCCTAAGATTTGGATTCATCCTTCTTTGAGGTTGTCTGATTGGTCTACTGTTTTCCTCAATATAGATATGATGGATGAAAGTCTTAGGATCAATACCCTTCATGTCAGTATACTCCCATGCAAATGCAGTAGAATGTTTTTGCAAGATTCTGGTTAGTTCTTCTTGTTGTGACTTCTCCAGATGTTTGTTGATATTCAATGTCTTTTCTGGAAAAATCTCAATAGCAGAATTACCAAACTCGTCCATAGAGTAAAGAGACATTTGTCTTGATGATAAGTATTCTATGTCAGATTCCAACTGAAATTGTGTGGGGTCATAATCTGAAGTTATCTAAAAAATTTCTAATGTGTTCAGAATTTGACTATCCTCACTAATTTCAGAAATGGTAAAGACAGGTTGTATAGTGTTCTCACCATCGACCCATTCATTGTCTCCTATTTCTGTAATTGCTCTTGCAGGAGGATACAAATTGAATTTCTTTGTCGAATTACCATTAGAAATGTACATGTCTCCAGATCTACAACTAATAAAAGCATCAGCTGTGGCCAGCCAAGATCTTCCTAAGATAATTGGATGTCCTCCTAGATTACTTTTGGGAGTCAAAATCATAAAGTCTACTGGATATTCCCAAGAATCTAAGGAGACTGAAATATCTTCTAATACACCATCTGGTTTAATAACCGATCGATCCGCAAGTTGCAATAAAGTAGGTGTAAAAAGAAGGTTAGGAAGTTTTAACTGTTCCATAGTCTGTCTACTCATAATGTTGATAGCAGCCCCTAAGTCAATCAATGTGTTTGGAATTTCTATCCCATTTATATGTGTCTTGACAATTGGACTTCCCGGATCTACATACTTCTGCATGGTAATTTTTCCCATCATAATATCTGCAATCTTTCCTACCAGGTGGATTCTTCTTGTGTCTTTTAGTTTCCTTCCCGGTCTTTTGAAACTCAACTCCTTTATGGTTTTTGCTAGAATAGGAATTTCTCGAATGGCTTGTAGCAATGGAATCTTGATACAAACATTCTTCAATTCATCTAGAAAGTCATAGTTAGGCAACAAGATTTGTTTTTCCACCCCCTTATCAATTTGTAGTCTTTCCGAAAAAGGAGGTGTAGATGAAGATACAGGTTGCTCAACTATAGGAGTTGTGGATGTTAGCTTTTCTTTTTCTTTTTGAATTTTTGAATTTTGAAGAGATTCTTCCTAAGAACCCTTATTGACTTGAAGAGAGTCCTCCTCAGAGGTATCTTGCTCTTGAATGTCTATAGAAGGTTTTTCTAAAACTCTACCAGATCTGAGTTGTACATCGTTGAGAGGAACAATCATATAGGTAGGAAATTGTTGTCCTTCTACCATATAAGTAGTTTGAGGACTCTTATTGTTAGGATTTGGCAATGGCTGAGCTGGAAGTTGATTTGTCTTCTGTTGGTATGGGAGCATGAGTTGAGGATTTGTATTTTGTTGAGAAGGTTGTTGATGTGGAAATGGCAATGAAAGTTGTGGATTTTGGCTTGGAAATTGTGGAGCTTGTTGATTTTGAAAAGATGGAGGATATTGATAAAATTGATCAAATCTCCCATAAGGATTTTGCATCCCTTGTACCCATGGCTGATATGAATTTTGATGTTGGGGCCAAGGTTGTTGCCAAGGATTCCAATTTGGTGGGGTTTGAAGATTCATAGGGTTATTAAACCTTTGAGATTGTTGTCCCTGCCAAGGTCTCCTTGCGACAAAACAGAGAGATTCTATTGAATTTGGATCTTCTTGAAAAACAGCTTTGAGTCCAGGGATTGAAGGACAATCCTTGATCTCATGATTTTCCGAGCAAATCATACATGTTTCTACAACTTTTGCATCCAAGGGACATTCCCTTAAAGCATGTTTCTTTCTACATTTCGGACAAAAGATGGCTAAAGCATCTGTTTCTGCTTTCTGCTTGTTTTGGATTTTAAGGGTGTCTAGTTGTTCACTAAGGCTCCCTAAGATATCATTTTTGAACTCATCAAGCATATTACCAATCTCTGCCCTACTTACCGATCCAGTTGCAGATTTGTTAGCCCTAATAAGAGAAGAATCCCTAGGCCCTTTTCCAGTTTTAGATTTTCCCCTTGAGAGATGGATACATAGTTCTGTTATGTCACGAAATGGGAGCTGAGAAATGTCTCCTTTCCCCATCATGTTTAAAATGTCTATCCATTCATCTCTAATGGCTTTTAATGGGAGGGCTTTCAAGGTTTCATTATCTAAGTTGCTCATCTTTGCTCTTTTCAAGTTGTATTGAAATCTTTCAATTAAGTCTTCCAAATTTTCATCTTCTTTTTGCATCATTTTGAATACCTCATCCTTGTGATTGGTGGGCATAAAATAGTCCAAGTATCTATCCAAAATTTTTTGTTTCATATCATTCCAAGTCCTGATAGATTGAGTGGCTAATCCCATGAACCATTTCAAAGCAGATCCCTTCAATGTTGAAGGAAACAGTTTGAGTTTTTGAGAATCTTCCATATAGTCATAAGTTTGGCACACTACTTCAAACTCAAACAGAAATGTTTCAGGATCCTCACTTCATAATCCATAAAAGTTAGGAAGAACAGATGGTGAAATATTTTTCATTGTTGCATGAGTTTCCTCATCAACTATAGGGAATCCAAGCAAATTGTCCCTATTTCTACCATTATTTCCTTCACCATTGTTATCTTCATTATCTCCTCCTCTTCTATCTCCACCTCTATTTATTACTTCCTCTGCCATGATAGTTTCTTTAGAGTCCTTATAGTCCTCTAGTTCTTCTACCAAGGAAGGATGAGAGAAAGTCTCTTTGTTTTCTAAGTGGATTTTAGTAGGTGGTATAGGAGAATCCTCTAATTCAACTGTTCTTTGACTTCCAAAAATCTTAAGGCTAGGGGTAGATGGTGGTGAATCTGGTCTATGCCTTGAAGAAGATGGAGTTGTGAAAATCGAACTCTTGGCTTTAGCTATAAACCTTCCCCTAGAATCTCTCGCTCTATGCATGTCATTTTTTTTTATTTTATTTAAAAAAAAAGTTGGGCTAATAATTCTCTTTCTGATCTTCCAGATCACACTAGGTGCAAGAAGAGAGCATACTTAAGAAATTACTAAACCAATAACTCTCTTTTCTGATCCTCCAGATCACACTAGGTGCAAGAGGAGAGCATACTTCAAGAAGTTATCAAGTTTTCTCTTCTTTTATGATTTTATGTTTTTTTTTTTAAGAAATTGGCTACCTAGTTACACTTCCCCGGCAACGGCGCCAAAATGTTTGGTCAATTTAGTGTGTCCTAAATTGCTGCATTTAATTTGTCAATCCGTGAATCGTAAGCTGATGAAGTGCGGCGCACTATATGTGCAAGATAACCTATTTCTTAACTTTTGTCGTTTTTGGTCTTTCTAAGGTGAAATGGAAATTCTAAAATGAAAACAAGTTTGGTTATATTTGTTCAAGGAAGTGATATCCCCTATAATGATTTACCAACTTGAAACTTTAAAAGCAAATTGAAAATTACAATGACAAGACTTGAAAGAAAGTAAAAGTGTACCGCTGAAATGAAAAGGTGCTGCTAATCTAATGAATCAAAACAGTAAACTAGTGAACATGAAAACCAAACTATTCTTGCTGCCAACTAAACACAAAAGAAACTATGCTTAAGGAAATTCAAAATTGCAACAAAATAAATCTAAATCAGATTACATCAATTCATTTTCTGACCCTTCATCATTAGACCAGCTATGATTTTCGTAAGTAATCATAAACAACTTGTGTAACTGATATTTAATTTGCAAAAAGTAAACTAATACTAAACCATACACACATGATTCAATCCCTCGCCATCAGTCCAGCTGTGGCTTTCGGAGGCAACTGAAGATGTCATACATGATTTAATATATCTAAATTCGCAGAAAAGAAACTAATACTAAACTACACATTTCATAATGCAGTCCCTCACCATCAGTCCAGCTGTGGCTTTCGGAGGCAACTGAAGATGCTATGAGCAGATTAATATATCTAAATTTGCAGAAAAGAAACTAATACTAAACTACACATTTCATAATGCAGTCCCTCACCATCAGTCCAGCTGTGGCTTTCGGAGGCAACCGAAGACGCTATGAGCAGCTTAATATATCTAAATTTGCAGAAAAGAAACTAATACTAAACTACACATTTCATAATGCAGTCCCTCACCATCAGTCCAGCTGTGGCTTTCGGAGGTAACTGAAGACGTTATGAGCAGCTTAATATATTTAAATTTAACTACTGAATCAGATAAGCAAAACTGAAATGTACAAAGCAAGACTGAAGTTAAAAAAAAGCTATGAAAAGCAAACTAGCAGCAGAACAATGTTAGTTCATGTCATTAGTCAAAATGCTATAAAAATGCTATAAAAATGCCCGGGCTGTCTACCTAAAACCTGCACAAGAAAACTGATCAGTGATTAACAATCATAAAAACATGAAAGACAGGAATGCAATGGAAATTATGGAAATGTATAAACAGAAATGAAACAACTACAAAACATGAACATGTAATGGATTATGATACAATGACTTTTTAAAGAAATGAAATGAGAAATATATACATTAATACACAGAACCTTGGCTGAGCAGGGGCCCTCTACACAGCTTTGGTAACGATCCTCAACCACGAATTAAGTTGAAAAACATAGTTTTCTCATATTAAAAAGTAGTTCATTACAGACTGGTAGTATTACGGCTCAAGGCAGCGTAATCACTACAAAGCAAACATAACAGAGTACGCACATCAACTATCAACTAACAATGATCAACTAACTCTACGTGCGTATGAAAACGCTCTATATATAACAGCAAACTGTAACTATTTCCTAAAGTTCATGATGACAGGGAGCACGTAGACCACTACAGCCACGGATATAGGAGTATGGCCGTGTTGGAAAGTGAATCTACGGAAGGTGGATGCTTCAATTCAACTCCAGACCTCTGCACAGATGTCGATTTAACCTCCGCAAGCTTAGAAACGGCCGTATGGATGTTTATTTGCCACGAAACAGAGTCCAGCCGACATGAAACTCCATAGTTTACTTCCACGTGGATGGCTTTGACCGCGGCTTCTTTGGACGAGTTTACTTGAACTAATAGGACACGAACCATGTCCTCGTCATTCCTAGCCTGCCCATGTGGCTCATTTCCTTTGTAGACACCTGTAGCATATAATTCCACAAAATAGCTGCGGAAAGTTGCAGCAGCTGCGGAAAGTGGCAAGTTTCCGCAGCTGTATGAACAAAATATAGATCAAATAGAAAACACAAAAACATAATTAAAAACCATGTTAGGTACCCTTTTGCACATGATATTGACAATTTTGGAGGTTTAGGTGAGTGAAAAAGATATGGAAAAGTGTATGGAAAAGAGGCAAATTCGGGACTCAACAAGACCCCTGCAAGTAAACAAAATATACAACATATATACAAAATTTCAATGAGGCAGGCATGTCCCATGCTCGTGATGCTATGGCTAGTTAAACAAAATTGACAGATACATGTGTAGTCTGCATCACGATTGTGGTAGTGATGCTGGCAGTTGTTGGTGACGACTGCCGATGTCCTCAAGGGCATTTGTTCTTTGATGATTGATGGAATGTGGTACCCATATGCGTGAACCTGGTATGGCATATAGTTGCGTGATGTACGCATAGGTACTGGCTGGGACCTTCCCGTGTAAGCATTTTTTGACAGAGACACTTATGGAGGCACGGGTCTTTGACGGATCTGATCAAAATGCAATGGTTTTAAGGTAAGATACCATCTTGACATGAAAGATTTTTCCATACTCGAATGTTAGGAGGATCAATGATATCTGTGGACAATGATGTCTCCCACAGTCCCACTCGAGGATACCCCTTTGCATGGGGAGGGGTGATCCAAGGTACCGCTTCCTTTTTGGAAAAGAGGTGTCGAGGTCGACAAAAAGGAAGCCTTAAATAAACCATGGGTCGCCGACCTGAGGGGTCGGGGACCTAGATGTGATGGGTTTAACATAGGCATGTTGGTGAGCGGTGACTGAAAACTGATGATGGGGATTCAGTGGCCCGAGGTCGGAGTATACTTTAGTAGCTTGGCAGTATTCATAGTTATTTTTGAAGGGAAAATCCCTGGAGTCAGTAGGACATCCAGGGTGGGTGTAAACCTGGCTATGAGTTTCATGATGGTGCGTGCATGTGGGTGAAATACTCTAAACAAGGGGAATGAGGGATTTCTGACATGGGAGAAAGGATGAAATATGAGGGTGAAGGGGTGAAGTGCACCGTTTGCTGTCTTTGCACACTTACCAAAAGAATAAAATAATGAGGTTTGGTTTGTACAAAACACAGAGACGGGTACCCAAAACATGAAAGTGTTTGCTCACTAAAGGTTTGAGGATGGTCTTTTGTTGGGGGTGGGGTCCCGTTGGTTAGTCTCATGTGCGGGGTTGCTAAAGCAGATGAAGAAATGTCGCAGATGGTATTATGCTGGTGGGGGTATGGTGGGTGAAATGCAATGCACGGGTGTGCACTTTTGATATTCTTGTACAACCTAGTCGTCCGGGAAGGGGGTTTCGGTTTTAATGGTAAACTTGACCTTATGCATGATGAATGGATGGGCACAATGTGCTTCCCGGACTGAAGTGGTATGGCCATGGCGTCACTTTTGCTGTGATATACGGTCTACTTTGGGTGACGAGCACCATGGAGGTGAGGCTCTACCGATCAACGCGGACGTTTATCATGTGCAAGTTGAGGTGATGATAAATGCAGTTGGATATGAGGACCTTATGGTTTATTTCTGATGGAGAAATGATGTCAGGATATGCAAAGTTTTCTGGGATTCTCTCATGCTGGGGGTAGAACGATACTTTCTTTGGAACCTTCCGTAGATGGTGTTGTAAATGGTTTGCAGGCTCTTCCTGCAAAAACAACTACCTCAAGTGAAAGAATATTATTTTCATCAAATATCATTGAAAGGCATGAGCTTTTAAAAATAAGATGAGAGAGGGCATACTTTTCGGCGCTGAAAATTTAATTTTTTTGGAAAGCGAATGTGTGGCATTTCTTCCGTTCGTCATGGCATACTGATGATGGTGCAACTTACGGTTTGCAGAATGGACCTTCTGATCTCCTATTATGGACCTCCGAAGTTTTTGAAAAGGGCGATAAATAGGGGATTATGGCCCTAATCCTATTCATTTGTACTGGCTAAGTTTTGGGAGATCAGAGGTGCTTGCAGAGCCTTTCTTGCCATTGCGGTCAGCCCGTGTACTAGGGACTAGTGATATTATGCCGAGGTAACTTTCATGACGTCCTGCATTTTAATTTTTTTAGTTTGATGGTGCCGGGGGCCATACAAATTGGGTTTGTATGACCTTAGAATGACTTTTTCCCTAGATTGCATGGGCTATCTAGAAAAAAGAGCGCCTTATTTTCACAGAATTATAAGGGACAGGTGCGTGAGGGCGCGTTGTTCCCTTCTTTTTGTGTGCAAGGCACACCTGTGAAGAATACAGGCACGAGAGGGTGCGCCTATCTGAGGGACAGGCGCGCAAAGGGTAGGGTGACAATTTTTTTTTTTTGCCTATTTTCAATGATTTTCTCTATACTAATGGGTGCCTGTGTTGATGACAGGGTGGTGTGGAGAAAGTGGGACTGGCCCAAAATCCAGACCTGTCTAGCTACTAACGCTGGGGCGTGTTGTTAGTTGGCCACATGGGGCCTTTTGAAATTTTATGAAAATGAGTTTATGTTATCGCAGGACTGCTTACTACGCTACATTATAAAACAATGGTGCAAGAGGCACAACATGTTTGTGTTGTGGGGGACGAACCTGGTGATCCGTTCAGAGACGGATATCTATTTCGTGTCTGGGTTACTGCCTCAGGTGGAGGCTTTGAGATACCCACTCTCCTCTGGGAGAGTGAACTTGGATAGATTTCAGAGGCGCCATTGCAAAGGGGCACCTGTCACCGAGGGATGCATCAGTGACAGATGTGGTAGAGCGGTGTGCTCTGGTAGTGATCGTATGACTAGCGGGGTCATTCGCTTTGCATCGGGCATCTAGCCCGCAGGTTGGAGTTTTGTGCCAGTTGAGGTTCGGGCATTTCTTTGACTTTGTAATTGAACAAGGTCCAACGTGGATCGAAGTATTTTTCTTACAGAAATATCTTATGTAGCATCATGTATGAGTGGGTGGTGCTGCTGAGGCCGGTGGTGGCAGTGCTCATTCGGGGGCCACGAGAGCCACGGATGAGGAGGTGGGCTCCAGTGATGCTGCGGGGTGGTGGCAGCATGGTGGGGCGTTATTGGAATGCCACGACAGAGGCTTGTTTTGAGGCCAACCCACAGATTTTCTTTCCATACCCGTATGCAGGGATGGACTTCCAGGGTGACCCAAACATGGGTCACCCTTTTGGTTATGTTTGGGGACCTGCAATTATGTGTTATATTTTTCTGCATTTGCTTGAGTATTTATGTACTTATGTGTTTTGCTATCGACAATGACATTATTTTGGTTACTCATGTAGATGTTGGCGAGGTAGGTTACCCAGTGGCCCGACTGGTGGGTCACGATCCTCCGCCACAACCCCGAGGTGGTCAGGGAGGAGTTGATGTAGGTGGACAAGGCGGTGGTGCTGATGGACCTAGCATAGATGGTGTTGGCCCCTCTGGTGAGGGTACCATCTCGGCTGCTGCAGAGGTTGCGGCCGAGTGAGCTCGTGCTGATGCAGCTAAGGCATGTAATGCAGTACTCACAACTTAGGTGGCTGCTCTTGAGGACTTTCAAGGTCGAGTGGACCACTTGACCCAAGGTATGCCTGCTTGAGGTTTCATGGATGACTTTGAGGAGGTTTTGTTAGAGACAGTGATGGCCCGCGAGAGGGATTATCGGCCCACTCTACATTGGGTGGCGATTGCGGTGGTGAAAACCGCTCCGATGATGGTACTAGGAGCAATGGTGAGTCTAGGTGCCCCTCCTGAGGGGGCACCCCCATAGAGCAGTTTTGTACACATGTAAAGCACCCGTTATGAGGATGCTTCCCTTATTTTTGACGACTTTTGTATCATTAGGCTAGCCAATGGGCCAATGACACTATCTTTGTACTCAGATACACATATTTTTGATATATATATATATATATATATATATATATATATATATATATATATATATATATATATATATATATGAGAGATGTTTTTTGTGGCTCTACATGATATTTCACCTGCTTCAGCTTTTGTGTTCTGTTATGCTAATGGATGTCTATATTTTTGGTTTTATGTATGATCATTTATTCGAGATGCATTCCAGTTTAGGATATTGTTAGCTATGCAACTAGCTGTTTGGTTTTGATTCCTTGGTACATGTGAAAATGTAATGTAATCAAATTGTCTACTAAATATTTTGGCACGCAAATATTTTCTAAATAGGAGTGTGTCTCTTGTCTAAAATGTTTGGTTTAGCTGTGATACTACTAACTGGGAATCAAGGTAGATATGCATACAAAGAATGCCCTAATGGAGGGCGTCGCACATAAGTATAATGACAATGTCTTATTCTACTTGATTGTTTGTTGCTGAGTTGATACACACACCATTTGCACATATTGGTGATTGGTTAGGGTGGTAAATGACCCAGGTGACAGTGGCTAAATTTTGAGACCATCTTGATGCTCCATCGGTAAATCTGAAATAGGGTTCACTTTGGTGATCCATGGTGATACTTTGAGTGTTTTTTTTAAATAAGTCTTCGGGTCAAAAATTTTGAGTGGGTGGGTTTTTGTGTACTCTAACTCTAGGGGAAGAGCTATTGGGGCTCTTATGGGTAGAACTTCTTGAGGTAAAGGCCGTTGATGGGGTTAGTGAGGCACTTCCCGTCTGGTTCCGTCAAGATGTATGCCCCCTGTTAGAGGCAGTGTTTGATGATGTAGGGTCCTTTCCATAAGGTTTCAAAATTTCCTAGCCCTAAGGCCTCTTTTGTGACATCATAGCAGAGGACTAATTCTCCCTCAGCGAATGAGTGAGGGGTGATGTGGTGGTCGAATTGTTGATCAACGGTTGTCATTGATGTCAACCCAAGAAACAGCAGGGACTACCCCAATATTGCATGGGAATTTTGACCTACCAAATTAATATATTCTGGGTCAAGAATTCTTTTAACGGTTTCTACTTGTCAAGATGTTTCCATTGATATATGGCATGCCACGTAATTCTTCACGGTTTGAGATATATTCATGTTTGAAGTTTGTAACCCCAGTTAGTGGCCTAAAACCCCATGGGGTTGTGGCATGGGTCATTGAAAAGTAATAATTAATATATTTTAAGCTCCTGAAATCCCTCCCATGTTCACTTGTTGAATCCCCTCTCAACCTAAATATTTATATAAATTGTGATCCTCATATCCTCTTTATGTAAGGGATTTCGCCATATGAAACAGGTCATCGTGGAATTTTCGCTCTAACTTTTTTTCTATGAAGGGTCAGAAGCTGAAATTGTTATGAGGTGAAGCTAAAATCTTGAGGAATCTCCTGTGAAAATTTTAGATAAAGGTGTGCAATATTTTCGGAGATATGATCTGTGGAAGTCAATGTTTTTGTAGGCTCTTGAAATTCATCTCAAAGAAGTAACCTTGGGAAAATCGTCATAACTCTCTCTCTGAGAATCGAATTGGAATTCTGTAAAAAGTGGTAGATATCACACGAAATGTAGTTTTTTATCTATCAATTTTAGACCCGAATAATAAACAATGACACATGGCATGCCGTACAAGTTTTCTATACTGAAACAGTCCATAATTAGGGAATTGTGAGAAATTGGGCATAACCCTCTCTTGAAGAATCCAAATTTGGTCAGACCCATGGAATTTAAAATATGACTCAGAGGAATACTATAGGACCAAAAATTATATATTATGGATTTGAAATAACAGAGATACACCAGATTCAATATCGAGCTCCTAAAAGGCAAGAAAAAACTAGATCATGTGTTGTCAAGGGCTGCAAAGGACCAGAATTTCTAGGGCAGAAAAGCAAAGCAAGGTGCAGTAGAGGGTAGCATGATAAGAGAAGCAACCAAGGTGTAGAAAAATAGCAAGAAGTTCATCACAAGAATTCTTCAAGTGGGCAGCACTGCATACAATCACTGTAAAGGTATCATTGTACTAAGTCATTGTAAATACATTATTGTAAAAATTGTTCTAGTGTCTATCTGCCAAGAGTTGAAGAGGCAGTGTCGGGAGGTCTAGGATCATCATTAGGTGGTTGTGTCATAGTTGGGGTTATGGTCTAGTGTGTTTTCTTCTTCTACATCATTCTATATCATTGTAAAGTGGACCATTTTCCCTGGTACGGGAGTCCATTCTTCTTTTATTCTTCTATAGGGTGGTAGGGTGGTGCTAGGGTGAGTTGTAGCTCATTGGGTGTTGGGGCATCCGCTCAGTTGACTACTGAATAATATTGGGCGTTGGAGCATCCATCCAGTGGGAGCTGGAGAAGAATGCTTTTCTAGATTCTAGGAAGTTGGAGCTTTATTTTCAATTGGAGTTGAATATTAAAGAATTATTAGAAAATCATTAGGTGGATTTTGTCCCAGAGTGGGTTTCCACCTTAAAAACTGTGTGCATTTGTGTTCCTTTTGTTTGCTACTATCATTGTACAAACACTGATAATAATTGAAGATTAAATAATGCTCTAATTGAAAGAAATAGTGATTCACCCCCCCTCTCAGTACTTCAAACAATTTATATCAGACCTTGGTTCCTTCAATAGTAGTTTAACAGCTGGAAGGAGGTCATGGAGCATACCAAGAATGGTGTACCTCTGTTCAATGAAAATAATTATGCACTCTAGAAAGGAAGAATGGAGGTCTATCTCTTGGAGCAAGGTTATGAAGTATGGGACACTGTTCAAAATCGATTTACATCAACCGCGGATGAACAAGGTAAGAAGAATTTGGTAAATGATGGAAAAGAAAAGAATATTATTATCAGTGGACTTATTGAATCTACTTATGATAAGGTGTTGGGTTATAAAACCACCAAAAATGTATGGGAAAAGCTTGAGAATATATATGCAGGTGACTCAAATGTCAAAGAAGCAAAGCTTCAAATCTATAGAGCAAAAATTGAGCAACTTAGAATGAAAGAAGATTGCAACATTGTTGCATACTTCCAATACGTTGATGAAATAACCAATACTCTGGAAGGATTGGTAGAGCTAGTTGACGAGAAGACTATTATACGAAATATTCTTATAATGTTACCATGGAGATTCAACCTAAAGATATTGGTCTTAGAATGTAGTGAAACTCATCAAAGAGGAATTACATGGAGTTCTCATAGCATATGAAATGAGACTTGATGAAGAAGAGGGTACTTCGCATATAGAAACTGCGTTCATTGCATCTAAGAAAACCCATAAGGACAAATGACCTTCAATTGAAAAGACATGCACCTACAAGTGTGAAGAAAAGGGAGATGATGAAGAAGGTCTTTCAGATGAAAAATATACTTACTTTATGAGAAAACTAAAAATTGGTAAGGGAAAATTCAAAGGTAAACTTCCATTGATATGTTTCGGCTGTGGTGAGGTTGGGAATTTCGCATCAAAATGTCTGAACATATGTGATGGAAACTCAAAAGGAAAGAAATTTTTTTATAAATTCAACAAGCAAGGATCCAAAAGGAACTTTCTCTCTAAAGAAGATAGCTCATCATCCGATGAATACAATGACAGCGAAGAAGAAGCCAATGAGAGAGTACTGTTTATGGCCAAGCACAATAAACAAGAGGTATCAAACAACGAAGAAGAAGGATTGACCATAGAATAATTTTCTAGGGAAGCAATCAAACTTATAAAAGTGCTCAAGGCAGAGAAGATCCGTTCCAATACTCTTGAAGAACAAGTTTAAGGTCTCAAAATTGAATTTGAAGAACACAAATGCATTGAAGATTCAATTCAAAAGAAGTTGTAAGAAAGCAACTAAGAAAAGGAAGAATTAGAAGCCGAAGTAGTCTCGCTATGTAAGGAAGTGAAGAAAGGAAAAATTATTCAAAACTATGCCAACAGCTCAAGGTCATTGGAAGAACTCATCAACAATCAACGATCTTACAATGACAGAACTGGCATCAGTTACAAAGAAGAAGAAGCAGGACCTTCTACAACAAAATACAATGAACCTATGAGATATGACATGCATGTAGACTTCATTGGACAAAATTCGCAAGAATAGCCTTGGAAGACAATTCCTCAACGAAGATTTCCATCCAGGTACCAACATATTTTTTATGGCTATTGTTATTCATGTGGAAAATTTTGTCAGAAAGTTGTAGAATGTTGCACGTACCCTAGGAACAAATATAATTCCAGGAGATCTGTCAAATATGAACCTCCCAGGGCTCAGCGAAACATCAATAGATTTGAACATTTAAGAAATAATATTGAATGTTACAAATGTCGAAACTTTGGACACATAGCTAGAGACTGCAGACTTGAAAATCCTATAGAAGAATATTCGAAGCCACAGAACGAATGAACATGGAAGAATAAGAAGACTAATAATTGTTCTCTCACTCTCAAGGCTCAAAACAACAAAGATGTGTGATATGTTGATAACGGTTGCTCAATGCATATGACTGGAGATAGAAATAAATTTGTATCTCTGAAAGATAAGAAGGATGGAACTGTGTCCTTTGGAAATGATGGATCTTAAAATGTTATAGGATTAGGCATTGTCACTCTCGGAAGAAAATATGCTCTAGCCAAGAATGTTCTATTGGTTGAAAACATGAATCACAAACTTCTCAGTGTTGGACAAATGTGTGATCAAGGACACACAATACTATTCAACTCCACAAAATGTGAAATCAGGAAAGGTAGGTATCGTGAAATTGTGGCTACAACAAGTCGAGCTCCAAACGACATATATGTTCTGAATGAAGCAACTAAAGCATGTCTAATAGCTAAAGAGGATGATATAATATTTGGTAGCAATGATGATCGACTAAGTGATAATTTTTATACAAAGATGCAAAGTGATTTCGAGATGTCTTTACTTGGTGAGCTGACATACTTGTTAGGGCTTCAAATATCTCAACAACAGAAAGGAATATTTATATGTCAAGCCAAGTACATTAAGGAAATGCTCAAGAAATTTAAAATGGAAGATTTCAAACCCATCCTTACTCCAATGGTAACAGGTTGCAAATTGAGAATAGATGACTCATCTAAGGATGTGGATCAAAGGTTGTATAGATCTATGATTGGTAGTCTTCTATATGTAACAACCTCCCGGCCAGATGTTATGCAAGCAGTTGGACAAGTAGCAAGATTCCAAGCAGCACCAAAAGAATCACATATTATTGCCATCAAAAGAATTCTTCGATATCTAAAGGGAACAACAGAATATGGCTTGTGGTATCCCAAGGGTAACAATTTCATTATTCATTCCTTTACAGATGTAGAGTGGGTAGGAATTGTTGATAATCGTGAGAGTACTCATGAAACATTGGAATATCCTCGCTAGAATCTTGGGATTCTCCCAAGTTTCATTAGATTATCCTTATTCATAATATAAAGGGGAAGTGGAAGTGTGTACAAGTCCACAGGATGGTTGTATGTCAGAGGAAGTGGAAGTGTGTACAATTCCGCAACATGGTTGTGTGTCAAGAGGAGTTACCATTTTCCAATGATGTCAAAGGGGGAGAGAATGTTTTAGGAAGAGGTGTCATGATTGCAGGGGGAGTACTTGTGTTTCCATCAATGCCAAAGTGGGAGAATTTTGATCAGCGGTTGTCATTGATGTCAACCCAAGCAACAGCAGGGGCTACCCCAATATTGCATAGGAATTTTGACCTACGAAATTAATATATTCTGGGTCAAGAATGATTTTTATGTTTTCTACTTGTTGAGATGTTTATGTTGATATATGGAATGCCACATAATCCTTCACGGTTTGAGAGATATTCATGTTTGAAGTTTGTAACCCCACTTAGTGGGCTAAAACCCCATGGGGTTGTGGCATGGGTCATTGAAAATTCATAATTAATAATTTTTAAGCTCGTAAAATCCCTCCCACATTCACTTGTTGAATCCCCTCTCAACCTAAGCATTTATATAAATTATGATCCTCATATCCTCCTTATGCAAGGGATTTCACCATTTGAAACAGGTCATCGTGTAATTTTCACTCTAAATTATTTTCTATGAAGTTTCAGAAGCTGAAATTATTATGAGGCAAAGCTAAAATCCTGAGAAACATCCTATAAAAATTTTAGATGAAGGTGCATAATATTTTCGGAGATATGATCTGTGGAAGTCAGTGTTTTTGTAGGCTCCTGAAATTCATCTCAAAGAAGTGACCTTGGGAAAATCATCATAAATATCTCTCTGAGTATCGGATTGGAATTCTGTAAAAAGTGAAAGATAGTGCACTAACTATAGTTTTCGTTCTATAAATTTCAGAGCTCAATGAAGAAACAATGACATGTGGCATGTCATACAAGTTCGCTCTACTGAAACAGTCCATAATTAGGGAATTGTGAGAAATTGGGCATAACTCTCCCTTGAAGAATCCAAATTAGGTTAGACACATTGCATTGGAAAGATGACTCAAAGGAATACTACAGGACCAAAATTTGGATATTGGGGATCTAAAATAATAGATATACACCAGATTCAATATCAAGCTCCTAGAAGGCAAGAAAAAGCTAGATCATGTGTTGTCAAGAGCTGCAAAGGACCATACTTTCTAGGGTAGCAAAGTAAAGCAAGGTGCAAGAAAGGGTAGCATGACAAGAGCAACAACCAAGGTGTAGAACAGTAGCAAGAAGCTCATCACATGAAGTCTTCAAGTGGGCAGCACTGGATACAGTCAATGTAAAGGTATCATTGTACTAAGTCATTTTAAATACATTATTGTAAAAATTGTTCTAGTGTCTATCTGCCAAGAGTTGATGAGGTAGTGTCGGGAGGTCTAGGATCATAATTAGGAGGTTGTGTCATAGCTGGGGTTATGATCTAGTGTGTCTTCTTCTTCTACATCATTCTATATCATTGAAAAGAGGACCATTTTCCCTGGTACGGGAGTCCATTCTTATTTTATTATTCTATAGGGTGGTAGGGTGGTGCTAGGGTGACTTGTAGCTCATTGGATGTTGGGGCATCCGTTCAGTTGACTACTGAAGAATATCAAGCATTAGAGCTCCATCTAGTGGGAGCTGGAGAAGAATTATTTTCTAGATTCTAGGAAGTTGGAGCTTTATTTTCAATTGGAGTTGAATATTAAAGAATTATTAGAAAAGCATTAGGTGGTTTTTGTCCCGGAGTGGGTTTCCACCTTAAAAACTGTGTATTTGTGTTCCTTTTGTTTGCTGCTATCATTGTACAAACACTGATAATAATTAAAGATTAACTAATGTTCTAATTGAAAGAAATACTGATTCACCCCCCCTCTCAGTATTTCCAACACGAATTACGCTCTAACCCTTTTCTTGTGGGCCTCGTTATGTTGCAGTGACTGTCATCGATTTTTATCGACAAACTCTAGTTGTACTAGGCACTGCTCTAGAGGCTGGGTGTCATTGAGGAGTTCAATGGTAGCATTTAAATTCGGGATTTCGTGTTCTATGGGAATCACAGCCTTGACCCCATATACCAAGTGGAAGGGAGTGAAACCAATGGATGTATTTACCGTCATGCAGTATGCCCACAGGGCAGAAAAGAGCATATGGTGCCAATTGGTTTTATGGTTATTTACTATGCGTTGTAACATAGTTTTGAGTACTTTTTTAATAGCTTCTACCTATCCGTTGGACTGGGGGTAGTATGGTGAAGCGAATTCGTGGGTGAATTCTAGGTGGTGAGATAGTTCCTCGAATAATTCATTCTCGAAGTGTTTTCCATGATCAGAGACTAAATATTTGGGTACGTCGAATCGGGCGATCACGTGGTTAAGCATAAATCAGGTGGTGTTTTCTGCTATGTTGTCCTATGTGGGCATGGCCTCGGCCCACTTGGTGAAATAGTCAACAACCACAATGATGTATTTATGGTTGCCCGATGAGGCGGAGTTATAATTCATGAAGTCAATGCCCCATTTTCAAAAGGGGTCGACTACTATGATGGGGTGTAGAGGAGCGGGGGGTGCTCTTGCCTTATGAGCGAAGCGATGGCATCGTTCACATCTTTTGATGGCTCTGATACAGTCACGGAATAGGGAGGGCCAAAAATATCCTACTCGTAGGATTTTTTGGGCAGTAGCCATTCTTGATAGATGTCCGTCGCAAGCCCCTCCATGGTAGTCATTAAGGGCTTGCTCTGCTTGTTTATGAGTAAGACATCGACATAAAATGGTGTCGATGCCTCACCGATATAAGACATCTCCCAACAGGAGATATCAAGGGGCTTGCTGGCGTATGCGTCGACGATCGTCTCACATGAGGTGAGGTCTAAAATTTTGGGTTTGCAAGAATAGGAGGATGTCTCTGTACCAAGGGTCGTTGGTTTCTAAAAAGAAGAGTTGTTCATCTAGTAGTGAATCGTCTACTGGTGATCCCTTGGAATGTCCTGGGATGTCCATAATGAACTCTGCTAAGGAAAGTGCCTTTTTGCTCTTGGGGGAGTGGAAATGTAAGTCGTATTCTTGGAGAATGACTATCTAACGAGCATACTTCTGGTTCATTACGTGGCGTGAGCAGGTATTTCATGCAGTTAATATCTACAACAAAAGTAGTGGTTTTTAAGATGATGTAGTGGTGAAGTTTTTGGACTGCAACATAGATTAACGCTAGGGAAGTATTTTCTTCGGGTTCATATCTCAATGCTGGTCCCAACAAGGTTTTGCTAACGTAATATGTTACATGTTCCGTTCTATCCAGGCCTTCCTGAATCAATACTCTGACCAATGTGGACTCAGAAGCAGATAGATATAGGATATAATCCTTGTCGTAGTCTGGGGGACTACTGAGTGGTGCTAAGGATAATTTCTCCTTCAGTGCATCAAATTATTTTTGGGCGTGGTCATCCCATTTAAAGGGAATGTCCTGGCGAAGGAGGCGTAAGAACCCTTGAGTAAAGGTGGCATAGTCTGGGACGAAGCGTCTCAGAAAATTGGCCTTTCCCTGTAGGCTTTGAAGTTGTTTGAGGGTTCGAGGTGGAGGTACCTCTTTGATGGCTTGGACCTTGAGAGTGTCCACGTGAATGCCTTGCTGGGACACAATAAAACCTAAGAGTCTCCCTGCACTGACACAGAAGACACACTTGAGGGGGTTCAAGCGTAAGTTTTATTGGCGGCATCCTTGGAATACCAATCGCAGATCCTCAAGATGGTCTGAGTGCTTCTTAGAGCGGACTATCAGGTCATCTAAGTAGGCGAGGTTAAGGTGTGATAGGTCATGAAATATATAATTCATGGCCCTTTGGAAGTTGGCTCCTGCATTTTTTAAGCCAAATTGCATCACCTTGTATGTGAACATGCCCCAGGGGGTGGTGAACGCGGTTTTGTACGGGTCCATATGACGGATCTGGATTTGATTGTATATAGAGAATCCATCCATAAAGGATAAAGCCCCGTGTCCTACACATGCATCAATGACCTAGTCGATGAATGGCGTGGGGTAATTTTATTTGGGACAAGCTTTGTTCAAAACTAGAAAATAGGTGCAGACACGTATCGTGCCCTATTTTTTCATGACGGGAACAGGGTTGGAAACCCAAGATGTATAGCCGACGGGGTAGATAAACCCGACTTTGTGAATCTTGTCGATTTCTCGCTTTATTACTTCTGCCTTAGATGGGTCTAGTTGATGTTGTTTCTCGCATACTGGAGGTACATCAGGCCAAGTGTCAATATGGTGCTCTACGATAGTAGGACAAAGCCCAGGCATTTCTGAGTAGTCCCACGCGAAGATATCTCTATACTCTTGTAGCCATTTGGTGTAAGAGGTTATTTCTTCTGGAGAACATGCTATCCCCAATGAGATTTCTTCAACCTTTGTCAGATTTTGGGATATGTTCACCTTAATGGTAGGCAAAATATTTGAAATATTTCCTTCCTGAAACACATTAGGTGCTGGGATGGGGTTTTTGAACCAGTCGACCTTTCCTGATGGAAGGAAGTATTTTGATTCGATCACATAGATCTTTGGTTCAGTTGTCTTGTTAGGACTGAACGTTTTCTTAGGGAGAAAAAGTGAACGGTGATGCATTACATCCCATGGGTAATCTGGCTCCGTCATGGCCTCTAGGATATCCTCATCCAAATGAAAAAAGGCCCCGAAGGTGGATTGTTCCTACATAGGTTTATACTTAATGGGGGTAATCCAGGTGGAACTAGTTGAGAGACACGAAAAATATTCCATCATGGATATGGTGGACCCAGACACAGTCGACAGAGTGCAGATAGATTGGGTTTGCATTGTTATAGGGAAAACTACCCTTGTAGCTGTAGCTGACTCGACACCTATGGTAGATGACTAGACAGCTCGAGTCATGGTTCTGATACATGATGACATGAATTTTATGTGGTGTGTCATATCGTCGGCACCTGGTGGGTGACAAATTTTGCTAATTGGTTGTCTTCTAGACATGACGGGATGGATGTATCTATCACATCCTCTTGGGTTGTTGAAATGTTCATGGATTCTGAGTTCATGCCATCTTCTTGGGAGAGGTGGACCATGGTCAATCACATATAGGCTAAAGCTGTGCAGAATCTTGGCACGTAGTGACAACGATGTACAGGGTTGTTGTCACCGCATATCTGACATGAATATGGGACGTCCATGTTAGCGTGGTATACTATGTGGACTGGGTACCATCGTTTGAAAATTTCCAATGCTAGGTAGTAAATGATGAAATGATCAAGTTCATCGCAGAGTATGCACCTTTCGACCAGGGCGGGTGGTCTGGTGGGGAGCCTTTTAGGTGATTTTTGCTCTTCCTGTAGGTATAGGACGATACAAGGCTCATCGTTGAAAGACTCAGTGGAGGGATCCTCTTGATAGGATGGCTCGATCGCATGTAAGGCATCCCTATATTGTGGTATCTCTGGAAAATGGTGGGTATAGTGCCCATATTTTCCATAGAGAGCACATGCGTGATTGGTAGGCAGTGCTTTTCCTTTACCTTTGGTGGTAGGTTCCTTTTTACGGGAACGTGACGTCAATATATCTACTTCGGAGCCAAGGAGTGGTTTTAATTCATCCAGCTCTAGACATATATGGGTAGGATAGCCTATAATGTCGCATATGGTGTAGACTGGTGATTTCCTTTGAAAGGCGGGGGTCACCATCTTCTTTCCTCTATTTTCAATTTTCGTGGCCATGATTACCAGTTTCGCAATGTGAACTTCCTTTGCGGGGGTGGTCTCGACCGTTTCTAGGGTGGGTGGGTGCTCCTCAAGACTGAGGGGCTTTAACCCTGTGGCAGTAACGTTGGTGGCTCCTATTTTAGAAGGGGGAATTAGGTACCAAACTGGGAACGTCAACAATATGTTGGGTAATACCACTGTTGCCAAAGCCTGCTGGGAGACGAAGCCAGCTGGGGGGTAGTGGAAAGGGTTTTGGGAGGCATCGTAGGCTAGAGAGGCTACCGTGGCTGATGCCTCAGTGTCATTATGACTTGAGTCCCTGTCTTGACTAACCTCGGTGCTTGATGTCGACATCATGCACACCGGGGCCCCTGTGGAGTCAGGGGATGCCTCAGGGATAATGGGAGGATCTCCTAGGAATGACCCTAGAACAGACGACGATTTGAACTGGCCAGGGCCATATTATTGGCACCGTGAAAGACCATCTGAGGTTGTATATACATAGGGTATAATTACATCCATGTTGGTTAGAGGGGGCTTCTCGCTATGTGTCAGCTGGTCTATAGTAATGATGCGGTCCTCGTGGGGGAACATCATAATGCGGAAGACAAAGGAGGCTATGGCAGACATGGCGTACATATAACTCCGCCTGAGGAGTATATTGCAATCCAAGTGAGCGTCTAAGACTTCAATGTCTATGTGGACCATCTTTCTAACTAAGCAGACCGAGACATTTTTCTAGAGGCCAATAGGGGTCGAGGGACGATCGTTGTACGCTCGAAGCGTTATGACTGAGAGTTTCAGTTTGGGAGATCCTAACTTCTACCAAACATTTTTTGACATGATGCATGACGATGCACCCTTGTCTATGACACATCGGTGAATAGTGATATTCTGGACTGACACTGGTATCTGGAAGGCGACCATAGAAGGAAGCATAGGGGTGGCTTTATCTAAGTCAAAATCCATCATGCGCATATCGGTAGGGTCGATAGTGCCTAATGTGGAAATTAGGGCTTTCCACTACATTGGGCATGACTGCAGTACTTCCAGAGCTGACATAACAGTGGGAGATTGAGCTAAATCGTTCACAATGCTATAATTATGGGTCACTTTGGAGTAGTTACCTGATCGCCTATTAGGTCCCTTTTCCATCTTTGGCAATGGTTCTATAGGCATCTTTGAAATGGTTAAATGTGCAGTCGGTGCACTAGTACTAGCCCCTGGCATAGTGGTGTTTGGTGGGGTGTCGTATTTGCGGTTCCATGTTTGGAAAAGCATCTCTTCCCTAGTCATGTAGATTTCATGGCTACTTTTCCCGGAATCATCTGGGTTTTGCTGGTGAGTGCTTACCATCCCTTGGTGGGGTAAAGGTTTGCATCACAGTAGGTTGCTGGGAAGATCCTCCTTGTCCTCGGTTACTTTGAAGCTTATTTAGCTTAGGGAGATTGGGACAGTGGTGAGTATAGTGCCCATAATCACCACATATTGAACAAGAATGGTTTTTTTGCAGAGGTGGCCTTTTGCCTTGCCATTGGGCATTGCTTGGCTCTTGGTTCTGATTCCTGTTGGAGTTTCCTCTAGCTTGGGATCGCAGTGGGCACTGTTGGTTGCTGCCCCCCTGTCCGGGGTTCCCTTTTGGATTTTTTTGGGACTTTTTATTAACATGTTAGGAGGTTAGTTCTCCTAGTTATACTGGTGTGGTTGATTTTGGGACGGCTGCACAAAGTTCACCCGTGCATTGGTTTGCATAGGTGGGTCGTGTGCTAGGGACTGAGCATAACGTTATCCCTTGTTTTCACCTGGCCGTTGGAGGGGATCTCTTCCGTCAGTGTTTCTTTCTGCGTACTGGGTCCCCTCAGCTGGAGGATAGGGTCCTCTTTGGTGATATGCTTACGCCCTATTAGTCAAATTTTGCTGAGGCATATGATGACTTTGAAATCCAGGTTGAGATATGTTCTGGGTAGAACTATATGCGTAACTGGGATTTTGACTACTCCTGCCTAGGTAAAATTGGGTCATTGAACCTATTAATCCATCTCCAGAGTTCGACGCACCTGGAAATTCTTGATAAGTTTGTTGGCGCGGGGCGTTATGCAGGATGTTGTAAATGTATCTTGACTATGTATAAATTAGTTCAAGCTTCTGGGCTTTACTGATTGCATCCTCTTTGGATGTGGGGTTTTGCTATGCCACATCCTTTGAAATATTTGTTGTCAGGTTTTTCAAGAATAAATCTAAGAGGACCCGATCGTCGAGTTTAGCTTTACATAAACTGCGACGCCGCCTCCATTCATGGAGATGATCTGAGATATGGATGGCGGGGGTTTTTCTAAAATGAGTTAGTAATTCCATTCTCAAATCATGGTGAATGGGTAACTGAAAATATGTGAGGAATGTGGTAGCGAGAGCACTAAAGTTTCATGTGAAGTAGGAGGTTTCTCCACGTACCACTTCGCGGCTACTCCTATAAGAGTGCGTTGAAATAGCCTCAATAAAATAGTGTCGTCAATGATACTATTTGATGAGTACCACAGGTGAAAAGTCATTACATGATTACCTGTGTATTCTGGTTGCTTGCTTTCGAATTTTGGTATATCCTAAGGGATATTTGTGCGCATGGGAGGCCATGATAGATCATGTGCGATGGGGTCATTCGTTAGCTTGGTTAATTTGGGTAGATTCAACGAATCTAAGAAAGGTGACTAGGAGGTTGATGCCATTGCAATGTGTGAAGACATGAAGTTCTGGTTAGAACGAGGATTAGTCTGTGACGTACCCTAATGTGTTCAGATGGCTTCCTGAATGGGACGCACTCCTCTGCCCCCTAGGGGTTGAGGGAGGAGTGGTGTGTGGTGTGGTGTTGGGAGATCGACTAGGGTTCCCAACTATGACTTCTCCAATAAAGGATGAACCAATGATGGTGGCAGTGTTCCATCTCTGATGCCTGAGTGGCGAAAGACCTGGAACCCCTCCCTATAATGGGGGGAGGTCCAAAATATGCCTGGATCAACGAGGTTCCGTTGGGACCATTCAGGTGTTGACCAGGTTCAATTTTTGGAAACTTTGATAGGATAGAGTCTGTGATCAAAGCAAATTTATGGCCACATACATAAAACAAAGCGAAAATAAAATAAATTTTCCCTTTAACTTAATCTATGTGATCAATCAAGAAAAAATGGTTTTTGTTTGTTTGCGCATGATACTCAAAATCCTAGAATACCTATCCATCCTCACACACTCAAAAGTAACTAGGCCTTGAGAAAATTTCTTGCGAGTGCTAGCACAACGTCCCATAAGAGCTGGAGATGCCCCAGTCAGACGAAGAGAATATACCAAGGTAAGGGTAGAGGGTCTGGCGCTTGCCTGCACCGTCACCTATAGGGTAAAGGATGCCCTAGTTTTTTTCCACTAAGAACCACTGTCCCATGTGAGTGTTCGAGTCTTGGGCTTCTTGGTAGTCAGCTAACAGTACCGAGTATCAGCCGGGTCAGGTAGCCCCAACTGATACCATACACACTGTGCCTAAGCCTAACCCCCTCTGAATTGGGTCTTTGCCGCGCTCGAGTTTTCTTTGTTGTGGGTTGATAGGTGGATTTGAAGCTCCCTAAATACACAACTTCTATGCTTCAATATGAAGTATGATCAAGGTAGCTTATTGGATGCCTACCCCCTTGATCCTAACTTAAACTATAAATTCTTTTGTGGCCCCTATGGGGAGAATTTAGTGAGTTTGGTTAAGTTAGTTTTAGGTGTCTTCCTTTGCTTAGTGGATGAGTGTGTGTGATAATAAGGTGAACAAGCTCATAGTTTGAACATATGGATATCGGTGATCCTTTACAAAAATACCCTAGTTAAACTATGTTATATTGTTCCTAGCTCAAATGGAAAACATGTGCGGATAGTGGGTCTCTTTCAAATCTTCCTAGTTAATCTGTGTGACTAAGGGAGATGGTGAATTGTAAATATAGAGCGTTCATATAATTACCTAGGATCACTGGAGGGTGCAAAGGTAGAAGCGATTACTTGCTCTAATTGACAATTCAATCCTAGTGGCCCGCAATCTCTAATGCAAAAATTGAACTAGACTAAACAATTTCTACACTAGAAATAATAAAACTAGCTATGCATGCATGGTCTTGGGCCACTTACTTAGACCATTTATCTAAGTGTGAATAAAAAAATTTGAAAAAAATAAATTGTTCGGAATGCAATGGTTATTTTCCCCCTACTTAAACTATGTGAAGATTTTTTCAAAAACCAACTTGAAGCAAAACTAACTCTGAGCCTATAGAATGCAGCTAAAAGTGAGTTCCCACAAGCTATGGGGTATCAACACAAGTGATGGTAGATACATTAGGGGCTGCCCAGCACACTACAAGCCGGAAAATGCAGAATATAGGGAGAAAAATCTCATTATGTAAATTGCGCGCAAAAGGCCATGACAGGTGTGCTTTCCTGCACGCAGGTCAGTCCTAAACTCGCACACTGCGCGTCTGTGAAAGAAAACTGTGCACAAATTCCTGCAAGTAAAAAAATAAGGAGCCGCCTTCTTCACTCTATCACTCAAAGTGAATCTAGGCACTGCAAGATGGATCAGAGGACTATCAACTCCACTCTCCAGCATAGAAAAAGGTCTCCTGCAAGAGATGGCACAACCACATAAACTTGTAAAACGTCAGTGGAGTCGCCAATCCTGTTGTGGTGGATTTGATGCATGGTTGTACGAAATCACACCAGTTTAAGGGGTGTGGTCTACCCCTATAAACTATTGGTAATAGGAAGAAAGTGGTGGAGCTCAAAAGCGTACAATCTAGAGGAAAAAGTATGCAAATGTATGCTCAAATTAAACTAAAAACTAAAACACAAATATACAGAAGCTATTGAAGAGATTCAAAATGATAATAATGCAAACGATGGCTCTAGGCCTCTTCGTATTAAACGTTTGATATGGAGAAGAAATTTTACCCAATTTCCAAAGGGCCCCTAGACAATGGTTCTAGGTACTGATGCAAGGATGTTGTTTTTCCAAGCTCTGCCTCTGATGCAGTCTCCCTCTCTCTCTGCTATGATGGACTAGGATTGTTGGGTGGCCAACAATTGAGTCCCCTCTATCTCCAGCTTCGGGTCACAAACTGCTGGTATTTCTTTGGCAATTTTGGCCAACATAACAATGTGATAACCCATTCTTCATCTCTTGGTGGCTTTATATAGGGGATTTCAAATCTTCCTTCCTTCCCTTGGTATTTGCATTGTGTGCTCCAAATATTCCTTTGTGTGCTCACATAGTGTCTAAGGAGGCGATGGTGGCTATCCTTAGGCAACTTCATGTAAGGAGTAATTGTCCTTTGCTTTGTGTGGTCCCAGAAAGCGAAATTTTTCCACTTTCAGGAATGTGCACTTATCAGGCAAAAAGGTGTGCAGAAGGTGCTCTTCTCGAAGGATAAAGTGCACAATTAGCATTTTAAGACTAGTTCAAATTTTATTTTCTCAAAACCTTAGAGATTTTAAATACTTTCTTGATTCCATAATGTCTTCCTACCCTGTAAATCCTTTGGCTTGACATTATTTAATTTCATCTTCTGCTGTACAATTTTCTAGTTTTAGCAATAATCTCAATGATTCTAAAGTGAAGTATTCATACTTTGAAAATATTTCCTTGGCGGCCATTCAAGCTGTCAAAAGATTTCACCATTATGTCCTGTTCTAGAAGACCATTGTCATTTTGGATTGCAACCCCATGAATTACATTTTGTAAGCTCAAATTCTCGGGGGGAAGTATTGAAAATGGATTTTCATTTTGTAGGAGTTTGATTTGGAATTCATCAAATCCAAGTCAAAGAAGTCTTTAGTTTTGGCTGAGATTCTCTGCGACCTTCCCTCTTATAGTGCTGCTACTACATCAGAACCATCAATTCCTGATGAGTCTCTATTTTTTATCAGATCATATGATCCTTGGTATGTGGATTTTATCATTTATTTCTAGACCTAAACTTTTCGGCCTGATACCTCTCACTCTAAACAGTGACGTATTTGATACCAAGGCAAAGAATATCTAATCGTCGGCGATACACTTTATCATCGTGGTGTCGATATGATTTTAAGGAGGTGCCTCACTCATGAGGAGGCTGGAAAGGTTTTAAATGATTGTCATGTTGGGGCTTATGGTGAACACTTTTTTAGATATGCTATGGCGTAGAAGATACTCTACGCCAGTTACTTTTGGCCTACCATATTTTGCGACTACATCCTCGCAGTCATAATTTTTCATGTGTGCTAGATTTTTTATCGTAAATTCCGCAAACCACCAGTGCCGATGCATCCTGTTATTGTTGTGGGACCATTTTCAAAATGGTGCGCTAAATTCATGACCTGCAACCCTCTTTCTTCTGGGGGGCATGGTTATATTATTGTCGTAGTAGAATACTTTACCAAGTGGGCCAAAGCGATGCCTACATTCAAAAACAAAGGAGAAATAACTGCATTATTCTTTTTCAATCATGTCATCTCACGGTTTTGTGTTCCATAGGATATAGTCACAGAACATGGTAAGCATTTTCACAATCACATGATGAATTAGTTGACTGCCAAATTAAGACTGTCCCATTATAGTTGTACTCCTTATTATCCACAATCCAATGGAAAAATTGAGGCTATTAACAAGATTCTTAAATGAATTCTTCAACGAATGATAATAGTTCATAAACGAAATCGCCATTTGATCTCGTACTCGGATTTGTGGGTGTAATGAACCTCGGTGAGAAACGCAACTGGATTTACTCCCTTTAATTTGGTGTATGGTCTGGAATATATCTTGCCTATCCAATATGAAATACCATCGTTAAAACTCAGAATCAAATTTTTCCTGACACCTCTTCTAAAGAAGTGTGTCTTTTTAACCACATCCATATTGATGAAATGCATTATGAAGCCGCATTGGCCAACGAAGCGCATAATAGACATATAAATGTGCAATATGACAAGCATGTCCAGCCTAACATATTCTCAAAGGGTGACCTGGTCCTTCTTTATGATCAGGAAGCTGATGTAATAGGTACAGGAAAATTTGAGCCGTTATGGCATGGCCCCTATATTGTCAAAATATTTCTTGATAAGGGCACCTATGAGTTGGTCGATTATTATTGAATTCCATTGGCGCAGCCTCAAAATGGGTTATATCTCAAATGTTACTATGCTTAAACATGAGCGTAGTAAACTGTTGTATTATATTGTATATATGATGTTGATTTGCATTTACTGTCTTAGTTTGTTTTTCTAGATTTTTCTTGAAGTTAGTAATCTGCTTTACATTTCATCGCAGATGTCGGAATCTTTGGAACCATTTGTTGGATATGCTGATGGTGCTATTCGTAGTACACATAATCTATCCGCTACAGTGTGGGCCATTTTCGCTCTGAACAACGAGTTAGTGAGTTTTCAAGGGATTTTTATCAGTCGATTTAAAAAAAATATTGCTAAATATAATGTGTTGATCAAACTTCTCTCTGATGCCATTTCATTTGGTATTAACTGCATCATCATTAGGTTAGACTCACAACTTGTGGTACTGCAACTTACTAGTGTTTATACTATTATAAATCCACCACTGCATCGTATGTTCCTAAGAGTTCGAATTTTGGAAAGACATTTTGATTTCATTCAATATCAACACATGTCCAGAAACTTGAACACATTAACTGATTCCTTAGCGAATTATGTTATAAACAGACATTTGCAACACATGTAAAGACACATTGTCAATTCACATCACATAATTGAATAGGATTGTGCAATAAACATAGGAAAACACTGAAAACAAACAGATAGATAGTTATAGGTTTTTACAAAATTTGTGCCCAAGACACATGGTCATCTAGCATCAAAATGTATGTAAAATTTCAAAAGTAAACTGGTGATGCTCGTGATAACATGCTACTGATCTAGCTATCCTATGCAATAACTGCATCCAATGGTTAGGAATGCCAATAGTATGGCATTATAGTATCATGGGTAACTCTTTGATTTGGCGATACAGAATCCCAAGGGTCACCCCTTTATGTGTTGTTGTAACTCAATAAGAGTCTCAACCATATCTAAATCCTAAAGGAATGTTCTCCCGACAACCCTCTTTGTTGGCTCATCTGCTCCCTGCTCTAGCTGACCCACTAGTCAAACTCGACCTACATCTCGAGTACATAAAAAAATTATTTTAGTCTTGGGAAACATCAAAATACAAAAACATGTGTCAAACTTATAAAAATAAAAAAACATGGTCAAAAAATTCTCACCAATTGCACCCCATTGAGCACGTCTAGTAAAGCCAAATCTGGATCTCCTCGGAAGTCTACACCTGCATATGCATAATCATCAATGGTGACCATCTATCACCTAAACCAAGCAAATAATGCAGTCGAGAATACGATGGTCGATTGACCAGCATGTCTAGCCATCAGTTCTACCCATATCTGCATCCTTGGATCTCTAGGGCCACATATACCCAGTGTCCCATGTTGGGTTTGCATCAATTGAATCCGCTCTAAGGAAAAAGAAATCAGGATAGAACCATAGTCAAAATTATTCTTCCTTCCTCCCTTTGCCTTGGTCAGTTGTTCTTTCATCTAAAAGAGGACAGCTTCAGCCCAGTTAAAAATTGTTGGTTCCAAGCACTCTAGTGCATATTGCATGTAGGATCTATTCACCACATGTAGTGTAGCGATACTAGCAAGCTTTGCAATAGTGAATAGGATGGTCCTCAATGGAAATTCACATACATCGCAAATGTTTATTTTCCCATCCTTACTAGGTTCAGTCCCTGGATTGCAATATTGTAATATATAATCTCTCACTATCTCTCCTCAAGGAGAAGACCCTAAAAGAGAAATGGTTTGACCTCTCCTCGATAATCCTGTGAGAAATAAATATCCTCCATTAATATTGGGACCACTTTGTCCCCAATGTTAAATGCCTATTTGCTGGATCCCATGAATGAAAAAGGAACTCCAATACTTCCATTTGTTCCTACATACCTGACAGTCTGAAGTAATTTAGCAACCTGCAGTCTCTGAGGGCTCTTACCGTATGCAGATCATTTATGGAAATCATGTTTTTTTCCTCATGTTCTCCTTCACTCCATGTAATCATCATTTTGCTCTGATGAGTATCCAAAAAAAAATCATAAGACTCATAAGGATCCATTTCATGCAAAAAACTAGGAAAAATGTGGGCACACTACAAGAAAAAAAAATGGGAATTTCACTCAATGCACCCCAAGTCAAGGGATAGTGTGTTGCAGATGCAGTTGGTCTTCAATTCAAGTGCACTACAATGCACCTTTCGACATTCAAGGGTGTGTTTCCCTCTAAGTGAAATAAATTCACCATAAGGGGATCAAAATCCTAAAAATTTGCAATGAAGTGAGGCATAAATGCTACCGAAGGAAAGAGAAGGTTCATAGCTCTAACCTCCATCAAACAACAAGGAAAATCGCTCACATAATTTGTCGCAATCAATTGTTGAAGTTTGGGTGAAAAAAATGGTTCAGAGCTCCAAAATTCAAATGGTAACTTTCAAATGGTAAAAATGAATGGTAAAAACTCTTTTAATTAGTCATTTGATTATTTAAAAATCATATTAAATGTTGTGACTATTTTTTTTGTTCATTTTTTTGCTATGAAACAAGTATTTTTAATCCGTTTGATGTTTTTCTGAATAGGTTTTACATCTGATATAGCAGATTAGTAATGCACACTTATTCAAGAATGATTTCACCATAAAGAATACTTTTATCCTTATTTTCAAGCTTTGATAAAAATGAAAAAGGACTTGAAGTGCACTTTTATCTCTTTTTCGAGCTTCGATAACGGCGAAAAAGGAACCCTTGGAGTCTTCTTTTATCTTTTTTCAGCCTCTGATAATGTGAAGATATTGTCGAGCACTTCTCTTTTTGAACTCGTAAAAGTAAATGAAATGACATCTACTTAGTATAAGTTTAACCCTTTCCAGATTGAGATAGATTATTTACGAAAAAGTAAAAACTTAATCGAACATGGCTAGGAGGTTCTCTCAAGTACCATTTTACACTTTTTCAGATCTGAGAGACAGATTTATTAAAAATGACTCATGGAGTTTTATTTTTTCCTCTTTTTCAAACTCTCTATATATGAAAAAGGACCAGGCTGTCACTGTCGTTAGGCTCATTAAAACATAAAATAGCGACGGGCTTGTTGATCATGGAAAGTATCGAGTTTCATTTATTGTTATACTTGTTAAATTATTAAATACTGATGCATTTTCCTGAAGGGTTGAATTATAGATTAAGCATATGTTATCCGCCTCAATATTGTTAAAAAATAAATAGGTACTGGTCGACAAATGACCAAGGAAAATTTAGGAAAACTAACATAACACTTTATGGTACTAGGTGGCTCTTGAACATGACACTTTCACTCCATCATTGTGAATTTTGGGTTGGGTAATATTCTTGATGGTTCATTCATAGCTATGGTTCATCATACCTTTACTTTAGTTTTGGGTCAATGCTACCAAATCGTCTCAGTGTGGCCAATATGTTCAAGAGAAGTCATCTAGTGAGTACTCATCCTTCTGCAATACTCATAAACCTTCATTTTCATGACAGTAATCCATGAAAATTATTATATCAAGTCAAATTTTGTCTCTAAAATCAGTAACTCTTGTTTTGCGAGTGGATTCTTGTCGACTTCAACTCATCATCCAAAAGTTTACTTAGAAACATCATCTTCCAGTACCATGAGGCTTGTTACATCATCGATAAGTTTCTCACTTCCAGACCCTTGACCGAAATATTTTGTTTGGTGTTCGACATCAAATCATCTATTCACGCCTTTAAAATTGTACTGCAGTACCTTGAGATCCATTAACATCAATGGTGGTTCTCTCGCGTTTATTAACAACTCACATCATTGGCTGGTAATCAAACAATGTATTACCATGTTCAACTACAAATCATATATTCGCATGGCTAGAATTGTACCTAAACGATCAAGTGAATGAGATAAGAAGACCCTTGATCTAGTTTTATCCATTTGAGCTACTATTTCAGGATTTTTTTACACATCATCTATACGATGAATTTACATATAGATCACCATCCGAACATGTAATATCCCAAAAAGGGAGAATGCAGTAATACTTCACACAATATAAGAACTTACAGCAAGATAAAAAATAAATCTAAGTAAAAATTAGAATATGCAGAAAGAGCTGAGCCATTTTATTATATTGGAGATGAATCAGTTACAAAAGTACAAGATATAGGCATATCTAGCCAAAAATATGAGATATGATCCCCGTAAAAACATGTGTGAAGCAGGTACAACATAACTGTTGAGGCTCTGTAGAAAATACTGCACTGTCTCTTCAGCAAAATATAAACATGGAGTTGCAGGCTGAAAAGAGAAATGCATATCTACTCAAAACTAGAGCTCTGATGATGGAAAGATTCAAGATCTGGCCACTGTGATGGATTCCCAAGATAACCTAGAAAGGATTTTCCAGATCTGCAACTTTGGAAAAATAACCTCCCCAGGGTTTGATCCTTGATCTGCTGGGAAATATAGATCTAGAGCTAGATATGAACAATATATGGCTGAAATGTATGCTCAGATCAGATTTATGCTTGAAGGGTTGATCCTTTCCTCAGATCTATGAGCTAGAAGCTCTAGATCTAGCTTCTCAATTCTCCAAAAGATGATTGCAGCTGCTACAACACAATTGCCTCTGAAAACTACTCTATGAGGGAAAGAGAGGCCTTCTGCCTGCTGAAATATGCTGCAATAAACTCCAGGCTGATGGAAATACTGACGACAATGTGGAGGAATGATCCTCCACTGGATTTCTAGCTGACGTAGTAGCAACTTCCTTCCTCCTTTCATATCTGCAATATGGACAACATTATTCTTGAGGAGAATATTGATGCTAGGAGGTCAATAAATTTTGGCCTGATGCCAGATCTGTAATGTGGCTCTAGGAGTGCTGATATATAAGCCCAAGTGATGGGAATAATCCCTCACCTTGTTATCCAGCTGAATTACTGAACACAACTTTCACCTTCCAAACTGATCTTCAGAAATTTGTAGATTTATGAATATGAATGTTCTGCAGAAAGTAGAAAAAGGAAATGGCACTTAAAGCCTGATGTATAATGAAGTACAAACCTCTTCCTTAGACATCACTCAAAGAAAGAGGAGGGATTCCCACCCAGGAACACCCTGTGCTAAAAAACACTTGCAATCTCTGCTAAAAAGCCCAAGAATGCAGTGGAATGTCACTTGACAATTCCAGATCTAAAAGATCATACATCAAATAATCCAAGATGACTTTCACCTTTGCCTTAATATCCTTTATAATGATTGATCCATCCCAAGCCTTGGCCTGATCTCAACTGCGCTATCTCATGTGGACAAGATCCTCCAAGTGGGACTGCATTGTTTGACCAAATCAAGCAAATAGTCTAGGTGCAATGTACACCTCCTCCATCATGTGTGCTTCATTTTCACATGACCCTCCACCATTTGATCATTAATGCTCAATGACCCTTTGTTTGACATCTTCAAGATCTTAGTTGACTAAATCAACCCTCCATGATCTCTCTTATTAAATGAGACATGATCTCCAATCTCATTCACATTAGTAGTTGCTCAACTACCTTTTTTTGTAGATCTAGTCTATATTAATTCACATTTACAGACACAAAGTGGATATTTATTCTTATTGAGGATTGTGGGTTCCTCCCTTTTATTTACTTAATTCATTAAGAAAATCAAGGACTCTAATATTCCAAATATGATGTGAAAATTTGGGAATATTACAGTCCCCTCCGGCAAAATGTTGCTTGTCCTCAAGCAACTCCAAAAGTAGATGCAAAGCCATCTATTTCCCTCCAAATGGCATCCACATAAGGAAGGCTTCCTCCATTTGCTGCAATAGTTATGCATGTTTGGTTCCAAAGTTGTCTTTTAAAAGCAGAAAGAATGACCTCCAACTGTTTGGTTAGATGTCCTCCTCCTATCATTAAGTACCAAGTGAGAACCATATGATGTCCAACATCATCATCAATACATGAGGTGCAAACAAGAAGGCAATTCTCTTCACAAAGGAAATGTTCCATCACACAATACACATCCTCATCCCATGCTTCATGAATTAGATTGAGCATTGAGATGCTCTCATACTTAGCCCTGTTGGCCTTGTTGGATCCAAACTCCATCATTCCAAGGTTATGCAAAAGAAGAAGGGAAGAAGTAATATGGGTAGACAAATATGTCAAACCATATTCTCCTAACAATAACCACTAGAGTAAGGCCCTTTGCTACCATCCTCCATCTCCTCCATGTAATATGGTCAAGCCAAACTCCCCCAAAAGAAATCCAAGCAACAAGAGATCTTGCTGCTTTCTCTCCTCTTCATGTGCATCATGAAAGAAAAGCATACTAATGGACATATGAGATGTCACATCAGCCCCATACAAAACATCATCAATGCACATCATGAGATCATTATGCTGAGTTTTACACAATACAAAACACATAGACATAGGCGATGTCATGTGGTGGCCAAACTCTCTCAAGTGAAACCAAAATGAACATGCCTTCTTTTGCTGCATACTATCATTGAAAAACAAGGCATGACTCAGAAAATGATGAGCTATTGGGCGATTTCCATACTCACCCAAGAGCAGCCAGTGTAGCCATGCCTCCTTCTTCATTTCATACATGTTTTTCAAGGCATGGATCAAAAAAATAGGTTCCTTTGGAGAGTGACAGAAATCTCCCAATGGAAACCAATGTAACCAAGCATGCTGGCCCATACAAATATGCAAGTTGCTTTGCAACCCCTTGCTTATCATCCTTACCCATTCACTCCCATGGGGATGATGAATGAGGTACTGCATAATCATGGAATCCTCCCTTTGTAGAATGCCATCCTTCCCAAACTGTTGAAGAATTTTTCATTTCATGAAATGTTGAAATGCATCTCTAATGAGATCTCTTAACGAGAGTCTCTCTCCATCAAAGGCCCTCCAAAACCAAAGAAGTTTTGTATTTAATGCAAGAAGAATTTTCTCTTTGAGCAGTGAGTGGCTCATTGAGAAAGGGTCATCTAGAAAGGAGAAAAGGTTTCTCATCTCAATATGTCTACCATTTATCATCTTTGCTTCCATTGCTTCATGAGTGAATCTACCTCCAGAATTCTCCAAGAATGATGAAGCCCTTTCTTTGTCACAGCTACTAAGTGACAGCGTTGTAGATCTGCAGGGTAATACATATGTTGTCTCCAAGTAAGGCACAATACTGATCTCATAATCAGCCATTGTACATAGGATAATGCTAATCCCATTTTCTGAAACTCTACATCTCAGCTCAAGGGGTTGAATGCAGCTCAACAATGATGAACAAGGATAGTTTTTAGTATCCTCCTTTCTTAGATCAAGGATCCTTTGTGCTGTGATATGTCTCTGCTTCAAATCAAAAAAATTTTCTAACCCTTGGTTATGCATTGATATTGAAACAATATGTGCTGAAATTATATGCATACCTTGGATCAAATGATATGTGGGAACCTCTTGACAGAACATAAGAGTTCCTCCAACCGGGACAATAGTATCTCCAACTACTGGTAAGAGTGATGACCTCTCTTCTTCAAGTGTACTAGCGTTGTTATCCTCCCTCTCTTCCTCATGCATCTCCTGATCCATGCATGGGACTCCATAAGTCAAGAGCTCAAGACTACTTTGCAAATATGCAAGTGTCTCTTCTCCAGATACAAGTACTTCTGCACCAGGTGGTGAGAGTAGTGACCTCTTGTCCAGAGTGACAAGATTGACATTCTCCTTGGTTTCCTTGGGAGATGCCCCTTTGTATCACAACTCTTTCTTCTCCATATCAAACTTCTTCCTCAACTTTTGAAAGAAATATGAATACTTGGTCACCTTTGCATGATCTAGGTGCCCAAACCACCAATATTTTTCTTCATATAAGAGATGAAGTGCTGCAATTTGAAAAGCCTCCTCTTCAGCCACAGGATGTTGCTTGAAAAATGAATCTAAATCCCTCTTCCAAGCCTTGACATTTCTTGAGGAAGATCCATCAAATGTAGGCAAATAGAATCTATTATGCCTCTTTATTCTATTGCTGCTATAGAATCCTCTTTCTTATTTAATCTGGAAGGATTGTTGGAGAGTTAGCTTCTCTTTGAGAGCTCTAGAATGTGCTTTGTACTCTTCGATATATATAATGAGAGTCTCATGAGTCTTAGGTTCATTCCTTTCTTCACTTCTATACCTCTCACCTTCTCCAAAGAAAGTGGGCATAATGGATCTATAAGGAGATCTAGGATTCTCTGGTCTTCTTTGTTGCTGATAGGAAGTACTTTCCTCATCACATCTTATTCTTGGATCTTCTCTCTATTCTTCTTCCTTCATTTGACTAACCTCCTTGGAGAGATATTGAATGGATATGAAGAAAGGAGTGACATATCTCACACCCTCCATGATAGATCTCATCTATCTATTCTTCTTTCAATGTAAAAATATGAAGTGTACACAAGCTGAGCCAAAGATCATGCTCTAATACCATTGTAATATCCCCAAAAAGGAGAATGTAGTATTACTTCACACAATATAATAACTTACAGCAAGATAAACAATAAATCTAAGAACAAATCAGAATATGCAGAAAGAGTTGATCCATTTTATTATATTGGAGATGAATCAATTACACAAGTACAAGATATAGGTAGATGTAGCCAAAAATATGAGCTAGGATCCCCCTGAAAACATGTGTGAAATAGGTACAACATAACTGTTGAGGATCTGTAGAAAATACTGCGTTGTCTCTTTAGCAGAATATAAACATGGAGTTATAGGCTGAAAAGCGAAATGCGGATCTACTCAAAACTGGAGCTCTGATGATGCCAAGATTCAAGATTTGGCCACTGTGATAGATTCCCAGGATAATCGAGAAAGGATTTTCCAGATCTACAACTTTGGAAAAATCACCTCCCCAGGGTTTGATCCTTGATCTACTAGGAAATACAGATTTGAAGCTAGATCTAAAGAATATATGGCTGAAATTTATGCTTATATCAGATCTATGCTTGAAGGGTTGATCTCTTCCTCAGATCTATGAGCTAGAAGCTCTAGATCTAGCTTCTCAATCCTCCAAAAGATGATTGCAGCTGCTGCAAAACAAATGCCTCTGAAAACTGTGCTGTGAGGGAAAGAGAGGCCTTGTACCTGCTGAAATATGCTGCAATAAACTCCAAGATGATGGCAAGACTGATGGCAATGTGGAGGAATGATCCTCCACTGGATTGCTAGCTGAAGTACTAGCAACTTCCTTCCTCCTTTCAAATTTGCAATATGGACAGCGTTATTCTTGAGTATAATATTGCTGCTAGGAGGTAAATAACTTTTGGCCTAATGCTAGATCTACAATGTGGCTCTGGGAGTGCTTATCTAGAAGCCCAAGTGATGGGAATAATCCCTCACCTTGTGAAAATTTGGGAATATTAGAGAACACGAGCCTATATCTATAGGCATGTCTGTATTGGGCAACATTCCAATGTAGAAAAATTTCTGAACTATGTACATGTTATTAGATATTTTATGTGTTGAGCATGGGAATGCCTCCCTCAATAATTCGTGATGAAGATGAAAATATCATGATGTAATCTATTGTAAGATTGATCTGCAGGTCACCGCTCCACTTTAGTTCCAGCTCATCGCATCGTAAAGCATCTCATCCAAATATTATTATTATTATTTTGACTTTATGCTTTAGGGGGCAGTTGTTATAGATCAATTAGGGCATCAGCCCGCTTGACCTGGTCAAACTGGACATCATACCTAGGACCAATGAAATAGGTTCTATCATCCCCTTATATTTGAGTGGCTATATGCGCTAAGGAAAGAACAATTCATTCATGGATTATATTTTTAGATTTCCAAGTTTTAAAGTATATGTTATATTACTTATTGACTCACCAACGCAGCCTCTAAAGGGACTATTTATGTTGCAATGAAAAATCCTCCATTCAAGGGTGCACTACAATGCAATTCCTGACATTCAAGAGTGCGTTGGACACCTGGGAGTGGAATTATCATTGTTACTGGAATCTCGACATGGCCAATTCCTTCTAGAAGAGTCCATATGTGTCAAAATTTGAATCCAAGTGTCCATCTAACACCTCTGAACTTTGGAACATGTCTTGCCTTGTAATATTCCCAAATGGGGAAAGAAGAAATATAACACATAAGACTAGAAATATGCAAAAATATAAATAGATCAAAGCATGAGACAACCATTAGATCCATTCCATTATGATTATAATAGAAAAATAGGTATAGGATCTTGAGGAAAAGCTTACTCAAGATTTGGCTAACAAGCCTCCCATGAGCACATACACCTAAATCTGAAATGCTGCTAATACAATATGAGATGGAATGTCAAAACTGTGTTTTATAAGAGAGAATAGTAGCTGAAATATAGAAAAATATATTGCTGCTGATATAATGGTCCTAAAATTCTAAGACTAGAGATCCATGCTCCAAAACAAATTTCTAGGGCAACCCAGAAAAGGTTTCCAGAAATACACACTATACAAAAATAGTAGATTTGGCCCTAGGGATGAATAATCTCTGCAAATGAATCACTTATAGGAGGTGGATGATATGAAATATACAATGGCTTATCCTCCTCCAATAGATCTCCTAAATTAAGGGTTAATCCCCTCAAAGGAAACACAACTCCTCCAACTAGGGCAATAAACCCACTGCTACAGCTATTCTCTAAAACAACGTAGTCCTTGAGGGAAATTGCACTGTATATGATGATAGCTACTTGGAATGATGAAAAAATATGAAACGAGGCCCTAAGAACTTCCTCAAAAAATTCCAGATGAAAGGATAATACCTCCAATGGAAAACTAGCTCAGAAATTGAAGATCTCTCTCCTCCACTGCTACACCCCTGCAACACAACCCAATTCTAAACAGAACTGCATTGTATATGAGACTGGAACTTGGAAAAATGCCAGATAGTGGTAATGTAGATCAAGATAACCTCTCCTGAGTAGGCACTCTAAGGCCCCCAATGATGAGGGTGGGATTTCTTCTCGGAAACACCCTTGTGCTAAACAACACAACAAACCCTGCTAAACAGCAAAATCATGCATAGAAATGTCACATGACAAATCTAGATCTAAAAAGATAAAAAATAATAATAAAAATCCATGTCTTATAATTCTACCATCCTCCACCTTTTATGCTTGGTGAGCTTCCTCACGCTGTGTACCACTCATTAAAGGAGTTACTCTCATGCAAACACTCCTATTAAATGACTGCATTGTCCTCCATTAATCCTCCATGATCTCCATAACAGCGCTACTGATCTGGTCAACATTGACCTAGTCCACATTATATATCCCCTGTTCACACCTTAGGGTGCTTTATTAAGCTGAAATGATGATCCACTTTCACATGAGAAGTGGTTTTATTCTTCATAAAGAGATTTATGGGTCTCCCTACCCACTTATTCGCCTATCTAAGTGACAAAACAAGACTTTAATTTTCCAATTAACTGTAAGCTAATTTAGGAATATTACATTCCTCCCCTCCAAACTTTTTCTTTTCCTCAAGCAACTGCAAGGATACTGCAAAACCTCTAATGGATATGTCTCCTCCCAAGTATACAAGTTAGCCTATTGTAGATAAACCAAATAGCTCTCATCATGAAGAAGTGGGAGATACATGGAAAACGTTATATGATGTTCATTGGCCTCCTCAAGGCATGAGAGATGGTAAGTGTGGGGTACTGCAATCCCAATGAGAAACTCCAATATCCATACTATCATCCAAACAAAATGAGCCATCCTTGGTAGCTCATAGAAAAAATCACCAATCCCCTGCTTCTACAATGTATAGGGGTTGCATGGCTAGAAATGAGAGATCAAGTTATTCAACTCATGGTGTCTCTCTCTCCATTTATTATAAATATGGAGCTATTGATCTTGGGCTTCAATAATATAGTCCTTAGGAAGCCAAAAGGTACTTGGAATCTCATGATCCCACTCTTTGGTTCTAGGAACCTCCCTTGCCCACTCCAACCCACATATAGTGAATAGAATGTCATCACCATAAGGGCTCCAAATTAAAAATGGACTATGTGTCATATTACATGTTGGATGGTAACAATATTCCCTCAAGTGAGAACAATGATGTTATGCCTGTAGCTGTCTCAAATTATCATATGATAAGTGGCCATCCAACCACTTTCTTACTGCCATAAGCTTCTCAAAAGCTTGAAAATAGTGAAGTAAATTAGGTGTTAACTGAATATGATCCAAAAAAAACATGTCTTGCCCAAAGTACTCTATAAATTGGTCATCCCCATCATTGAATGTAGTCCCAAAAGGACCATGCAATCCAAAGAGAGGCTTTCTCTCTTGTGGAGCAATGTGTTGCAAATGTATGGTAAAGGAATGTTTATACATTTTTAGTTGATCAATAAGCATCAAAAGACAATATTTACCATATATTGTAGACAAGTTGGTGAATAGGTCCATAGATGAGCCTTCCCATCTCTTCATCAAAAGGGGAAGTGAATGAAACAACCTTGCAAGGTGGCTACTTTCCTCCTCATACATAAAACAAGCTACATATCTCCTGATATGTTGGTGCACATCTTATTTGATATCCTCCAAATATAATCCCTCCATGATGGTGTGATAAGACTCAATGAAGTCTACATTTCCTGAAAAGAGTGCCTCACATGCTACATGCAGAATATCCTTCTTGAGATTGGAGTCTCTAGTCAAGTAGATCTGATCATGGAAATAAATGACTCCATCAACCACTCTATATCTTCCATCTATTATTTTCCCATCAAGAACCTTACATGTGAATAGGTTCTTGGAATACTCCACCAACAGTTGGGACTCCAAATATGGATCTATGCTTCCGAACAATGACAACACTATAGAAATCTGAAATGAAGCACCTTTCATATAATATCTCTCCTCTTTGACATGCTCAATGCCAAAGCCACATGTTGGAGTACTGTTACGCCACTTTTTTTGCCTCCCTTGCAGATGATATTTCCCAAGACAAGATTGAAGTACATGGAGGTCAACCTCCTCTTGGAAGGTATTGTCCATCCAAAACTTCCATAGTTTTTCCAATGCATGCAAGAGTGTTAATAACATCTTGTCATATTCAGAAATCTTCATCGTGTGTGGAAGAATCATTTTCTGCCCCAAGAATATGGAATAGCCCTTTGACACCATGTGTGTGCCATCACAGATTCCTGAATCATCATCCTTTAGTGCAAATAGCTAAGTGGGAGATGGAAATGTCCATATCATAAATTTTCTCATCCCTCCTTTGAACCCATCAAAGGTTCTCTGCACCATGCTAGCTCTTCCCAAGGCTCATTCCTTAGAAAAATCTATCAATGATGCACCATGTTGAGAGAAATATTTGATAATATTCCAATCAAGGGGTCACCCTGGTGGAATGCCTCCATGTAATGAAACATCAAGGCCTAGAGCAGGTTGTATATGTGAGTGGACTGATTTGTCCTTGCCCTCACTGCGCAAATCATCCTCCTGCTTCTGTTCATAAACCTCCTGAAAAGGATTGGTGTGTATGTTCCCAATCACTTTATGTTGGCCCTCCTTCTCATCTTCTCCTACCTTCTGCAAGATTTCATAGGCTAAGGTGTCTTCTTCAAATGTAATCAACCCATGCACACCCAACATCTCATTCGTGTCAAAATTCTTAATCACAAGGGAATGATCTATCATGGTGTATGTCCCCAAGACTATATTTAATTTTGGAACACACTTCCTCCATTTTTTTTTTATTTCCTATCAACATAGACAAATGCTACTCCTGATCTTCATATGTAAGATCCTTTGGAATTTATTGCAAGGATACAAGAGCTCCTCTAGTTGAAGAAATTGCTTCATCTCCATCTCCAAATGGTGGTAGATCTCCTCCTACTTTTACAGTGTTGAATGCTCTTTCCAGCTCTTATTTTTCCTTCTCCTCATCATTGGAAAATACCTCATCATTAAGAGATCCTTCATCTTGATCCCCTCTTGAAGGAGGAATCCTCATGTCTTCTTCTTGAGAAGAAAGTTCTTGCCAAAGTGGGGCTTTTGCCCTTGGAAAAGAATGTTGCAGATCTTTAACCCCCTCAACAATGTTCTGAAATGGAGTTAGCTTCATGGATCCGTCCAACTCATGCAAAGGTATGATTTCTTTGGTTTGGCTAGCTCCCCCAGAGAAGTTTCAGAATGTCTTCCATCTAATATTTTCACTAACCCCCTAGTGAACTTTGCATAAGTAGATATATTTGCATTATTCAATGAAGAAGATTCATAAAACCACCAGGCATAAGCCTTACCTTCAAGATGCAGTGCAGCTACTCTAATGGCTTCCTCTTCTAAAACTTGATGCAGCTGAAAATATGTGTCTAACTTCTTTACCCAAGCCTTGTGTAATATTCCTTAAATTTCGCTTTTAGCTAAATGGAATATTATAGATCATTTTGTCACTAGGTAGGTGAATAAATGGGTGGGAAGGCCCATAAATCTCCTTAGCAGCAATAAAAACACTTCAAGTGTGAAATGATACCTTCTAAGCATCTAAATAAAACACCTTTGAATATGAATAGGGGTTGGTTCCTGTTGAACAGGTCAACTTTGACCAAGTCAACAACGATGTTATGGAGTGGATATTAAATGAGGAATAATGTTGTTTTGGAGGGATATTGATTGCATGAAGGAAATGACCTAATTGAGTGGGGAAAAGGGAAAGGAAGCTCATAATCTATATAAGGAAGAGGATGGCAGCCATATGGGGTTATGTTTTTGGATTATTATTTTGTATGTGGTCTGTTTAGACTTCTTGCATTCTTTCACTGTTTAGTTGATATTGTTGTGTTTTTTAGCACCGGGTGTTCCCGAGTGGGAATCCCACCTCTTTCCTTGAGAGGCCTCTTAGAAGAGAATTGCATTTCATTTCCACATTTAGGTTTAAGGCCAAGCTACATATTTCTTCATCAGTGCAGTTTCTGCAGGATATTGTGCTGTGTTGCAGGGTGCAACAGTGGAGAATTAGATCAGGTGTCTTCAGAGCTAGTTTAACAGTGGAGGAAGGTTTCCATCCATTGGAAGGCCTGTAAAGAAGCCCCTTAAGCTTTATTGACACATTTAGCAGCAGGATAAGGATCATTTATCCCATACATCACAGTTTCAGCTCAGATCTGCGTTATTTTAGGGAGAAATTGTAGGGGCAGTTGCAGTGGTTGTTTTGGGAGGTTATTTCTTTAGTGGAGGAGCCATTATTTCATCCGGAGGATATATTGGAGAAGAGATATATGTTTCTACATCAGCTTCAGCCATATCTTCTCATTTTATTTGTTGCAACATATCTTCATCCCTAGGGCTGCAACTTACATTGGCACATTGTGTGCATTTTCCAGAAACCCTCTTAGGTTGTCTTGGAAAGATAATCTAGTGCCCAGATCTGTATGTTTATATTATATTGGGGGCCTATATCACTATTTTTACATCATTGTATCAACTCCAGCTGTAGTTATACCCAATATGACTGCACTTGTTAACACTGGAAAATCATACATCAGAAGATGACATTAATTAATGTCAAGCCAAAGGATTTACAAGGCTGGAAGACATTACAGAATTCGGAAAGGATTTAAAAATCTCATAGGCTTGAGGAAAATCAAATTTGAACTAGTCCTAAAATGCTATATGCGCACATTATCCTTCGAGAAGAGTGCCTTCTATGCGCCTTTTTTTCCCATAAGCGCGCATTCCTGAGAGGCGAAATGTCACTATCTGGGACCACATAAAGCAAAGGACAAGTTACTCCTTACTTGAAGCTGCCTAAGGAAAACCACCAAATCCTCCTTAGACACTATGTGAACACACAATGGAATATTTGGAGCACACAAAGGAATCATACCCCTCCCTTGGGTCACCATCCACAATGTATGAAGGGAGGGAAGGAGGATTTGAAATCCCCTATATAAAGCCACCATGAGATGAAGAATGGGTGATCACATTGTTATGCTGGCCAGAATTTCCCAAGAAATACCAGAAATGTGTGACCCAGAGCTAAAGACAGAGGGGACTCACTTGTTGGCCACCCAACAAGCTCAGTCCACACAGTAGAGAGAGAGGGAGACTGCACCAAGGCAAGCTTGGGATAAAAACATCCTTGCATCAGGACCTAGAACCATTGTCTAGGGGCCCTTTGGAAAGATGGTAAAGTATCACTCTTCTTACTACCAGTGCTCAATAAGAGGGGCCTAGAGCCACCGTTTGCATTATTGTTTCATTTGAATTGTTCAGAGCTTCTATTTATTTATGTTTAGTTTTAGTTTAGTTTTTAGATTACATTTTCATGCTTTTTATTTTATATAGTATGCTCATTTACTCCACTTCTTTCTGCTTGTTACCAATAGTTTAAAGGGGTAAACCACACCCTTTAAACTGGTGTGATTTCGTACATACATGAACCAAACACACCACAACAGGATTGGCAACTACACTAACTTTTTATTACCACATTTGTGTGGTTGTGCCTTCTTTTGCAGGAGACCTCTATCTATGCTATGGAGTGGAGCTGAATTTCCTCCGATTTCTCTTGCAGTCCCTAGATTCACCCCAAGTGATAAATTGAAGAAGAGAAACTCCTAAATTTTTTACTTGTAGGATTTTGCACACCTTTTTTCCTCACAGACGCGCAGGGCGTGCATTTAGTGCTGACCCGCGCGCAGAAAGCACACCTGTCTCAGCCTTTTGCGCACAATTTACAAAATGAGAAATTTCTCTCTAAATTCTATCCTTTTCTTCTTGTAAGGTGCTTTGCAGCCCTTAATACACCTGCCAGCACTGGTTGTGGTACCTTGCAGCTTGTTAAAACTCACTTTTAGCTGATTTCTGTAGGTTTAGTGTCAGTTTTTCTTTAAGTTGATTTTTGAAAAATTTACACATAGTTTAAGTAGGGGGGAAAAGTAACTTGCATTCCGAAAAATTTATGTTTTTCAAATTTTGGTACTTACACCTAGATAACTAGTCCAAGCAAGTGGCCCATGACCACACATGCATAGCTAGTTTTCTTTGTTCTAGTGTAAAATTTTTTAGTTTAGTTCAATTTTTTCACTAGGAATTGCGGGACTAGGATTGAATTGTTTATAGAAGAGAAAGTAATCTCTGCTACCTTTGCACCCTTTGGTGATCCTAGGTAAGAATATGAATGCTCCATATTCACAATTCACCATCTCCCTATAGTTAGTCACATAGATTAACTAGGAAAAATTGAAAGCGGCCCATTATTTGCACATGTTTTCCATTTGAGCCAGGAACAATACAACATAGTTTAAATAGGGAATTTTGTAAAGGATCAATGATATATACACATTCAAACTATGTGCTTGTCCACTTTGTGCTCACACACGCTCACCCACTAATCGAAGCAAAGACACCTAAAACTACCTTAACTAAACTCACTAAATTCTCCCCATAGGGGCCACAAAAACATTTATAGCTTAGGTTAGGATCAAGGGGGTAGGCATCCAATAAGACTCCTTGATCATAATTCATATCGAAACATAGAATTTGTGTATTTAGGGAGCTTCAAATCCACCTATCATCCCATGGCAAAGAAAACCCGAGCATGGTAGAGACCCATTTTAGAGGGGGTTAGGCTTAGCTGCAATGCCTGCGGTATCAGTTGGGGCTACATGACCTGGCTGATACTCAGTACTGTTAGCTGACTACCAAGAAGCCCAAGAATCGAATGCTCATGTGGGATGATGATTCTTAGTGGCTAAAAACTAGGGAAACCTTTACCCTATAGGTGACAGTGCAGGAAAGCGCTAGACCCTCCACCCTTACCTTGGTGGATTCTCTTCTGGTGACTGGGGGTGTCTCCAGCTCTTATGGGACGTTGTGCCAGCACTCGCAAGAAATATTCTCAAGGCCCAGTTACTTTTGAGTGTGTGAGGACGCATAGGTCTTCTAGGATTTTGAGTATCATACACAAATGAACAAAAACCACTTTTTTGATTTCTTGATCTCATAGATTAATTTAAAGGGAAATCTATTTTATTTTTCGCTTTGTTTTGTGTATGTGCCAAGAATTTTGCTTTGATCAGACTCTACCCTCTCAAAGTTTTCCAAAACCAAACTTGGGTAACATCTGACAGGTCTCAATAGAACCTTGTTGATCTAGGAGCCTTTTGGACTTCCCCCCATTATCAGGAGGGGTTCTAGGTCTTTCTCCATTCAGGCGTCAAAGACGAAACACTACCACCATTATCAGTTGGTCCTTTATCGAAGCAGCTATGGGTGGGAACCCTGGTCGCTCTCCCAACACCACTCCACATACCACTCCTCCCACAACCCCCAGGGGGTAGAGGAGTGCATCCCATACAGGAAGCCAGTTGAATACACAACAGGGTACGTCACAGACTAACCCTCGTCCAAGCCAGAATGTTGTGTCTTCACACATTGCAATGGCGTCAACCTCCCAGTCACCTTTCTTAGCTTCGTTGAATCTACCTGATTTAACCAAGATTAATAATGACCCCATCACGCACGATCCTACATGGCCTCTCATGCCCACGAAGCCCCCTTAAGATGTACCAAAGTTCAAAGGCAAGCAAGTAGAAGACGTAGGTAATCATGTCATGACCTTTCACCTATGGTGCTCATCGAAGAGTATCATTGATGACACTATTCGATTGAGATTATTTCAAAGAACTCTTACAGAAGTAGCTTCGAAATGGTACGTGGAGAAACCCTCAGCTTCACATGGAACCTTTAGCGCCCTTGCTATCGTGTTCCTAACATATTTTCAGTTACCCATTCACCATGATTCCAGAATGGAATTACTGACTCATTTTAGACAAACCCCTATCGTCCACATCTCGGACCATCTCCATGAATGGAGGTGGCATCACAGTTTATGTAAAGCTAAACTTGACAACTGGGTTCTCTTAGATTTGTTCTTGAAAACTCTGATGGCATAGATTTCAAAGGATGTGGTGTAGCAGAATCCCACATCCGAAGAGGACACAATCAGCAAAGCCCAGAATCTTGAGCTGATTTATATGAAGTCAGGATACATTTATAACATCCTACCTAATTCCCCATGCCTGCAGAATTATCAAGAAGTGCTATGTGCGTCGAACTCTGCAAACGGGCTAATTGGGTCAATGACCTAGGGTTACCTAGGTAGAAGTAGTCAAAACCCTAGTTACACATATAGTTCTACCTAGAACGTGCCTCAACCCGGTTTTCAAATTCATCATATGCCTCAGCAAAATTTGACCAATAGGGTGCCAGTGTATCACTAGTGAATACCTTATCCTCCGGCTTAGGGGATACAGTACGTAGAAAGAAAAACTGACGAAAGAACTCCCCTCCAACAGTCAAGTGCAAACACGGGACTGCATTACGCTTAGTCCCCAACATATGACCCACCTATGCAAAAAAATGCACAGGTAAACATTGTGCAGTCGTCCCAAAACCAACCACACCAATATAATGAGGAGAACTACCCTCCTAACGTGGTAAAGAAAAAATCCAAAAACAAGCCAAAAGGGAACCCTGGACAACAGGGCAACAACCAGCAACATCCACCGTGATCCCAGGCTAGAAGTAACTCCAATCGGAATCAGAACCAGGAGCCAAGAAATGCCCAACGGTAGAGCAAGAGGCCACCTCTTCGAAAAAACCATTCATGTTTGATATGTGGTGAGTACGGGCACTATACTCACCATTTTTCTAATCTCCCTGAGCTAAAGAAGCTATAGAATAACCGAGGACAAGGAGGATCTTCCCAACAACCAGTCATGATGCAAGAACCTTTCCCCAACTAAGGGACGGTAAGCACTCACCAGCAAAATACAAATGATTCCGAGAAAAGCAGCCATGAAATCTACATGACTAGAGAGGAGATGTTTTTCGAAACACAGAATCGTAATTACGACACCCCACCAGACCCCAATACGTCAGGGGCAAGTACTAGTGCATCGACTGCACCTTTGACCATTTCAAAGATGCCTATAAAACCTTTGCCAAAGATGGAAAAGGGACCAAATAGGCAAGCAGGAAACTACTCCAAAGTGACCCATAATTATGGAATTGTGGATGATTTAGCACAATCTCCTCCTACCATGTCAAATTTGGAAGTATTATAGTCATGCCCAAAATAATGCAAAGCCCTACTTTCCACATTAGGTGCTATCGACCCTGCCGATACGCACCTGATGGCTTTTGACTTAGACAAAGCCACCCCTCAACTTCCTTCCATGGTCGCCTTCCAGATACCAGTGTCACTGCCGAATATCACTATCCACTGATGTGTTATAGACGAGGGTTCATCCACATGTATCATGTCCAAAAATGTTTGGCAGAAGTTAGGTTCTCCTGAACTAAAACCCTCAATCATCATGCTTCGAGCATACGATGGTGGTCCCTCGACCCCCGTCAGCCTCTACCAAAATGTCTTGGTCTGTTTAGATGGAAATACGGTCCACATAGACATTGAAGTCTTGGATGCTCACTTGGATTACAATATACTCCTCGGACATAGTTATATGTACACCATGTCTGCCATAGCCTCCTCCATCTTCCACATTATGATGTTCCCCCACGAGGACCGCATCATTACCGTAGACCAGCTAACACACAGCGAGAAGTGTCCCCTAACCAACAAAGATATAATTCTACCCTATGTAGATACAACCTCAGATGCTCTCTCATGGTACCAATAATATGGCCCTAGCCAATTCAAACCATCGTTCGTTCTAGGGTCATTCCTGGGATATCCTCCCATAATCCCTAAGTCATCGTTGATATCACAGGGGCTCTGGTGTGCATGATGTCCACATCAAGCGCCAAAGCTAGTCACGACACAGACACAAGTAGTAACGACACTGAGGCATCAACCACGATAGCCTCCCTAGCCTACACTGCTTCCTAAACCCCTTTCCTCTACACCCCAATTGGCTTCGTCTCCTAGCAGGTTTTGGAAACACTATTATTACCCAAAATATCATTAGCGTTCCTAGTTTGGTACTTCGTTCCCCCTTCTGGAACAACAGCCACCCATGTTACTACCACAGGGTTGAAGCCCCTCAGACCTGAGGAGCTCTCACCCATCCAAGAAACGGTTGAGACCACCCCTGCAAAGGAAGTTCCCATTGCAAAACCGGTGATCACTACTAGGAAAACTGAGAAGAGAGGAAAGAATATGGTGACCCCCACCATACAATGGGAATCACCAGTTTGCGCCATATGTGATGTAATAGATCATCTTACCCACATTTTTCTAGAGCTAGATGAATCAAAATCACTCCTTGGATTTGAGGTAGAAATCGCAATGCCGCGTTCTCGTAAAAAGGAACCTACCACCAAAGGTAAAGGCAAAGCGCTACGTACCAATCATGCATGCGCTCTATGCAGTAAGTATGGGAACTATAACCACCATTTTCTAAAGATCCCACAATATAGCGATGCCTTACATGCCATTGAGCGATCCTATCAAGAGGATCCCTCCACCCAGGCATCCAGAACTAAACCTCGTACCATCCTATACTTTCAAGAAGAATGAAGGGTTGTAGAAAGACCCCCAGTTATGCCCATTATACGTTGCACACTATGCGATGAACGTGGTCACTTCCTCGAAGAGTGCGCAGCCCTGGAGCTCATCCACAGATGGTATCCAATTGAAAGGGTTTACTACATTGGACTGCGGGTAGCGCAATTTACAAGTCCATTATATGCCTACAATCACCTTTTGGAGAATTATCATTATATACCTTGATTCCATATAGCCCTCGCTAGCCTTCGCTCAACCATATTCCACCTTTCCCAAGAAGATGACATGGATGCAGAGTCCATGGGTAGCTCCATGACCCAAAAGGATGTGATGAGTGGATCCATCATGTTCTTGACAGCTGAAGAATGACCCTCCAGAGAACCCTTAGTTACCCCCAACCTCTCTCCATAGAGACGACCAACATGTATGTTATGCAAAAATACAAACCATGGAGTTTTCCATTTCCCTAATTTAGCAGACTTTCAGCGTTGGTTCCCCATCAAACCTTAAACTAAACTCGATGGAACCTTCATATCAAGGATATTTTGCCTTATATGTCAGGAAAATCATTATGAGCAACACTGTACTTATGCCTCCCAAATTCGTCCCACCATCGACATGATTAATACCATAGTGAAGAGACAGGACGAACTCCAAGAATGGCATAAAAAGTACATCACCGGGTCAATGTCACCACCCCTGCAATGGTGTATCAGGAAAGATACGACAACACACCAACAAAGCATAACCTCGGCCAAGCCTAGGATAACATGCAGACTATGTGATCTAAATGATAACCGAGTCAACCAATGCAGAGAACTGAAGCCTCTTGCAAACAGTCTTCGTATAATCTCTTCTCTCCCTCAAAAAATTCTCTCAAACCAAGAGAAGATCATGCGTGCTTGTTGATGAACTTGTTCACACTTTCACCTTCAAGAGGGGCACCTGGACCCACCACTACTCCCAGTACCACCACTGGAGCTATTGTCGTAATTGCGTTCGCCACCCAACGTAGAGTGGGCCGATAGTCCCTCTTGCGGTCTGTCACTGTCTCTAACCAGAACTCCTTGAAGTAATCCATGAAACATCGAGTAGGCATTGCCTAGTTCAAGTGGTGCACTCGACCCCGGAAGTCCTCAAGAGCAGAAACCTCAGTTGTCAGTTCTGCAATGTGAGCCTCTACCGCATCATCACGAGCTCGCTCAGCCGCAACTTCTCCAGGCACCAAGTTACTACCCTCCCCAGAAGGCCCAGCACCACTAGCAGGACCACCAGCACCACTAATTGGTCCACTTGCATCACCTCCTCCCTGAACACCCCGAGGTTTTTGCGGAGGATCGTGGCCCACCAGTTGAGCCACTAGGCAGCCCACCTCGCCAACATCTGTACGAGTAACCAAAAAAATGTCAGTGTAAATAGAAAAACACATAAGTACATATATACTCAAGAAAATGTAGAAAGCATATAAAACATACCTCCAGGCCCCAAAACATAACCAAAAGGGATACCCATGTTTGGGTCGCCCTGGAAGTCCATTCCCGCATACAGGTATGGCAAGAAAATCTATGGGTTGGCGTCGAACCAGGTCTCTGTCATGGAATTCCAATAACACCCCACCATGCCACCACTACCTCGCGGCATCACTAGAGCCCACCTCCTCATATGTGGCTCCTGTGGCCCCCCAATAGGCACCACCACTATTGGCCTCAGTAGCACTACCCTCTCGTACATGATGCTGCAAAAGATGTTGGCATATGAAAATGACTTAGATCCATGTTGGACCTTGTTCAACTGCGACACTATCTCGTCAAAGTAGAAGCAGGCAAAGTTGAAAAAAATTCCCAGACCTCACCTAGCAAAAAACCCCAACCTACGGGCCACATGCCCGATGCGGAGCAAACAACCTCACCAATTGTATGATCACGGCCAGAGCACACTTCTCTGCCACATCTGTAACTGATGCAATGTTGATGCAACCCTCCGTAAGAGGCACCCCACCACAATGCCACCTCTAGAATCTATCCAATTCCACTCTCCTTGTATGGAGTGGATACCTCAGTGCCTCACCCTGAGGCAGTAACCTAGTCACAAAATATATATCTGTCTCAGGACGAATGATTAGGTTCATACCACACAACGCAAACATGGTTCATCTCCTACGCCAGTGTTGAATAATGTACCGTAGTAATCAGTCTTATGACCGAAGAAACTCATTCTCAGCAAACATCAGAAGGCCCCATAGTGCCAACTGAGGATGCACCCCAAAATCAGTAGCTAAAGCTATTCAGATCTCGGGCTAGTCCCGCTTCCTCCACACTAATCTGTCATCAACACAGGTATCCATCAGTACAGAGAAAAAACACAAAAATAGGCAAAAAACCAAATTATTGTGTCACCTCGGCCTTTACGGGCATGTCCCTCAGACAGGCGCGCTTAGCGCGCACCTGTATTTTACACAGGTATGCCTAAGGTGTGCTAAAATTTGGGAACAAAGCACCCTCGCATGCTTGTCCCTCAAATTTTCATGCAAATAAAGTGTGCTTTTGCACAGATCGCCCACGTAATCTAGGGAAAAATCACCCAAAATCCATACAAATCCAGTCTGTATGGACCTTGGCACCATCAAACTGTAAAAATTAAAATTCAGGACGTCATGGAAGTTACCTAGGCATAGTATCGCTAGTCCCTGGTGCATGGGCTAACTACAACGGCAAGAAATGCTACACAAACACCTTTGAACTCTCAAAACTCAGCAAGTACTAGTGAATCAAATTAGGTCCATATTCACCTATTTATCGCCCTTTTCAAAAACGTCGGAGGGCCATAACGAGAGATCAGAAGGTCCATTCTATGAACCTGTTGGATCGAGTGGTCCTGACCCAGGTTCGGAGGTTAAGGTTTGCCAACAAGCCCCTATACTACTAGCCCTTTTGGCAGTGACCTGCTTGTGCAGGCCAAAGTCTCACCTGAAGTAGTAGGGGTGGGTGCCAGAACCAAGTTTTCGCACCTTGAGAGAGAGATCAGGTAATTTGAACCGTTCGACAACTATTAGATCTACGTAGCCAGAGCTTGTTCGCAGGACTTTCAATTATCAACCAAAGCACAGTTTTACCAGATTTATATAATAGACTCGCATCCACGTGTGGATAGCCAAGTATAAGCATAAAAAAATATTCACAGTAGACTTAATCAGAATGCAGATACAGTTATCATAACACAGATAATTCACAGCTCATAAACACATATCATTCAAAGTTTGTAGCAGAATCACATGTAATTCGAGTCCAAAATAACCATAACCATAAATATCAAATAGCATCAGATATCCACAATACTTCGCATATATTACTTATCAAAAAGTCTCTTACATACCCCAAAACCCACCTGCGCACATAGCCAGCAAGGTCCGCACACAGTCGGATAAAGGATCTCCGTGCACATAACTAGTAGGAGTCCTAACCCAATAACCCAATCCCAGATCTAACAGTTCACACTTAGCCTCAATCTCTATTCATTCCTACCTATTGAACCAAAAAGGTTCAACTATTTATAGTACTTTAGCCTACACATTCAATGGTCCCCAAACTGCGGTTTGCAGACTCTTGGTCTACCCTTGGCCCGCTTACAATGTATTAGGGGATTTGACCCACCCCAAAACCCCTGCTCTAGAGTAAATATAATAAAAAATACATAGAATGGGCCAGATTTGCAGCTTGCAGGAGACCCTGTTCCAACAGTCCCCCAACACAATCTTGTGACTCATCCCAAGTCACTGTGGTGGTGGGGTCTCCACCTGCGCGCGCAGTGCATTAACAGTTGCGACTAGTGGGGGCAGACTTCTAGACGCTGAGTAGCAGCACTATTTGCAATGTCCACGAGATTTTTTGATGTTTGTCCTTCTGTCGCGGTGGTGATGCTCTCCAATGTCTGATTTAGTCACTTAAAAGCAACATCGACATCCTGTGATCAGTGGAGGGATGCAGCAGTCCAAGGCCTCAAGCGTTGTCTAAGGACGTCCTTCTAAGTTCCTCAATCTCATCTTGGAGGGGGTTGCTGGTATTTAGACGGGCCAGACGCTGTGCAGGGACCAAGGTAGGTAATGTAGCCTTGCTCTGCTCGAAAGCTTCCTCCTTCTGTCGTAAGTCCTGATTTATTTTCTGGAGGATCGGATCGTGCTGGATATTGGTACAAAGCTGTATGGCATCCTCGAGTAATCGGGCACCCTGATAAATCTATCCTGTAATAGTGTTGGTAGCCTCAGTCACTAGCGTAGCGCTGGGCTCGCACCTCCGGGGGTGTTTCGGGTTGTAGCTTGGTGTGTAAGTCAGAGATTTTCTACTCCAGCTGCGTCTTAATGACCTACATTTCTATCCTGGACACCTTTAACGTTGCAACCAATCCTTCGACTTTAGCCCGGGGCATGGTTGTGGCCAGGATCTCTTCTTTAACCTTTGTGCAGAGCTGGTGGATCACTATTTCAAGCTCTGCCTACTGTGAGACAGCGAGGAGCACTTCTGTGTTCTGCTGGGCGATGGTTTATTTGGCCACACTGAGCTATTGGTGGATTTTATGGTCGCGATGGTGGATCTCCTAGAACACGGTAGTGTGGAGGCCCTGTAATGCCTCATGGGGCAGGTTGGCTAGATCCGACTGTATCCCTATACCTGCTTGGACTGGGATTTCTACAAGGGTAGCACTAGGCAACGAGCATAGACAAATTTCTACACTGCTGGTTGCCAAGGGAGTCCATACATAAATTACGTTGGTCTATAGCGTATCTATATTCAACTGGAGGGTGCGAAGTTTGTCCTAGATGGTGGTGATTGCAACATTCTATTGTTCCTCTATGGCTGCCCACCTATCCTCTGTAGCCAGTGTAACTGCGTCCCCGATTTTCCTGGGGTCACTGTCAGTTAGTGTGACCGTCGCATCATATTCCTTGCGTTGGGCGCACTGCTTCTTTCGGGACCCTTTTGCAAGCTTTCCTGGCAGCTTCATACCCAAGGTGGAGGTGGTATCTTTGTCATTCAATCCTCTCGTGCTCAGGGCTAGCTGTGAACCGACTTGAGTGTAATATCCAAAAATGGGAATCGCACAGCAAGCCTGCTGGAATAATGCAATATTGAGAATTCAGTGCAATGAAATGAGTTTTCAGCTCCTGGATCCTTTATATAAGCTAATCTAAGATCTAAATCCAAAAGGAGAGCAAAAACAAATCAAACTAGGTGGGTTAAATAGATCTTCCACAACCTAGTCTAGCTGAAAAACACCCAAAGAGAGGGGTTGCAGCTATATGCACAATATTGCTTCAGAAATAACGCATTCCCACTGAGTTAAAGAAGAATAACAATATGGAGGCTGAATATTTACAAGTAAATTAGTGAAACAGATCTATAATGTGGCCCATACAATGTACAAGAGAGAAAAAGAAGATGTACAGAAAGAATCCCTCAAGATTGAGGTGATGCAACAACAATATGAGACTGCAAAGCTTTACAACATTATTTTATGGGCTAAAGTAGTTTTTTATTACATTTAAGATCTAGAACAGATCTGTGTACAAAAAGATAGATCTATATCAGATCTGTACACTAGATGAGTTCCTCTACAAATCCCCCTTGGTGTTTTCATCAAAACATGAATGTACAGGAGTAGGTCCAAGATCTAGAATTACAGATCTGCAACAATATTCAGGAATTCTGTAGTAAATAGAATCAAAAGTAAATAAGATCTGAAACAAACATGGATTGGATGGCCAATCCATGGATCACCACAGTGAAAGGGAGAAACCTATCACTGGAGATCTCTCCTCCAAAAAGTAGTCAAAACACCCTACAACTAAATACTTGCAGGTAACGCAGTTATGGAAGGAAAACTGCACTGTTAGCTTCATTAATGAGTAGGCCTGATGCCCTGATCTTAAAATTTAGCTTTAATCAGCTAATACACTCTTCCAGGAGGATAAAAGACTCACTCACTGAGAAGAGGCACTAGATTTGCCTATATCTGAGTAGATCTAGCCTCCACTTGCTGCATCTTACAAAAACAATAAAACCCTCAAAAGGATCTAAATTGTGGTTGGAAGATGAACCTTGGATAAACGCCGGATAGTGGAAAAGATGTAACAAGACTCCTCCAAGAGCTACTCTAGGAAGGAGGTGGGATTCTCGACCAGGAACACCCAAGTGCTAAGCAGCACTATTTTCAGCTAAACAGCTAGAGAATGAGGGATGTCTAAACAGACAATACCTTCAACAATATCAAATGATCAACAACCTTTTCCTGTTGTCCTCCTCCTTCTTTTATAAGATGAAAGCCTTGTCAAACCCTAAACCACCTCAATGAGTTAGCCCCTTTCACATGTGGAGCCTCCATCTAAAATTGCGCTGTGTATCCACGAGGTTCATTGCACCTAGACTGCGCTGTTGATTTGGTCAAGGTTGACCCAATCTCATGATTCAAACCCATTCACACCTGCAAGAGTTTATTTACATAGCCCATATATGTCTCTGTTTGCATAGGCATTGATTATTCATTGTTTTCAGGACTTTTACATGTCCTCCTTTATTCATTTATTCATGAAAAACGAAATAGAACAAAAATGCATATTCCTCTTAGCTGAAGCTAAGTAGGAATATTACAGTCCTCCCCTCCAAAATTTTTCTTTTCCTAAAGCAATTGATAGGGTGAGTGCTGCAATGCTTCTCCTCCATTGGTGACATCATCAAAGATCAATCTCTCATCATAAGCTAGATGCTCACCAATCCAAACCTCCATGAATTGTCCCTCCAAAGCCAATATGAGATGTGCAAAATCCATCCCACAAGGAAACAATATCTCATGTGAAGCAACCATGGTTTGCCTAATGTTCCCTCTAAAATATATGACATAAAACACATGGAGAATTTTCAGCCCATTAGGCACATGCATACCTCCCATCCTCCCTCCATAGATCCCCATAAAAAGTACAAGCATGTCATCAATGTATGGGAGAAAAATAATATGCAAACAAACAAAAATGTGCACATATGGGGGTGGGTTATAGTCCCACATGTGGAACCAGCGTAATGCATCTCCTTCCTGTATCAAACCAAGATGTGTTAAGTGGTTTTCCCACCACTTACTTGCAGCCCATGCCATCTCACTATATCTGATTGTGTGAGATATGTTTGGTGCATTAGGAAAGCACCCATCATGAAACAAGACCTCCCTTTGTCCACCAAGGGAGTGGCCAAGTGTAGCAATTGTTGTGACCCCATATTTTCCATGAGATTGACAATATATAACACTCCTCCTTGGAGTCATGGCCTACATAAACATGGTGAAAGAATGCATACAATCAGAAAAATAAACTTGTTTTACATGAGAATATTCTTCACCAATAGTCCTCCTCATAAAATTGGAGTGGTGCATAGATCTATCTTCTCCCTCAAGAGGGGAAAAAGAAGGCTAAATTAACTCTCCAATAGAGTTATGCTGCTGCCCCATCTCCAAAAAGTGCATGCATCTCTGACAATGTTGATATAGTTCTCCTTCAAAGCCCTCCCAATAGTAGCTCCTCAAGATGATGTTGTTGAGCTTCATAGAATATTCATGGCTGAAACAGAACTCCTCATAGACCCACTGTAGTAACTTTTCCTTGAGCCTGGTAGCTCTAGATAGGAATATCCTACCATGATCATAGATGACCCCATCTTGGATTTAATATTCCTTCTCATGTAGCAAGTCATCAAGAATCATGCATGTATGAAGATCCTTGGAATATTCCACCAATAGTTGGGACTTCCAATATGGATCTAGTTTGCCCAACAATGACAATGTTGATAATGTGTCAACTGAAGTGGATTCCATGTTGTTTCTCTTCTCCTTGACATCATCCATGTCCATGGTATATGTTGGAAGGCCATGCCTCCCATTTTTCTCCTCTTTGACATCTCCCATGCCAAAGGTATGAGATGGAAGGTTGCTATTCCTTTCTTGCTTCTTTGTAGTGTCAACCTTCATTCTTGCAGCATCTTTCCTCAGCGCAGTATGAGATGAGAGAATGGATAGTGATGTCAAGGGGAAAATGCTTTCCCTCTATTTCTACCTTTCCCATACTCTCAGAGCTGAAGCATGGTCTTCTAATGCTCCCTTCCTTCTTAGATACATGGAAGGAGTGTTGAGTCTCAAATCTGCATCTTTCCTATACACCTTTCTAGACCTTTTTCATTCACCTGAACCTTCTAAGTTGTCAATATCATTGCATATTAATTGTAAAAGAGCATCTAAAATGGTTTTTAACTATGTTTTGTGTCTGCTGTTTGATTTAGATTTTTTCTCATTTAGCTGCGGAATCTTGCCACTTTCCGCAGTTGCTGCAACTTTTCGCAGCCATTTTGTGAAAGTCTATGTTGCAGGTGTCTTCAGGAAAATTGAGCAACATGGGCAAGTCAGAAATGATGTGGACATGGATCGTGTCCTATTGGCTCGGGAAAATTCACCTAAGGAGGCTGTGGTCAAAGGTGGCCAAGTGGAAGTCAACCGTAGAGTCCCACGGTGACATGACTCTGTTTCTCATCACGTGAAGATTTGTATGACCGTTTCTAATTTACGGGAGACACATCAACACCTGTACACGGCTCCATAAGCCGAATCCAACATCCACTCTTCATAGATTTACTCCTCACCGCGGCCATGATGTTGGATCTCTGGACGTGATGGTTCACGTGTCTCTATCAGCACAAACTTTAGGGAATTAGTTATATCACCTTTGTTATAAATAACGCGTTTTCATACGCATAATAGCTAGCCTCCATATAGCTTTGTAATGTAATTGCGTTGCCACTATGCTGTAATATCATTTCTCTGTTATGACTGCATTTTAATAAATAAGAAGACTCTGTTTCCAAGCGTAATTCGTATTTGAAGGTTGTTGCCCGAGGCTGGTGCAGAGGGCCCCTGCACACGCTGAGGTTTTGTGTATTACTGTATAGTTTCTTGTTTTATTTCTTTAAGTTCATTGTGCCAGAATTCATTCACGTGTTTATACATTGCATCTATCATGGTATTTATGCTTCATCTCTGTTCATAATCTTTCATGCTTTACATTTTACTTCTGTCCATAATCTTTCATGTTTTATGTTGTTGTTAACTGATCAATGTTCTTGTTTCAGATTACAAATAGGCAGCCCGGGCATTTGCATATCTTTTGACTAATGACATGGAATCAATATTGTTTTGCTGCTAATTTAATTTTCTTAGTTTTTTTTGTTTAAGTCCAGTACTGCTTTGTTTATTCCAGTCTTGCACATTTTCTTCAGTAGTTAGATTTAGATATATTAAATTGCTCATGTCATTTTCAGTTACCTCCGAAAGCCATAGCTGGACTAATGGTGAGGGATTGAATTATGAGTGTGTAGTTTGATATTAGTTTACTTTCTACAAGTTAGAAATATTAAATTGCTCATGTCATTTTCATTTACCTCTGAAAGCCATAGTTGGACTAATGGTGAGGGATTGAAGTATGAGTGTGTAGTTTGATATTAGTTTCTTTTTCTGCAAATTAGATATCAGGTTGCTCAAGTTGTTTATGGTTACCTCCGAAAGCCATAGCTGGACTAATGGTGAGGGATCAGAATATAAGTTGAAGTAATTTGATTTAGATTTACTTTGTTGCAATTCTTGGATTTATTTAAGCATAGTTTCTTTTGTATTTGGACAGCAACAAGGATAATGAGTTTCATGATCAGTATTTCACTGTTTGTTTGACTAGAATAGTGATGCAATTTCATTTTCTTTGAAGAATTAATTTTGTCATTGTGTGTTTTAAAATTCTTTTGAAGTTTGGAAAATCATTAGAAAGACATCATTGTCTTGAATATTTGTCTCCATACTTGTTTTTCAAAATTTCATAAAAATCCAAAAACGACCAAAAAGTAAGAGATAGGTTATCTTGCACATATAGTGCGCCACACTTCATTAGCTTACGAATCCCGGATTGATAAATTAATGTAGCAATTTAGGACACACTAAATTGACCAAAAATTTTGGCGCCGTTGCCGGGGAAGTGTAACTAGGTAGCCAATTTCTTAAAAAATAATAATAATAATAATAAAAGAAGGGAAAACTTGATAACTTCTTGAAGTATGCTCTCCTCTTGCACCTAGTGTGATCTGGAGGATCAGAAAAGAGAGTTATTGGTTCGGTAATTTCTTAAGTATGCTCTCTTCTTGCACCTAGTGTGACCTGGAAGATCAGAAAGAGAATTATTAGCCCAACTTTTAAAAAATAAAAAAATAAAAATAAATAAAAAATGACATGCATAGAGCAAGAGATTCTAGGGGAAGGTTTATAGCTAAAGCCAAGAGTTCGATTTTCACAACTCCATCTTCTTCAAGGCATAGACAAGATTCATCACCATCTACCCCTAGCCTTAAGATTTTTGGAATTCAAGGAGCAGCTGAATTAGAGGATTCTCCTATACCACCTACTAAATCTCATTTAGAAAAGGAAGAGACTCCCTCTCATCCTCCCTTGATAGAAGAACCAGAGGACTTTAAGGACTCTAAAGAAACTATCATGGCGGAGGAAATAATAGATGGATTTGGAGGTAGAGGTAGAGGTAGAGGAGGAGGAAACAATGGAGACAACAATGGTGAAGGTAATAATGGAAGAAATAGGGAAGGAGACAACTTGTTTGGATTCCCTATAGTTGATCAGGAAACTCATACAACAATGAAAAATATCTCACCATCTGTCATCCCCAAATTTTATGGATTGCGAAGTGAGGATCCTAAAACATTTCTGTTTGAGTTTGAAGTCGTGTGTCGAACCTATGACTATATGGAAGACTCTCAAAAACTCAAACTGTTTCCTTCAACATTGAAGGGAGCTGCTTTGAAATGGTTCATGGGATTAGCCACCCAATATATTAGGACTTGGAATGATATGAAACAAACATTTTTGGATAGATACTTGGACTATTGTATGACCACCAATCACAAGGATGAGGTATTCAAAATGATGCAAAAAGAAGATGAAAATTTGGAAGACTTACTTGAAAGATTTCAATACAACTTGAAAAGAGCAAAGATGAGCAACTTAGATGATGAAACCTTGAAAGCCCTCATGTTAAAATCCATTAGAGATGAATGGATAGATATTTTAAACATGATGGGGAAAGGAGACATTTCTCAACTTCCACTTCGTGACATAACAGAACTATGTGTCCATCTCTCAAGAGGAAAATCTAAAACAGGAAAAGGGCCTAGGGATCCTTCTCTTGTCAGGGCTAACAAATCTGCAACTGGATCAGTAAGTAGGGCAGAGATTGGCAATATGCTTGATGAATTCAAAACTGATATCTTAGGGAGCCTTAGTGAACAACTAGACACCATTAAAATTCAAAACAAGCAGAAAGCAGAAACTGATGCTCTAGCCATCTTTTGTCCGAAATGTAGGAAGAAACATGCTTTAAGGGAATGTCCCTTGGATGCAAAAGTTGTAGAAACATGTATAATTTTCTCAGAGAATCATGAGATCAAGGATTGTCCTTCAATTCCTGGACTCAAAGCTGTCTTTCAAGAAGACCCAAATTTAGTAGAATCTCTCTGTTTTGTTGCAAGAAGACCTTGGCAGGGACAACAAAATCAAGGGTTTAACAACCTTATGAATCTTCAAACCCCACCAAATTGTAATCCTTGGCAACAACCTTGGCCCCAACATCAAAATCAATATCATCCATGGGTACATGGGATGCAAAATCCTTATGGGAGATTTTCTCAATTTTATCAATATCCTCCATATTTTCAAAATCAACAAGCTCCACAACTTCCAAACCCAAATCCACAACTTTCATTGCCATTCCCACAACAACAACCTTCTCAACAAAATCCAAATCCTCAACTCATGCTCCCATACCAAAAAAAGACAAATCAAATTCCAACTCAGCCATTGCCAAATCCTAACAATAAAAATCCTCAGAATACTTACATGATAGAAGGACAACAATTTCCTACCTATATGATTGTTCCTCTCAATGATGTACAACTCAGATCTGGTAGAGTTTTAGAAAAACCTTCTATAGATGACCAAGAACAAGATACCTCTGAGGAGGACTCTCTTGAATCCAATAAGGGTTCTGAGGAAGTATCTCTTCAAAACTCAAACATTCAAAAAGAGAAAGAAAAGTTAACACCCACAACTCCTATAGTTGAGCAACCTACATCTTCATCTACACCTCCTTTTCATGAAAGACTACAAATTGACAAGGGGGTGGAAAAACAAATCTTGTTGCCTAACTATGATTTTCTAGATGAATTGAAGAATGTTTGTATCAAGATTCCCTTGCTACAAGCCATATGAGAGATTCCTATTCTAGCAAAAACAATAAAGGAGTTGAGTTTCAAAAGACCAGGAAGGAAACTAAAAGACACAAGAAGAATCCACCTGGTAGGAAAAATTGCAGATATTATGATTGGAAAAATTACCATGCAGAAGTATGTAGATCCAAGAAGTCCAGTTGTCAAGACACATATAAATGGGATAGAAATTCCAAACACATTGATTGACTTAGGGGCTGCTATTAACATTATGAGTAGACAGACTATGGACCAGCTAAAGCTTCCTAACCTTATTTTTACACCTACTTTACTGCAACTTGCAGATCAATCAATTATTAAACCAGATGGTGTATTAGAAGATATTTCAGTCTCCTTAGATTCTTGGGAATATCCAGTAGATTTTATGATTTTGACTCCTAAGAGTAATCTAGGAGGGCACCCACTTATTTTAGGAAGACCTTGGCTAGCCACAGCTGATGCTTTTATTAGTTGTAGATCTGGGGACATGTACATTTCTAATGGTAATTCGATAAAGAAATTCAATTTGTATCCTCCAGCAAGAGCAATCACAGAAGTAGGAGACAATGAATGGGTTGATGATGAGGACACTATACAACCTGTCTTTACCATTTCTGAAATCGGTGAGGATAGTCAAATTCTGAACACATTAGAAAATTTTGAGACATCTTCAGAATATGACCCCACACAATTTCAGTTGGAATCTGACATAGAATATTTATCATCAAGACAAATGTCTCTTTACTTTATGGAAGAGTTTGGTAGTTCTACCATTGAGATTTTTCCAGGGAAAACATTGAATATCAACAAACATTTGGAAAAGTCACAACAAGAAGAACTAATCAAAATCTTGCAAAAACATTCTACTGCATTTGCATGGGAGTATACTGACATGAAAGGTATTGATCCTAAGGCTTGCATCCATCATATCTATATTGAGGAAAACAGTAGACCAATCAGACAACCTCAAAGAAGGATGAATCCAAATCTTAGGGAGATAATGAAAGAAGAGCTCCAAAAATTACTCAATGTAAACTTCATTTATCCAATTTCAGATAGCCGATGGGTTTCTCCTTTGGTTATAGTACCTAAAAAGAATGGTAAATGGAGGGTATGCATTGATTATAGGGAATTGAACAAAACAACTTTGAAGGATCACTTTCCTTTTCCTTTTATCGATCAGGTATTAGATACATTAGCAGGTAAAAAGTACTTTTCATTCTTGGATGGTTTTAGTGGCTATAATCAAATTCAGGTAGCACCTGAAGATCAAGATAAGACCACATTCACCTGTCCATGGGGAACTTTTGCCTATCGAGTACTTCTTTTTGGGTTATGTAATGCACCCGCAACATTCCAAAGAGCAGTACTAGGAATTTTTTCTGATCTAATCCATGATTGTGTAGAGGTTTATATGGATGATTTTACAGTTTATGATAATTCATTTGAAGAGGCATTAGAAAATTTGGAAAAAGTTCTTATAAGATGTAAAGAAACAAACCTTTCATTAAGCCATGAAAAATGCTTTATGATGTTTACTGAAGGGATTGTTTTAAGACATCATATTTCAGGAGATGGGATTAAGGTTGATAGATCAAAAGTTGAAGTCATCTCCAAGTTACCTATTCCAAATTGTCAAAGAGCTGTTAGAAGTTTTCTAGGATTTACTGGTTACTATAGAAGATTTATAGAAAACTTCACTAAAATAACATCTCCACTCTTCAAATTGCTTACAAAAGACTGTGAATTTAAATGGGATCTTGATTGTCAATCAGCCTTTGAAACTTTGAAAACAAGAATATCTGAAGCACCTATCTTGAGAGGACCAAATTGGAAACTCCCTTTCCATATTTCTACGGATGCTTCAGATACATCTCTGGGAGCTGTGTTGGGTCAAAAAGATTTAGTCCCTTATGCCATTTACTATACCAGTAAAAATTTGACTCCTACTGAGTTGAACTATACTGAGACTGAAAAATATTTTTTAGCTGTTGTTCATGCAATCAATAAGTTTAGACATTATATAACAGGCTATGAAACTTTTATTCATACTGACCATTTTGCAATTAGATATTTAATGAACAAACCTGTTACTAATGGCAGAGTGACAGGATGGCTCTTACTTTTGCAAGAATTCAATATTACTGTGTTGGATAGACCAGGGAAACAAAATAAAGTAGCTGATTTCTTGTGTAGGATTCAGAATACTAAAGAAGATTCTCCTGTAGAGGATAAGTTTCCTGATGAATACTTGTTTGCAGTAACTATTAAGACTCCTTGGTATGCAGAGATTGCTAACTATTTGGTTACAGGGAAACTGCCTTCACATTTATTTCCAAGTGAAAAACAAAAAAATATTCAGGAGAGTTCAAAATATTCATGGATTTCTAACGAATTGTTTAAAACAGGGCCAGATCTTGTGATCAAAAGATGTTTCAGGGAAGATGAGATGCCTGATATCCTTAAGGCATGTCATGATGAACCATGCAGCGGACATTTTGCAGGCAAAAGGACGGCCTATAAAATCCTCTCTTTAGGATATTATTGGCCTTCCCTCTTCAAAGATGCAAAACAATATGTCAAAAGGTGTGACAGCTGCCAAAGAGTAGGGAAACCTACCCTTTCAAATGAAATGCCATTGCAACCACAAGTACTCATAGAACCCTTTGAAAAATGGGCTTTAGATTTCATAGGACCTATTAATCCACCATCTAAGAAAAAGAAGTATATATTGGTTTGTATTGATTATGTTACTAAATGGGTAGAAGCCAAAGCATTAGTATCTGCTACTGAAAATTCAGTTGTTCATTTTCTTTACGAGGATATTTTTACTCGCTTTGGTGTTCCAAGAGAAATTGTGACAGATCAAGGAAGCCAATTCACATCCAACCTGGTGGAGAAGCTGATGGAAGAATACAAAATCAAACATAGAATATCTACTCCTTACCATCCGCAAGCAAATGGTCAAGTGGAGTCTACCAACAAAGTTCTTGAAAGTATCATCACCAAAACTATTCATCTACATAGAAGAGATTGGGCAGAAAGGTTTCCTGAAGCCTTGTGGGCCTACAGAACTACATGGAGAAATACAAGAGGACATTCTCCCTATGAAATTGTTTATGGGAAGGAAGTCCTGCTCCCCATTGAGTTCCAAGTCAAGACCTTTAAGATAGTAGTTTAGTTGGGGATGGATCTATCAGAAGCCCAAAAGAATAGAATGGAGCAGTTGAACAAGCTAGATGAGATCAAACAAGAGGCAATTTTAAGAACTAATCTAGTTCAATATCAAAGAGCTAAATGGCATGACAAGTACATCAAAGAGAAGAAGTTTCAAGAAGGAGATTGGGCATTTTTATTTGATTCCAAGTTTAAAGATTTTCAAGGAAAATTTCAAACTCATTGGCTTGGGCTATATGAGATTGACAATATCTTTAGCAATGGAGCGGTAAGAATCAAGACCATTGATGAGTTTCAAAATCCTCTTATTGTGAATGGCCACAGATTGAAACTTTATCATAAGCCACTCTCAAAAGAGGAATTTGTCAAAATGTTTCAAGAAAATTCTGCAATCAGGTTGGTACAGAAGAATTCTTCTTCTCCACCAGCCTAGCTTTTGTTCTTTTCAGTAAAAAAAAAAAAAAAAAATTGTATAAGCCTGAAAACCAATCACTGATGGGCAGTCTTATACAGAAAATGTAGGGTGAAAATCAGGAACACCTGACACCCTATATTTTCCAAAAAAAAAAAATCTCTCTTTCATTTTACAAGTTTTGTGACCACCCATTCCACTTCATTTCACTCCATTTCACTTCATTTTATCTATTTCATTCCATTTCACCAATAAAATTCTCTTTCATGACCATTTCCATTTAGTCAATTGTCATCCGTTCATTTCCATTCACCCAAATAATAGCTGTGTCAGTTTCCGCAGCTGACATCTATTTCTGCAGCTGACACCAGTTTCCGCAGCCAGAAGCAGATTCCGTAGCTACCACTCTGTTTTTCAAAAGAATGTACAGCCAGATGTTATTTCCACAATCATGAAATCAAATGCAGGTATGAGGACCAATTATGAAGACATGGGGCATTCAAGATATCAATGAGTAGAAACTAATTGAAGACCAAGGAAAAATGGCAAGAATTCCAAGGTATGAGTAAAAATTTATTTCAAATAGCATTTAAGCACATTTTTATATAGTTATAAACCATAAGCTCCATTATGTGCAATGATTGTATTGACAAACTCCGCAACCACTCCATGATCTCTGTACAATCCTCCCACAATCCTTGCATTCATTCTCAAACGGTCCCATAATTAAACCTCCGATCTTCACTCAAACTCCGATACTCCACCTGTGATGATGAAACGTGGTTGATTTGACTATGGCTTCTTTCAGCCGCATGAAATCCATAGCCATTGTATAAACGTGCTTACATTTACTCTGCAGACACCAAATTTTAAACACTGCCGGATGTGTTATACTCCTCCTATTGTTCTATTAATCTCACAGCCGCATTTCCGCCGTGCTCACGTAACCCTTCTCTGTTCCGCTTCACCCCATTTCGTTCTCTGTTACGCTACAGTCTGTATACCCATTCTGATATCTACCTATAGTCATCGTGCTCATTTCCATTCATTCAGCCGTCCTACTTCCATTGAACCCTCCTCACGCAGGCAAGTTTTTAAAGAGCAGAAAGAAGGATTGGTAAATTGTTGAGAGCAGAACCAGAGGGACCTAAATTCATGGAAGGATACCCGCAAGTCAGGGATATATTGAAGAAGGCAAAGTGGCTGCGGTTTATCCAAAAGTTTAGAGGCTACCATAAAGAGGTGACAAAATCTTTTGCAAGGTCTTTCAATGGCCTGGAGGTAGAGATTGGAGACCTTAAGTTTACGGTGAATGAGGCATCTATAGCATCTGCCACAGAACTTCCTCAAGAGGGTGAACGTTGGTTTAAGAACAAAAGCATTAGTGATGAAGCCTGGAGAATAATTCTACATAACCCAGGTATGGACATAACTATTTTTAAAAGAGGAATTCCTGTTCATGCTTTGAAAGAGGAATGGGCTACTTTGCTTCTAGTTGTTCAAAAATTTATCACTTGTGAGGGCCGTTTTGGGTCAATTTATATGTACCATACCAGATTGCTGATGAACTTTCTAGATAACCAAACCCTCAATTTGCCATAATTTTTATTAAATAGTTTGAAGAAGATGTCTGTGACTATTCAGAAGCATTTAGGGATGTAGAACCACATCTATATCACCATGGTCTTGTGAAAATTTTGATTGAAAAACAGTTAAAAGAGAACAAGGACACATGGGAACAATTTTTTATCAGAAATTTCTTTGAAGAACCCCAAGAAATTCCTGAAGGTAGCACATCAAGAAGGAGTAGGAGAAAAAGAACAAATGATGAAACTCAATGTACTCCTACTACTACAATTGAAAGAACTAGTAGGGAAGAGAGACTATCAAAAAGGAAGAAGAAAGAAACCAAGGGTAAAAAGCCAATAACATCAAAAGAGAGAAAAAGTATTGAGGCTATGCATCAAACCCCTTCTTCCGAAGAAGATCATCAAGTGTTATCTGAGAGACTAGTTCACCTTCAAGAACAGTCATCTATGGCCAAGAAGAAAGGGAAAGAAAAACAAAAGCAAAAAGATAGTGGTCCACAGCGTGTGAGAAGAAGTTCCAGGCTTAAGGGGAAGTTGAGGAAAATGCAAACGAAAGGATCCCATTTTATTGATTTGGGAGAAGAAACATCTGAACAATCCCCAGCTGACCATAGTCCATCTCACTCTCAGTCAGACAGTGAACCTATTTCATTTCATTCTCAGTCAGACATTGAACATAGTCCATCCCATTCTCAGCCAGACGTTGATGTGAGCCCTTCTCAGCCAGATTTTGAAGACAACTCTCCTCCACGGCATTTTGGGGACAGCCCAATAAAAACGACACCTGATATAGACCCAAAGCAGCAAGAAGTATATGATTATATAGAATATTTAGAAAAAGCAGCTACGGGTCCCAGTACTTCGTCCACTCAACCTCACACAGCACAAGATGATCTAGTCCAATCACTGAAACAAGAAGTCTTTGAGCTAGATCTTTTAAATAGACACATTACAAAATGAAAATGAGACATTGAAGGAACAAAGAAAATTGGACAAAATCATTCATGATAATACCATGCTACATCTGGGACTATGGCAGAAGAAGAACAGGAAATTGAAGAAGAAATGCCAGAAGTTTAGCAGAGCACTGATTAATATCAAATTCAGATGCTTAATGAAGAAGCCCAGGATGTTAGCAGCACCAAGGAAGAGGAGGAGAGGACTGGATGTACTGGCTGAAGTGTCAAGGCATATGAACTGAAGAAGGATTATCAAAATTTTGGTTGCATGAGGACATGCAACACCTTCATAGTGGGGGTATGTTGAGTCTCAAATCTGCATCTTTCCTATACACCTTTCTAGACCTTTTTCATTCACCTGAACCTTCTAAGTTGTCAATATCATTGCATATTAATTTTAAAAGAGCATCTAAAATGGTTTTTAACTATGTTTTTTGTCTGCTGTTTGATTTATATTTTTGCTCATTTAGCTGCGGAATCTTGCCACTTTCCGCAGCTGCTGCAACTTTCCGTAGCCATTTTGTGAAATTCTATGTTGCAGGTGTCTTCAAGAAAATCGAGCCACATGGGAAAGTCAGAAATGATGTGGACATGGATCGTGTCCTATTGGCTCGGGAAAATTCACCTAAGGAGGCTGTGGTCAAAGGTGGCCAAGTGGAAGTCAACCGTAGAGTCCCACGGTGACAGGACTCTGTTTCTCATCACGTGAAGATTTGTATGACCGTTTCTAATTTACGGGAGACACATCAACACCTGTACACGGCTCCATAAGCTGAATCCAACATCCACTCTTCATATATTTACTCCTCACCGCGGCCATGATGCTGGATCTCTGGACGTGATGGTTCACGTGTCTCTATCAGCACAAACTTTAGGGAATTAGTTATATCACCTTTGTTATAAATAACGCGTTTTCATACGCATAATAACTAGCCTCCATATAGCTCTATAATGTAATTGCGTTGCCACTGTGCTGTAATATCATTTCTCTGTTATGACTGCATTTTAATATATAAGAAGACTCTGTTTCCAAGCGTAATTCGTATTTGAAGGCTGTTGCCCGAGGCTGGTGCAGAGGGCCCCTGCAGACGCTGAGGTTTTGTGCATTATTGTATAGTTTCTTGTTTTATTTCTTTAAGTTCATTGTGCCATAAGTCATTCACGTGTTTATACATTGCATCTTTCATGGTATTTATGCTTCATCTCTATTCATAATCTTTCATGCTTTACATTTTACTTCTGTCCATAATCTTTCATGTTTTATGTTGTTGTTAACTGATCAGTGTTCTTGTTTCAGATTACAAATAGGCAGCCCGGGCATTTGCATATCTTTTGACTAATGACATGGAATCAATATTGTTCTGCTGCTAATTTACTTTTCTTAGTTTTTTTGTTTAATTCTAGCACTATTTGTTTATTTCAGTCTTGCACATTTGCTTCAGTAGTTAGATTTAGATATATTAAATTGCTCATGTCATTTTCAGTTACCTCCGAAAGCCATAGCTGGACTAATGGTGAGGGATTGAATTATGAGTGTGTAGTTGATATTAGTTTACTTTCTGCAAGTTAGAAATATTAAATTACTCATGTCATTTTCAGTTACCTCCGAAAGCCATAGCTGGACTAATGGTGAGGGATTGAAGTATGAGTGTGTAGTTTGATATTAGTTTCTTTTTCTGCAAATTAGATATCAGGTTGCTCAAGTTGTTTATGGTTACCTCCGAAAGCCATAGATGGACTAATGGTGAGGGATCAAAATATAAGTTGATGTAATTTGATTTAGATTTACTTTGTTGCAATTCTTGGATTTCTTTAAGCATAGTTTCTTTTGTATTTGGACAGCAGCAAGGATAATGAGTTTCATGATCAGTAGTTCACTGTTTGTTTGACTAGAATAGTGATGCAATTTCACTTTCTTTGAAGAATTAATTTTTTCATTGTGTGTTTTAAAATTCTTTTGAAGTTTGGAAAATCATTAGGAGGACATCATTGTCTTGAATATTTGTCTCCATACTTGTCTTTTAGAATTTCATAAAACTCCAAAAACGACAAAAAGAAAGAGATAGGTTATCTTGCACATATAGTGCTCCACACTTCATCAGCTTACGAATCCCGGATTGATAAATTAATGTAGCAATTAGGACACACTAAATTGACCAAACAAGGAGCATCAATGCATGAAACATCTTCCATAAAATATGAATCAAGTGGTCTCGCAGGGGTATACCATAAGATAAATATGTCTCATGGATCATTCCCATGTGAAAAACAGATGGGAACATAATATGACTACTTCCACTGTGCAAATCCATTTCTAATTGTTGTGTGGAAGTATCATGGTAGGGAGAAGTTGGAGCAACTCCCCCATCTTCTTCTTCCTCACCCACCTTCTGCAAGATCTTAAAGTCTAAGGTGCTCCCTCTAGATGCAGTTAAATCATGAACACCCATCATCTCCTTGGTGTCAAGAGTCTTGATCACAAAGGATTGATCCATCATAGTGTGTGTTCCAAAATTTGGATGCAGTGTTGGAACACATTTCCTCCACTGTTTTGTCTCTTTGTCTATCATCATAGACAAATGTTGCTCATCCTCTCCATGTATAGGATCCTTGGGGCTTACTTGCAGAGGTGCAAGGGCCCTTTTATTGGAAGCAATAGCTTCAACTCCACCTCTTAATAAAAGTAGATTTCCTCCTACTGTCACAGCGTTGGAGGAACCTTTCAGTTCTACTTCTTCCTTCTCCTCATCAATGGATTATGCCCCATCAATAAGAGATCCTTTTTATTGATCTATCCTTGAGGAAAGGACACTCATTTCTTCTTTTTGAGAAGAATGATCTTGCTGAAGTAAGGCCTTTTCCCTTGGAAAATCATGTAGAAGATCTTTAACCCTTCCAGCAATGTTCTGAAATGGAGTTATATTCATGGATCTTATTTCTTCTTTGAGTTGAAAAAACTCTGGGAAGCCTAGATGCTCTTTGAATCTTTTAGACTAAGATTCATATTCTTAGAGGTAGTCACCAAGAGTCTCCCCCTCTGGTGTCTTTCCATATTCTTCTCCTCTTGCAAGGAATGCAGGCATGCTACAACTTTGTAGATCAGATTGTGTGGCTGAATGCTCACACACATCAAATGAAGTAGTGGGGCTTCCTTCCTATGCAAACCTCTTCAATAGATATGCTGGTATTTCATTCCTCACTTCCTTGATTTCTTCCTTCAGATCATGCAAAGCTTGAGAAAGAATGTTAGAGAACTCTACTCCTTTTATTCTTTCATACAAAGGGGTTTAAACCTTGCTTACTTTGTCTTTGGTGTAATAATTTTTCTTCTATATTCTTTTATGATACCTCTTCTCTCTTTCAGTTAGAGGCCCTCATTCTTCTGAAGACATATTGGCTCAAGGAATGCACAGGATATGCCAATAAAGATGCTCTGATACCACTGTAATATCCCCAAATGGGAATCACACAACAAGCCTGCTAGAATAAAACACTCATGAGAATTCAGTGCACTGAAATGAGTTTGAAAATCATGTATCCCTTAGATCATCTAATCTAATATCTAAATCCAAAAGGAGAGCAAAAACAAATCAAACTAGGTGGGTTAAACAGATCTCCCACAACCTAGTCTAGCTAAAAAACACCCTAAGAGAGGGGTTGTAGCTATATGCACAATAGTGCATCAGAAATAATGCAATCCCACTGAGTTAAAGTAGAATAAAAATATGGAGGCTAAATATTTACATGTACATTAGTGAAACAAATATATAATGTGGTCCATACAATGTACAAGAGAGAAAAAGAAGATGTAGAGAAAGAATCCCTCAAGATTGAGGTGTTGCAACAAAAATATGAGACGGAAAAGCTTGAAATCATTATTTTATGGGCTGAAGTAGCTGTTTATTAAATTTTAGATCTAGAACATATCTATGTACAAAAAGATAGATCTATATCAGATCTTACACTAGATGAGTTCCTCTACAAATCCCCCTTGTGGTTTTCATCAAATCATGAATGTACAGGAGTAGATCTGAGATCTAGAATTACAGATTTGTAACAATATTCAGGAATTATATAGTAAATATAAGTACAAGTGAATCATATCTAAAAAAATATGTATTGGATGGCCAATCCATGGATCACCACAGTGAAAGGGAGAAACCTATCACCGGAGATCTCTCCTCTAAAAAGCAGTCAAAACACCCTGCAACTGAATACTTGCAAATAACGCAGTTATGGAAGGAAAAATATGCTGTTAGCTTTAGTAATGAGTAGGCCTGATGCCTTTATCTGAAAATTCAGATTTAATCAGCTAATACACTCTTCCAGGAGGATAAAAGACTCACTCACTAAGAAGAGGCACTAGATTTTCCTAGATCTGAGTAGATCTAGCCTCCACTTGTTGCAGCTTACAAAAACAATCAAACCCTCAATAGGATCTAAATTTTGGTTGGGATATGAAGCTTGGAAAAATTTCGAATAGTGGACAAGATGTAACAAGACTCCTCCAAGAGCTGCTCCAGGAAGGAGGTGGGATTCCCATCCAGGAACACCCAAGTGATAAGCAGAACTATTCTCAGCTAAACAGCTAGAGAATTAGGGATGTCTAAACAGACAATACCTTCAGCAATATCAAATGATTAACAACCTTTTCCTGTTGTCCTCCTCCTTCTTTTATAATATGAAAGCCTTGTAAAACCCTAAACCACCTCTATGAGTTAGCTCCTTTCGCATGTGGAGCCTCCATCTAAAACTGCGTTGTGTATCCATGATGTTCATTGAACCTAGACTGTGCTGTTGATTTGGTCAAGGTTGACCCAATCTCACGATTCAAACCCATTCACACCTGCAAGAGTTTATTTACATAGCCTAGATATGTCTCTGTTTACATTGGCATTGATTATTCGTTGTTTTCAGGAGTTTTACATGTCCTCCTTTATTCATTTATTCATGAAATAGGAAATAGAACAAAAATGAATATTCCTCTTAGCTGAAGCTAAGTAGGAATATTACATTTGATACCATTTTAATATCCCAAAATAGGGAATTTCTACACTATTGGGAATATCTTAAGATATTCCAAATGTGGAGCAACAGCAATATGTAAACACACTAATGCAATAGCAGTGATACATCAACTTCAGAAAATGAAATAAGATCTCATAGCCATCCTATTAATGTTTTAGCAACATAAAGTGTACAAGATCTTGAGGAAATGATCACTCAAGCTTAGGCAAAGAACCTCATAGGAACATGTACAAGAAATATGAGATACACTGCTACATATGGAAAATCCAAGGCTATGATTGCGCAGTTTATAAGATACACTGCTACAGAAATAATGTTAATAGATGGATATGAAAATATATAGCTCAAATAAGTGGGGGAGAAAAGCTCTAAACCCCTGAAAAACAATGCCAAGTCAATCCTAGAAGGATTGGCTGAAATATACACAATGGCAGAAATGCCAGAGTTGCAGGGTAGCAGCTGCAACTCAGAAACTAGAAATGGATGAAGATAGTTGAAGATGCTACATATGATAGTTGAATCTCATCTAATGGATCTTTCAGGTGAAAGGTTGATCCAATCACTGAAGATCTCACCCTTGAAAATTGTGGTGCAAACCCCCACTGCAAATACACTCAGAAATAACACAGTCAAGGAGAGGGATTGCGCTGTAAGTGATGGGAAGTGCTTGAATTGATGCCAAAGATCTGAAATCAACTCCTGAATCTTCCTCACTAACCTCCCAGAGGAATAGAAGCTCCCTACTCTGAAAGATGAGCCAAGGAAATGGTGTTGTGGAACACTCCACTGCAACATCGTCCAACACAACGTTTCCTGCTATAGGAATAATGTTGTAGCTAAAGGAGGTGGCTTAGCCTTGAGCATAAAGTGTGGAGAATGAAGAACAAACCATCAAGAGGCCTCTCAAGAAGAGAGAAGGATTCCTAAACAGGAAATCCCTTGTGCTAAGTAGCACAACAATCTCAGTTAAACAACTGAAGACAGCAAATAGTCATGCAGAACAAAATCAATATTCATCAACATATCTATCTATGGCTGCCTTTTCCTCCCTTTATACAAATGAAAGCCTCCTTGCCTTGCCCCCCACACATTAGGGTTTCCTCCACCAAATGATCTCTTCCCCTTTCACATTGTGTTGTCTTTCAAGGTGATCCACTCCCACTATGGCAACACTGTTGACTTGGTCAAACTTGACCTTATACTCATGCATTTTCCCCTTTTCACACTTGAGGGTGCAAAATAGAGCTACTCTGATGATCCCTTTCACACTATGAGGGATTTTATTTCTACTCATGGGCCTCCTTACCCATTTATTCACGTCCTAGTTGATATAGGAAAATTTAATGTCCCAATTAGCTCTATGCTAATTTTGGGAACATTACATTGAGTCTTGGTCTCGGTGTCCGTTTCGGCAGTCTGTGGTGGCTGTGCATCCCTTTTTGTAGTTGCGTCTGAGCCCTTCTGGCTTGGTCGTGCGGCCTCCTTTGGGTTACCGAGGGGATCACTTTTGTCGTGCTAGTCCCTTCGGTGCTCCTTTCTCCGATTTTGAAGCCACTCCTCCACGGAGGGAGCCAGAGTGCAATTATCCTATTAATTTCCTCGTCCTCAGGCCCAATCTCCATGATTTCCACAATTTATGGCTCTGTAGGTGCCAAAGCTTCTGCAAGGTTAGTAGCCATCTTTTTAGCGTGAAAAAGGAATCCTGATTCTGGGGGACTATTGGCAGTCACGAACAGAATGCTATAGGCCTAGAGAACCGTGCAGTATAAATAAAATACATACAGGTTATGGAAGCGATACAAAACCTTTATCTGAGCTATTTTTCCTACTTCATAGTGCTTGCAGTCATCCAACGGTAGGGTAAAATTCACCTAGAACTTATCATTAAGTAAACGGTAAAAACTCTCATGTAATTGCCTCAATAATTGCCATCCGCCCGCTCCATTCAATGATAACTTTTGCTTTTTACCAAATTTTACTGTTTTAGAGGCTATTTTCCACTCCTTATGTGCGCTTAGAGTACCTGCTGAGCTTGGAATAAACACTTGCACCTCCTGCACATCCTTCCCAAACACAGGCTTGTTCCCTAGGTACTTCAAAACAAAAGACATGTTCTTCCAACATGCATCATCCCAATAGAACCGAACCACCTTCGTAAGCAAGTTTCTCAGAGGTGATGTGATTAGTGTGTACTGTCGAACGAACTTCCTATAGTAACCTACATGGCTGAGGATTGAACACAGCTATTTCTTTGATGTAGGAGTATTCGTTTCCTCAATCTGAGCCAACGTAGGGTGTGTCTCAATGCTACCCATTCGCAGCCTACGTGACCTGGTAACTGTGCACATCCCTTACAATTTTGAGTCAGAGGTGGTTTGTGGATCATCCTTACCCTCTTTTGGGGCTAGGCTGTGGTAATAAACAATATGTAGTGCTTGTGCTTCCCACATGGGTACTTTCGGTGCGATACACACATGTGATTCACCCCATGCTACAGTGTCAATGTTCCGTAGAGCTGCGTTCAATGCCTCTGTCCTGCCTACGAACCCAAATGTTCCCAGAAATTCATCCCTCAAAGCCTCCTAGTGGCAGGTGCACTGGTGGAGCTCCACATATAAGTACCATGCGATGGGAAGTGGTGCCAAGGCATGAATAAGCAGATGAACCCACTCTTGGGCAGTTCTATCGCACCATTTTTTTTATCCAAGTGACCAGATATTTGCGTGGAATTTCGGGTCCAAGAAACATTTTGATTCGCACGTCAGCTGGGGCCTCAAATCATAGGATTAGTATATTCTAACACTCCTCCCAATCTTAGAATGCCTCCTCATGCGTTACCCACCATTGCGCAGGTGATCCTTGCATGGCCAGCTTACAGGCCCATATTCGTCATTCTTGGGGAACCTCGGCTTCAAATGCCCACAAAAAGTCCCTAACATTACCAAAACCATAGAAATAAGGTATATCTCTTACCTCCAAGGAGATGTAGTGGAATTTCTTCGTGATCTGAAGACATATTAGCACAGAGACATCATGTAATCAGTTTTTCCAGTTCTCCATCTCCCCATCAGAGTTGGAGAAACATTCGCTATCCTTTTCCCAGCAGAGCACCCCCTATACCGTGGGGTTGATCCAGTCTTCATCTCATGCAGTTAACTTATATATGTGTTCTACATCCTCTTCTTCATGCACTGGTTCTGTGTATTTTTCACCCTCTGCTAGATCTAATGGTACTATTACCCTCGTACTGTTATTCTCGAATACCATGATTCTTTTCTTTAGGTTAATGATGCCCCCCATATCGATAGCCCAATCCAAGCCTAGGAGTGTAGGGTAGGGGTTCACATCTTCGACAATCTGAATTACTTCAAAGTCAGTCCAAACCTTAACCCTTGTGATATCCACCTCAATCTTCGATAGCCTTCCCAATGGAATGATCTTCTGTTGATTGGCCATACGTAGCTGGATAGTGGACCATTCCAACTTAGGCTCCCCCATGCGTTGCCAAGTTTGTTTAGGTAATACATTCACATCTGACCCTGGGTATAAAATAACTGAATCCATCTCATAGTCACCGATCTGCGCATTCAATTGCATCTCCCTTTCGGTGCGTTTCTTATACCTATAGAGTTTATGTACATCCTTGACTTCCGAAAGGAGGATAGGTCATGTTGTGCAGCTATCTATAAATGCCTGAATGTTTTCCACAGCCCTCAGGTTGCGCAACAGCTTCATACATGCTTGTAAAAAGGGTTTTACCTTCTCATCTGCCTTGAGGTCCTCAGGCAGCTGCGAAGTAGATGCCTCTACCTCGGCAAAGTCCTTGCGAGTTGCGATAAATGTTTCTTTATCCTTTTTTTTATCCAACCCTTCCTATTTTCTAACTGCTAGCTGGATTATAGGCTTGGTTGCAGTCTTCTTCCCAGGCCCCCTGGTGGCCATCCCACTACGTGTTACAACATTCACTCTTGGATATTTTTCTCGTAGTTCCACCTTAACCCTCTGCACATTTTGCGTAGGTGTCAGCTGATTTTCGTGCATCTTCGCTATCAGGACTGGACAATCTTCAATCACATGGTCTAGCTTCCTGCAATACCGATAGGTCTGTCTTGTGGGGTTTGGATAGTCCCTGGAAAAATTCCCTACCTCTCTACAGTTATAACATATGAGTTGCCCTCGTCCCCAACCTGTGGTTCCACCTCTTCCGCCTCCCCTGCCCCTTGCTGGTGAACCCCCTGCGCTCGAGAGGGATATGGGTGAGGATGGATCCGACTACACCCTATAGAGATTCCCCTGATCGATCATCAAATCATACATCTGGTAGTTTTGTTCATCATGTCCTACCAACCTGCAAAACTCGCACCATTGCTATTTTACTTCTTGGATGTATGCAGCAAGGCGGGGACAATGGTTTGTGTCATGCAGCCCTGCAACACGGCAATCATTGCACCATAGTGCTGGCCCACTTAGGCCTGCCACATCCCTAGGGCGCAGCGGACTAGGTCCCTTGGCCTGCATGTAGTCCATTAATAGTGGGCAGTTATCCTTGGTGTGACCATTTGTCCTGGATCGTATGCACCATCTTTCCGGGCTAGCCTTTGTGCCTTGCTCCTTCCGTAGGTTCTAGATCTCTATGTGCATCACCTCCAGTTGTCCTTGGATCTATTGGACGCCTAGCTGGGAATCATCTCTGGGTGCAAATTCTAACTTCATAGCGATCTCCAGGGCTTTTTCCTGTGATTCGAAAGTTTTGTGACACATAGGTACATGCAGGTGAGGCAAAAAAATAGCAATGAACCACTCCATGTGCTATCTGTTGTCATATTGAAATCATCCTTTCCTGATCACCTTCTTCAGCCATTTATCGACCTCCTATACCAATTTAGAAGGCCCTTGCTTGAAATCCTTTAGATCACCCACTATTTGAGAATAGGACTTAAGCTTCTTGAACTATTGTTTTAAGGTGTCCTTGACCTCTTCGATGGTTGAGTTTGCATGCTGTCCGATGTATCCCATGTACCAATCCAAAGCTCTTCCTTCAAAGGAAAGGGACAGTTGTGCCCTCTTCACCACGTCACTAGCTACATTCTGCGCAATCCATAACGATTCTGTGACAAACCAAAACTGCTCCATGTCCTCATCTCCCACACCCTTAAAGGTAGGCAATTTCATGTGCGCAGCCATGTCATCTTCTGGGGGTGGAGGTGTAGGTGAGTTCTTACCCCTACACTAGTTTGAAAGTGGTGTGGCTGGAGGACTCTACGCAACTGCTTCTCTTACTGGGATGTAGACAAATCTTCCCCCTTCTAGGTTGGTACGATAGTATTTTCCGCTTCAAGTCTTACTTCCGTCTAGATCAGTGGTCATTCACTTAGTGTGGCTACACAGAATAATTTTTTCACACTGTAATATATTAATCAGCAGTGGTAAAGTCTTCAAAAAATTACCCCTAAATCCTCTGAAGAATCTTCGCTCTGCTTCGGAGTAGGAGACGAATTGGTCGATGGAAAATTTTGTCATGAATCCTCCTAGCACGCTATCCACCCAGTGGTCTACGGTGCGAGTGATGGTGTTATCAGCCTTCTCTAACTGCTGGAATAATTGTGGAGTCCACTGTGTGACCCGCTCGTCCTTCCAACACTTCTGAAATTTGACCAACCTTGCGAGCCACTCCTACAGCTCAATTGCAATAGTTACGAATAATATCTCGTAGATCTCTGTGAAAATATACCTATTTTTCCACTCTTCGGTGGTCAACCTCTTACTGTGGTTTTCTTTCACTGTGAATTCCTGAACTTGTCATTCGAACCATTCATAAATTTCTTTTCTTTCAGGTTTCTAGTACAGCCTTGGCATTACCTGATCTCTCTCTCAAAATTCTCCTGGTCCCGAAAATGGAACCATTTGTTGGCTCGAGGGGTCCTGACCTAGGTTTGGAGGTTAAGGTTTTCCAACAAACCCCTATACTACTGGCCCTTTCGGCAGTGACCTCCTTGCGTAGGCCAAAGTCTCACCCTAAACAATAGGGGTGGGTGCTGGAACTAGGTTTCTGCACCCTGAGAGAGAGAGCAGGTAAGTCGAACCGTTCGGCAACTATCAGATCTATGTAGCCAGAGCTCGTTCGTGGGACTTTCAATGATCAATTAGAGCACAGTTTTACCAGATTTATATAACAGGCTTGCATCCATGTGCGAAAAGCCAAGTATAAGCATAAAAAAATATATTCGCAGCAGACTTAATCAGATTGTAGATACAGTTATCATAACACAGATAATTCACAGCTCATAAACACATATCATTCGCAGTTTGTAGCAGAATCACATGTAATTTGAGTCCATAATAGCCACAACCAGATAGATCAAACAACATTAGATATCCACAATAATTCACATATATTACTTATCAAAAAGTCTCTTACATACCCCAAAACGAACCTGCGCACATAGCCGGACAAAGGATCTCCGCGCACACAGCCAGCAGGATTCCTAACCCAATAAACCAATCCCATATCTAACAGTTAGCACTTAGCCTCAATCTCTATTTATTCCTACCTATTGACCCAAAAAGGTTCAACTATTTATAGTACTTTAGCCTACGCATCCAATGGTTTGCAAACTGCGGTATACAGACTCTTGGTCTACCCTTGGCCCACTTACAATGTATTAGGGGCTTTCACCCACCCCAAAACCCTTGCACTAGACTAAATATAATAAAAAATATATAAAATGGAGCATATTTGCAGCTTGTAGGAGACCCTATTCCAACAGAACCGTAAGTTGCACCATAATCAGTACCCCATGATAAAAAGAGGTGATGCCACGCAATCAAACTCCCAAAAAATTAATTTTTCAATGCCGAGAGGTATGCCCTCTCTCATATTCTTTGTTAAAGCTCAATACTTTCAATAATATTTGATAAAGAGGATGCTTTCACTTGAGGTAGTTTTTTTTACAGGAAAAGCTTGCAAAACCATTCACAACACCATCTACTGAAAGTTCCAAAGCAGGTATCATTCTACTCCCAACATGATAGAGTACTAGAGAACTTTGCATATACTGGCGTCATTTCCCCATAAAAAATAAACCATAGGGTCCTCTAATCTGACCATGTTTATCATCACCTAATCTTGTACATGATAAAATCCTCGTTGGTTGGTAGAGGCTCTCCTCCATGGCGCTCGTCACCCACAGTAGACCATATCACAACAAAAGTGATGCCATGGCCATACCACTTCAGTCTGAGAAGCACCTCATGCCTATCCATTCATCATGCATAAGGTCAATTTTACCATACAAGTTGAAGCCCCCTTCCTCGACGACCAGGTTGTACAAGAAGATCAAAACTTCACCACCGCGCCTCGCATTTGGCCCACCATACCTCCATCATCATAATCTCATCTGTGACACTTTTTCATCTGCTTCATCAGCCCCGTACATGAGACCAACCAATGGGACCCCCCCGCCCAATAAAACACCTTCCTCACACCATCAGTGAGCGAAAATGTTCATGTTTTGCGGTACCCGTCTTTGTGTTTTGTACAAACCAAACCCCATTATTTTATTCTTTTGTTAAGTGTACAAAGACTGCAAACGGTGCACTTCATCCCTTCACCTTCTCATTTCATCCTTTCTCCCATGGAAGCAATCCATGAACATCGTTGGTCGGAGTATTTCACCCCCGCACACAAACCATCATGACATTCATAGCCAGTTTACACCCGCCCTAGAAATCCTACCGACTCTAGGGATTTTCCCCTTTAGAAATGACTACGACTGTCGCCAATCTACTTAAGTATACTCCGACCTCGGGCCACTAAATCCCCATCATCATTTTCAGTCACCTCTCACCAACATGCCTATGTTAAACTCACCACATCCATGTCCCCGATCCCTCATATCGGTGACCCCTCGTTCGGTTGAGGCTTCCTTTTTGTCAACTTCAACACCTATATTCCAAAAAGGAAGTGGTACCCTGGATCACCCCTCTCCATACAAAGGGGCATCCTCGGGTGGCACTATGGGAGACATCATTTTCCACTGATGTCATCGATCCTCCTGACATTCGACTACGATAAAAGATTTCATGTCAAGATGGTATCGTACCTTACAACCATTGCACTTTTATCAGATTTGTCGAAGACTCGTGCCTCCATAAGTGTCTTTGTCAACAATGCTTACAGGGGAAGGTCCCAGCCAACACCTATGCATACATTGCGCAGCTATATGCCATACCAATTTTACACATATGGGTACCACATTCCACCTATTTTAAAAGAAAAAAATGCCCCTGAAGGCATCAACAGTCGTCATCAACAACCACTAGCATCACTACCATAGTAGTGACACAAAAAAAATATATATCTATTAATTTTTCTTAACTAGCCATAGCATCACGAGCATGGGACATGCTCGCCTCGTTGAAATTTTGTATAAGTATTGTAAATCGTATTTTCTTACAGGGATCCCTTAGGCCATGGTCATTCTTGGAAATGGTGCAGTGTGTTTTCAATCCCAAGGCTTCATGCAGGTCTCTCTCTCTCTCTCTCTACGCACGATATAGAAAAGAAACTATAATGTACTTCAGCTATACAGTTCTTCTTAGACCTCACACATTAGGGGGCAACTGTTAACGGAAAATAGTACAGTAGAAGATGACATTAAATAATGTCAAGCCAAAGGATTTATAGGGCTGGAAGACATTAAAAAATTTGGAAAGTATTTAAAAATCTCAAAGGCTTGAGGAAAATCAAATTTGAACTAGTCCTAAAATGCTATTTCCGTGCATTATCCTTCGAGAAGAGTGCCTTCTGTGTGGTTTTTTTCCCGATAAGCGTGCAATGTTCTTGAGAGTGGCGAAATGTCACTATCCGGGACCACATAAAGCAAAGGACAAGTTACTCCTTACTTGAAGCCACCTAAGGACAACCACCAATGCCTCCTTAGACACTATGTGAGCACACAATGGAATATTTGGAGCACACAAAGGAATCATACCCCTCCCTTGGGTCACCATCCACAATGTACCAAGGGAGGGAAGGAGGATTTGAAATCCCCTATATAAAGCCACCATGAGATGAAGAATGGGTGATCACATTGTTATGTTGGCCAGAATTTCCCAAGAAATACTAGTAGTGTGTGACCCAGAGCTGAAGATAGAGGGGATTCAGTTGCTGGCCACCCAACAAGCTCAGTCCATAAAATAGAGAGAGAGGGAGACTGCATCGAGGCAAGCTTGGGATAAAAACATCCTTGCATCGAGACCTAGAAACATTTTTTAGGGGCCCTTTGGCAAGAGGGTAAAGTATCACTCTTCTTACTACCAGTGCTCAATAAGAGGGGCCTAGAGCCACCATTTTCATTATTGTGTCATTTGACTTGTTTAGAGCTTCTGTTTATTTATGTTTAGTTTAAGTTTAGTTTTTAGATTACATTTTCATGATTTTTCTTTTATATAGTATGCTCATTTACTCCACTTCTTTCTTCATATTACCAATAGTTTAAAGCGGTAAACCACACCCCTTAAACTAGTGTGATTTCGTACATATGTGCACCAAACACACCACAACAGCGTTGTAGCATCTCTCCAACATTTTGTATTGCAGCATCATCTCAATTTTGAGAGTGTTTATGTATTGGAGGCTTGTGTGATCACATCCTATGGTTTGTGCCTCATTGTTTTGTACTTATTTGCTGCATATATGATCAATAATATGGCCCTATATTGGTCTCATGGTTTCATGTGTTAAATAATTGTTGTTGCTTTCATTTTATGAGCTATATTGCTACTTTTCCCATTTGGGAATATTACACCTTGGCTGTGTTGTTGGGTGACCCATCAAAAGGAGGTAGAAAGAATCTACCCAGAGTGTGCTACATGCACGCTCTTCTTCTATTGTGGTTACTGGGTCTTCTATCTTCTTTGATTTGACAAAACCCTTGGAAGTTTAGATGCTCCTTGAATCTTCTATACGGAGATTTATATTCTCGGAGATAGTCACCAAGAGTCTCCTCCTTTGGTGTGTCTGCTTATTCTTCTTCTCTTGCTAAGAATCTAGGCATGGTACCACGTTGTATATCTGATGGTGTAGCTGAATGCTCACACCCACAATGTGAATAACTGGATCTTTCTTTATATACAAGCCCTCTTGGAGAATCTCAACATCTCTCCATTCTCATCTCCTTGATGTCTCTATTAATGCCCTGCATAGTTTGAGGAAGAATTTTTGAGAATTCCTTCCCTCTTGATAATGAATTTTTTCCTTCATATCTTCTGCAGATCTTCACCTTTCTATGAGAAGCCTCTTTAGATGACATAATGGTTGAAGTACATAGGCTGAGCCAAGATTATGCTCTGATACCACTGTAATATTCCCAAATGGCGAAAGTAGAAATATAGCACTTAAGACTGGAAATATGTAGAAATATAAATAGATAAAAGCATGAGACAACCATAGATCCATTCCATTATGATTATAACATAAAAATAGGTGCAAGATCTTGAGGAAAATCTTACTCAATATTGGGCTAACAAGCCTCCCATGAGCACATACACCTAAATCTAAAATGCTTCTTATAAAATATGAGATGGAATGTAAAAACTACGCTGTCTAAGAGAGAATAATAGTTGAAATATAGAAAAATATATTGTTGCTGATATAATTCTCCAAAAATTCTAAGACTAGAGGTCTATGCTCCAAAACATATTTCTAGGACAACCCAGAAAAGGTTTCCAGAAATACACACTATACAAAAATAGTAGATTTTTCCCTAGGGCTGAATAAACTTTGTAACTGAATCACTGATAAAAGGTGTATCATATAAAATATGCAATGACTTATCCTCCTCCAATATATCTCCTAAATTAAGGGTTGATCCCCTCAAAGGAAACACAACTCCTCCAATTAGGGTAATAAACTCATTGTTGCACCTGCTCTCTAAAATAACACAGTACTTGAGGGAAACTTCACTGTAGATGATGAAAGCTGCTTGGCCTGATGCAAAAATATGAAATGAGGCCAAAAGAACTTCCTCACAAGCTTCCATATGAAAGGATGATCCTTCCAATGGGAAACTAGCTCAAAAGTTTGAGATCTCTCTCCTCCACTACTACACCCTTGCAACACAACCCAAATCTAAATAGAACTGCATTGTATATGAGACTAAATCTTGGAAAAATGCTAGATATTAGTAATGTAGCTCAAGATAACCTCTCCTAAATAGGCACTCTAAGTCCCTCAAGGATGAGGGTGGGATTTCTGCTCGGAAGCACCCTTGCGCTAAACAACACAACAGACCTTGCTAAACAACAAAATAATTCATATAAATGTCAAATGAAAAATAAAGATCTAAAAAGATGAAAAAAAAATAATACAAATCCATGTCTTCTAATGCTTCCATCCTCTTCCTTTTATGCTTGGTGAGATTCCTCACCCTGGGTCCCACTCATTAAAGGAGTTACATCTCTCATGAAAACACTCCTCCTAAATAACTGCACTATCCTCCATTAATCCTCCATGATATCCATAACAACATTGTTGATCTGCTCAACATTGACCTAGTCCACATGCTCTAGCCCCTGTTCATACCTTAGGGTGCTTTATTAAGCTGAAATGATGATCCACTTTCACATGAGAAGTGGTTTCATTCTTCATAAATAGATTTATGGGTCTCCCTACCCACTTATTCAACTATCTAAGTGAAAAAACAAAACTTTAATATTCCAATTAGCTGCAAGCTAATTTAGGAATATTACATGCCTCTTATTAGAAAGGAATTCATTGAGAAACTGCCATCATTTTCCCTATAAATTGAGCACAGATTCTAGTGCCAGGGAAGGAAGAAATTTGGTAAATTTATGTTGTTCGATTCTCAATTGAGAGAGTGAAAGTACTAATATGATGTTGGTATGATGTTGGATGTGATGAGGTTAGAATGAAGCTGGAGCTGGTTTGCACCAAATCGATCACTGGTTGTAACCTGCCCCTTCTACTCTTTAATAAATATTGTTGTTCATTTTCCCATATATATGTCTCTATTTCATGTGCAATGGATTCTTGAATGATATATATATATATTTAAAATCTAATCGATTTTATTGAGTAAGATAAGTAGATAGTTGTATATTGCATGTTGTTTATTGTTCTATGTTTTTGTTTGTAGGAATCTATCTGGCGATTTGAGTTCGATTGAGAGCAATGATAACAACGACAGAAGGAGAAGGAGAAGCGATTGAATCACAAGCAGGCTCTTTCACCATTCTATATATATGCTTGTTTTATAGAAAGTGATAGTAATTTTTTCCTCTATTTTTCTAAGTGACTAGCACCACACTTAGGGAATTTGGTCTATCCATAGATCACAATTCCGCATAAAGATATCCACTTGAAAATCTCCCCCCCCCACCCCCTTGCCAACACAAGATTTTTGACCAAGTATTTCAAGGAAGAATGATCATCTCAATAGTTGTCAAACTGCACAAACTTGGGCTCCACTTCTAAACCTATGTTGACTCACTGAGTCTTGACAGGTTGTGCTATGTCTGGCATCTATACTTCAAGATTTACAACCCGCGTTATCCTTCTGATTCATGAATAGTGACATTACACGGATCCTCTTCACCTTCCTCCATACTTAGATTGTAATGTTCTCGTGATTGCTCGATCTGCGCAGCCTAGTCAGGATGGTCTGCATCCCTTGGCTCAGTGGTAATTCAGAATATTCCTATTTAGAATTCCTTGAGAGAATCATTAATACAATCCCAACCATCAACAAAGTTATACATTGATAACAACTATTTCGTCATGTCATACCAATATTTGGTGCCATGGCGCAACTCTGTTTCAAGATACCACTGCTAAGGTATCATATCCATGGTATGAAAGAATATATGCACCCATTCCAGTTGAGTTTCTTTACCCTAGGACATGATCCAGTGAGAAAAATTCTCGCGAGAATCATCCTTACTATCATAATTTTCCATGATCCTACTATTTACATGACCAAACCTGAGCCTTATCAGTCTACAAAATTCCTTCCATCCTCCTAAGTTTTCTCTGTGCGCACCCCACCATCTGGCTAGAGTGGACCTCAAGATGAATTCCAAAGCTTCATATCGTTGTTCTTCAAAAACCTTCTGCTCAAAATCTTCTAGAAATAAGACAAAATTCCCAGTTCCATCACTTAAGGGCAAGTCACGTACCTATGATGTGACGCAGCGAAGTGACCTGGTAACTCTGTTACACTCCTTATTATATACTTCATGCAAGTGGTTCTGCGAATGTTCCACTTCCTCATTGGAGCCCAAAACAAATGAACTATCGCACTCCCAACTCATTCTACCTTCCGTGGTAGGATTAATATAATATTTATCCTACATAGTGATATTATAGATCTGATCAATATCATCATCACCATATTCATGCTTAACATATTATGTATAGCACATGCCTTCAGAGGGGTCCAAAGGCACAACGACCCTAGTACCATTCTTTTCAAACACGATCTATCTATTTTTCAAATTGATTATAGCATCCATATCATAAGCTCAATCAAATCCAAGCAATGTAGGATACATATTTCTATCATCAACAATCCCAATAACTTCAAAGTCAGACACCACACTTTCTCCATCAATATCTACGCTAATTCCATACATTCGACCCACAGGAATGATTTTGTATTGTTTTTCCATCCTTAGCTGAATCAACTACAATTGTAGCTTTGGTCTCCCCATTCATTCCCATGTCTTTTTTGGTAAAATATTGGCATATAATCCAAGATCAAGGATGACTTGGTCCATCTCATAATCTCCTATTTGTGCAGTCAACCACATCTCTCTACCAGTTCTCTTCCTATTTTTTTAGACCTTATTTACTGCGAATTGTTCAAGTCATGGCTCTTCTTTTCTAGCACAATTATCTATTAGCTCCTGCAACCCTTCCATATCCTTTTGATCCCTTAGAAACTTCATACATGTCTGCAAGAAGGACTTCATAATGGATGGATCAACTTACTTCGTTTCAGTAATATCTTTGGGCTTGGTCTTCTGTGTAACTATTTGTAACTGCATCTTTGATGTCGAAGATTCATAATCCATAAATTTCTTCTTTTATTCCATGAAAGTATCTCTTTTGCGTTGTAATTTTAATCCAAAATTATTCTCTCCAGCTTTTCGAACCCAGGTATCCTCCATCTGTCTCTTTCCTTGCACGCGGGCTTTCCTGGTATTTACATGGCTACATTTCACTATGTTGACACTTGGATCTTCCTCACATTGTTCAGCCCTCATCATCTATATGTTTGGGGAAAGATATTGATTATTCTTTTCCTGCATTCAAGCCACTAATGTAATACAATCCTATATTTCATAATCAAATGTGCGAAAATACCTACAAGATATGATGGAGGGATTCTGATAATCCATGGAAAAATGTCCAGGTTGACTGCAATTATAACATATGATTTTTCCGTGACCTCGTTCAAATCCTCATCCTCAGGCACACCATCAGCCTTGGAAACCTCCATGCAATGTTGGAAATAATGTACTTCACGAACTTTGACTTGCACTCGGTATGCTCCACGACTCTACATCATTAGATCATAGCTTCGATAATGCCTATCATCATGTCCCACTAAACTGTATTAATTATAGAACAATTGCTTCGGTGTCTAGATGTACTTATGCAGAAGATGATAGTAGTTTGTTGAGAGCTGGCCTGCAACTTTGCATAAGGTACACTAGACATTTGGTCCCACACTTGGTCCAGTACTTGGCCCAGGCTTCAACGAACTTGGCATCCCAGTGCCCAAGTAATCTCTAAAATCACTACACTGATCCTTATGGTGGCCCTCCGCTTTGCACTTTATGAACCACACTTTTGCCTGCATGTCGGACTAAACCTATTTTCCCTTCTTCAAAACTTGGAGTTCCATATGTATATTTCCAACTCGTTTTGGATCTTCTGAACCCCTATGTTAGTATCCACTATCAATGAAGCCTCGAGTTTCATCACAATCTCCAGCGCCTCAACTTAGGTTGTGACCTTCTATTGTGATAATGGAAATCTAGGATGGGGTAATAGCACAACGATAAACCATTCACTGTGCTTCTCATTAGGGATCTCAAAGCTTATTTGGCTTATCAATGTCTTAAATCTTTGATCTACCTCCCACAAAGTTTCAATGACCAATTGCTTGATCTCTTTGATCTTCGTAATAAACTGGGATTATGACTTTGGTTTCTTAAAATAAACATTCAACGCATCCTTTTTTTGGGGCAATGTAGCATTTTGGTTCGTCGAAGAGTATTTCATATACCAGGATAATTTTCTTTCATGTAGCACTTTGACCAATTGTACTTTCTTCATATTCTCATCAGTGATGTTCTGCGATCTCCATATTTCTTATGCAATAAACCAGAATTGATCGAGATCATATGATCCTTTGAAAAAATGCATCTTAGGTGAGTGAGCCATGGTGAATGGGGGAGGTGGAGGTGGAGGTGGGGGAAAAAAATAGGGATGTGTTGTGATGAGAGTGGAATGTTGGTGAATTCAAAGATATTCCAATTTTATCGATGATCTTCAAATTTTACCGATGCACTTCTACGGGTAGTAGGGTGGATTTATCCTTCTTTGTTTTCATACCCAAACATTGGAATATACTCAGAATAAATTTAATTATTATGATCTACCCTAAATATCTTACCCCGTCACGTAGTTCTAGTGTTATTTCCTCCGAACAATAATATGATTGCATCTGTAGTACACCCTTTTCACACAATATCATTTAAATCCAAAGCTTTAATGAGTTAAAGTACTTACCTCATGGTCCTTTGAAAATTTTGTGCTCAGCTTCTCTATAGGATATAGATGTATAGATTGTGAACTCATTAGTAAAGCCTCCAAGGATATTATCGATCCAATAATCAACAACCCTTGTGATCTTGTTATCAATTTTCCTTAGTTTCTTGATCATCTCTGGAGTCCACATAGTAGGATTATCATTCCTGAAATAGGTATTTATCTCAGCTAATATTGATAACCACTCGTATAGCTCACTAGAAAATGATGAGAAAAATATCTCGGGCTGATCTGTGAAGATATACATCTGCAACCATTTTTGAATAGATATGCGCAAATTTATGTTTTCTTGCCCAACAAATTCATGTTCTTTTAGATCAACCCAATCTTGAATATATTAATTTGATGAATGACACATCCACATATCCCTCATTCAGATCTTGGTCTTGGAAATGGAACCATTTTTTGGCTTGATGGGGCCTATACCTAGGTTCAAATATGACTGCACGAACCAACAAAAACCACTATTACCAACCCTTTCGACAATGGCCTATTGTGCAAACTAAAGTCTCACCTGAGGAAATATAGGGGGATGCTAGAAACAATTTTCTACATCCAAAGGGACAATGGAGTGTGGATTTAGAGATTATCTTCCTTTAAATACTTGATAGAGCTTCACAGAGTAGATAGATTAATTGTATAGCCGCATTTCAACACTTCTATTGAACCAACTTGCAGAATGTGCAATTTTACTTTAACAAGAATAAAACGACATACATAACCATAAACCGGACTTCGCGATGAAATTATAAATAAAACCCTTACCTAGTATAGATAACATAAAATACAAGTAAAGAAAACACATAAACTCAAAACACAAATTTGTCTTCAAAAGTCTTTCATTAATGCTCAGGTCTTCCCAATATAATCAGTTCCACCCTGCGCACTTAACTGCCAGGTTCTGCGCACTCAGCTACAGACTTCCTAAGGTCTTTGTGCACTCAGCTGTAGGTGCCTTTTATGTAACCCAAATCACATAATATAGACTCAAAATACCCTTACATCCAAATTCATTCTATCATCAATCTATCAAGTATGATATCATCGATACTATCTTAGACTCCTTTTATAATCTTTGCATTTACAATACCGTGGTCCAAAAGCCATGGGTAGAGCTCAATGAATACAAAAAATTATCATTATTTTATAAAATAAGTGGCTTTGACCCACCCCAAAGCCCCTAAGACTCTAACATAGCTCCACAATGCATGCTTCCCTCCTTAATCTGTAGAGTCTTTCTTAAAATATTTCATCGAGGCGTACTATGTCCAACACTAAAGGAGCAGTCAAGTGGTCTAGTCAACTATCCATAGTTAAATAGAGTAGAATAGGTATTATTAAGTGAGACTGGGTAGCCTCCAAGCCTTATAATTTCCATCACATAGAAGAAAAATAAGGAAAAAGTGGGAATACCAAAAATATATTCAAAAATGGAGTTGTGAACAACTGATTAAAGACCCTATGTGTTGGTGACCTTGAAGGATAAAAGAGTAACCAGAGGGAAAATTGACTTGGGAAATGTTTAGTGACCTAAAGGACTTGTGATCACTGATATAGGAAAATTAAGGTGTTGCAATTTGGTATCAAGATGATTCACCATATGTGTTCAGGGCACGTGGACTGAAAGGGATAAATGGGGACACCATCATCAAGTAGGTCAAGTGTTGTCTTGTTATGGTAGATTGGTTGTAAAAGTGACTAAGACCAAGCCTTAGATATTTTCTTGTATCATGTTGATTGCATCGGAACATGATCCCTAGAATGGCAGCCCTAAGACTATTGTATTATAGTTTGTAATATAACGAAGACGGGTTTGAAAAGCTAAAAAAATTTCATGTGCACTAGTTGATTAACTAATATGTGTATATTTACATGTGTAAAGTACTTCGTTGTGGAATTTGAGCATGTTTTTGTTAGCGGTTTTACAAGTAAACCCAAATTCTCATGTGTCGTGGAAAATAAAAACTATTAGATTTGTTGCTTCTATTAACATTTTTCCAAGATCTACTTCAACATCGATTCAAGCACAAGCATGCATTTCATATTTTGTCTCATATATGTCAATAAACTTGCCTATTATGTTTTCTATTTTTTTCACAATATCATCTCCCCAACATTGAAGTCACATATGTGGGAGTCTTACCTAGACTGGGAGTGCATTTGGAGTATCTAATTCTCGATCAAAATCTAGAGTCCAACAATTTAGGTTGATTCCTCTCATTTCCATGAAGTATGGGTCACTTCTGAAAATGAGATCATTGTCTTCCTTGGTTTCAAATATATTTTTTTTCTCGGTAAAACTAATTCTATTTATGAAACATAAAAGTAAAAAACTACACCAGTCTCAGCTGTGTGAGCCTGAGAGTTGGGCTTGATGTCCATGCATTTACAAAAATGACTGAGCTTCCCTGAATGGGAAACCAGCTCTTGAGATAGAAATTTTACCGCCCTTGAAAGGGAAACCGGTATACAATGCATACATTTTAATTTACTAAAAGACTGAAAACTAATAAAGCATACAGCTTGTTCAGCTGATGAACACAACAAAACCCAAAATTTTCCAGCGGAAATGTAAACCTGGACCATTGAGGGCTGAAGGAATTCAAAGTCACTGATTCGGAATTGGAGAGTCTGGTTCTTCCACTATTCTGCAACTGTACTCGTCTTCTTCCTCTGCATTGTCCTTATTAGGGGCGCTATCTTTGGTGAAGAAGCCCTCCTGCACTTTGTTAATTTCATAGATGGATTGCCCAGTGCCAAGGGGCGCATTAGGACCAGACACATCATTATTAACCTGAGAAGGTTGTGGGCGAGGCGGGATGGTGGCAGAGTAGGGGATAGAAGCCTGGCCAAAGCTAGAAGAGCTTTCACAAATAGAAATGGTGACAAACGCAGTGAGGACAGGCTTGTCAAAGGTGCAGTTGAAACGTAATTCTGCATGCTGAGAGGTCTGGCGGAGTGTCGGGCTCGCAGGATCATGAATAGCAGGTGTGGAGGTCGGAGGAGGGACAGGTGGGGGGCGTAGCTCAGGCGGAATAGAGTGAGAGCCTCCAGTATGAAAAGAGTGATCTCTCTTCCTTCTAGCCTTTGAACGAAGGCCTCGTCCATCAACTTCCGTAGAGGAGCCAGAGGTAGGACTAAGAGAATAACAAGGGCATGGAGGATGACCTCTGCTTGCCCCACGCCTGCACCTTATCTGATGCCGAAGTTGAGGCATCTCCACAGAGTAATGAGGGGGTTGCTTGAGGCAAGAGGCGCAGATAGAGGTTGAAGGAGACCACAGCAAATCTGCAGATTGGGAATGAAAACAAGAGGTGAGATTACAAAAACAACTTTGAGTGAAGTGGAGACCTGGCAGAATTTCCAGATAGCCAAGAATGTTGCAACGACGCCCGGTATGGGTGCGTACACTCGGCTCTGTGCATTCAGCTGGACAAGAACCACAAACAGGAGATGGGGAGCTGCAGAAAACATAGAAACTGGTCGAATTCTCCCGAAATAAATCCATATCAACTAGAACTGACGGAGCAAGGTAATGGAGCGGCGCGAAAGAATGAATTAATGCAGTGTAGGCTCGCGAATTTACTGCATGAGTAATGGCATTGCAGGGAGCCATCTGTCTGCTACGTGTGAGCGCCCTCGGGACTCGCCAGGGGATTGAAGTCCCATCATGCTGAGCTATCAACCGCATCCGATGTGGATCGGTCCTTGTGCACCAGAATAGTGCATTTCTGCAAGGAGTCTTTTCCATGGATAATGTTGAAGGGACCATAAACTAGCGTGTTGGCATTGTCTGCTCCTAGATTTTCTAGGAGATCAACAACCTTGTTACCCTCTCTTTTGACATGGGAGAAAGAGACTGCTTGATTGTTTCTCAGCCAATTTCCAATTTCGTCAATTCTGGCAGCTAGGCGCCGGCTTGAAGCAACCTTAGCCGAGTTGGTGCCTTGGAGGATCTTCTTTTCCAAGTTGATGAGAATCTGAGAGTCCCCTTCAATGATGGTGGGAGTGTAGTTGCAGCGCTGTATTAGACGTAATCCTTGTAGAAGCCCTTCCAGCTCCACTGAGTTGTTGGTGTCCCACCCAATGGATCCATAATAGACAGCAAGGGCGTCCCCTTTGGAATCCCTGAAGATGCCACCGAACCCAGCCTGACCTGGATTGCCTCTAGACGCTCCATCAAAGTTTAGTTTGACAATACCAGGAGGTGGAGGGGCCCAGCACAAAGGAGAGTCTGAGGTATGTCGACTGTTGGAGTTGGGGGCCAGCGTAATTTTAAATTGCCAGTTCTGCCATATAGCTATCTCTTTAGGCTGCTTGGGAAAATCCTCTTCCTACCAGGATTGAAGAGCCAAAGATTCCTGGATATTGCTGGTGAGGTTGCTCCATATGATATCCAAAGAAGTGGGTTGATTCTTAAATATTATCTTGTTTCTTTCCTTCCAGATAGACCACAGGAGGAGCCCGGGGATGAGTTTCCAGAGGGTGTTGAGGAGAATACTATTATAAGGATGTCTGGGCCAGTTACGAATGATGTCTGTTATGTCCTCAACAAGTTTACTTTTTTGGCACTTGAAGTTGATTTTCTCCCAGAGAGTGTTGGCCAGAGTGCAGGAAATCATGAGGTGTTGAATCGTTTCGGTGCTCTGATTACAATTGGGACATTGAGAAGGTCCATTGAAACCTTTTTTGATCAGATTGTCCCAAGTAAGAATTATTTTGTGACTGAGAAGCCAGAGAAAAGTGGAAACCTTTGGCCATGTACCTGGAGCCCAAACAAGTTTCCATAGCGAGTCACGGGGTAGAGGTATTGGGTGCAATAGAGAGTAGGCTTCCTTTGTAGTGAACATACCTCTCGTAGTGTACCCCCATCTAAGTGTGTCTAGATCCTCGAAGCATTTGATTTTCCTGCGATGGAGCTCTTCACTGAGGGCGTTCCAATTGGATTCCTGAGGATGAGGAATTATGTGAGAAGGGTGCTTCCATTGTCTGAACTCCTCGTGGCTAGTGTTTAGCCAATGCTGGCTGACTTTGTCCTGCTCCATGCCTGTGCTATTGCCATTGCTGATGTGGGTGAAAGTATCAATAAGATTTGGGTTTTGCTGCCAGGAATCGACAAAAAATATCGCTGTGTTACCATTGCAGATTTCCCAAAAACTGTGTTGTTGTATGAGTCCACAATGAAGCTTGGAAGCATTCCAAATGAGTGAGCCTGAGTTTTCTGGAGATAGCCTTATTAGGTCTTCAGGTGGTCTGTTATTAGCATATTTGGTGGTCCATAATTTGGCCCATGGCGTATGCGGATTTGAGAGCCATTTCCACCATATGCGGGCTCCCATGACCTCATTCCTGTGTGAAGGATTCCTGAGCCCAAGTCCTCCTTCTTCTTTCGGAGAGAAGACAATATTCCAGTTGACTAAAGCCCACTTTCGATTCTGACCAGCGAGCCCTAGAGGAATTTGCATTGCAAATTTTTGATTTGTTTGAGAACCCACTTCGGAGTGGCTAAAACAGAGAAGAGATAAAGGGGAATTGATTGCAAAACAACTTTGATGAGAGTGAGTCTACTTGCCATGTTGAGAGCTGGAAAGGTCCATGAAGAGAGTCGAGCTTCCAGTTTTTCTAGGAGAATGTTCCAAGAGGAGTGCTTGATGGCAGAGTCGATGAGCGGTGCACCAAGATATTTGGCAGGGAGGGAAGCAATGGAAAACCCCAGGATGAGAGCAATGCTAGCTTGGGTTTGGGGAGGAGTTTTGAAGAAGAAGACTTGGGATTTAGACCCATTTAAGGACATTCCAGAGGCCTTGGAAAAAAGGTTTAGGATAGCTTTAAAGGAGCGTGCTTCTTGGACGGAGGGGTTTCCAAAGAGCATGTTATCATCCACAAATTGCTGATGTGTGATGGCAGGGGAGCCATGAAGAGAAATTCCACGTAGATTGTGGGTGAGGATAGCATGATGAATTAATCGACCAAGTCCTTCAACCATGAGAACAAAAATGAAGGGAGAAAGGGGGTCTCCTTGCCTAATGCCCCTGGAAGGGGTAAAAGGCTTGGAGGGGACACCATTGATGAGGATAGAGAAAAAAGAGGAGGTAATGAGACTCAAAATCCATCTAATCCATAACTGATCAAAGCCGAAGGCACTTAGGACCTGCTGGATGTAGCGCCAAAATAATTTATCAAAGGCTTTAGAGAGATCAATCTTTAGGAGCATACCTGGCTTATTGCTAGCTTTTAAGGAGTGGATGACTTCGTGAGTTAGAATGATGCCATCCAATATTTGGCACCTTTCTACATAGCCAGTTTGATCTAGCGAGATAAGAATCAGAAGAAGAGGTTTGAGACGGTTGGCTATGACTTTAGAGATTATCTTGTAAATAACATTGTAAAGGGCAATGGGTCGGTACTTCTCAGGGGTGCTGGGATGTTCTTCTTTCGGGACTAGGGCAATAAAAGTAGCATTGAGAGAGGGGAGAAGCCAACGGGTTGCTCTATATTCTTCTACTAGTTGCCAGACTTCCGTTTTGATAAGATCCTAGAAGTGATGGAAGAAATTGGCAGTGAAACCGTCAGGACCTGGAGCTTTGTCATCCTTGGATTAGGTCACTGCAAGTTCAATCTCGTGAAGGGAGACTGGGCACATAAGAATTTGATTGTGCTCGGCCATCACCAGTTTTGGAATCAGCTGAGTGATCTCGTCAATGACTGGCTGCCTATCTATGGGAGGTTCCTGCTGTATACCTTTGAAGTGTTCCAGAAGCACCTTCTCAATATCCTCCTGTTGTTCCACCTGCTCTCCTTGCTGATTGGTGATGCAATTAATGCCATTCTACATTCTTCTTCGGATCATGGATATATGGAAAAACTTTGTGTTTCTTTCTCCTTCTTTTAGCCAACGTATTCTTGACTTTTGTCTCTATAGAATCTCCTCTTGTTTATGTCTTTCATCCAGCTGCTTCTAAATTTCCTGTTCTTTGGCAGCAAGGACTTCTGTTCAGCCTTCTGTGATAATTTTTTGTTGCAACTCTACCATTTGTTTCTCGAGGGACTTTTCCTCCTGAAAGATATTTCCATAAACAGAGTGGTTCCAATTTTTGATGTGGTGCTTGAGGAACTTGAGCTTCTGCTGAAACTGGTACATTTTCGATCCTTTTGGCGGTATGAATTGCTTCCAAGTGGAGTGAACCATTGCTTTGAAAGATGGGTGGGTGAGCCAGAAGGCCTCAAATTTGAACGGTCTTTTTAAGCGGGTGCCAATGCTCTACCACTGAAGCAATATAGGGCAGTGATCTGAGCCTGCTATAGCAAGTATAGAAGCAGAGAGGTCCCCTCCTACATGAATTTAATTGTCCGAGAGGAGAAATCGATCTAGTTTTGAAGCGATCTTCCGCCCTCCTGTCTGCTTGTTGTTTCATGTATAGATGTCGTTTGAGAAAGGAATATCAATGAGCCAGAAATTATTGATAAAGTCCTTGAAATGTGAACATTATGGTTCTAGTCTTGGTCTGCCTCCTATTTTTTCTTCCAGCTTGGTAATCATGTTGAAATCCCCTCCTAGAATCCATAGGGGATGCATTCTGTTGGAGTTTAGAGCTTGTATGGTGTTCAAAAGCGTAACTTTGCTTACCATATCCTGAGGGAAATATACATTTGATAAGTGCCCATATATATTGGTGCTGATTGGATGAAAAGTGGCCTGGATGAGATTATGGGCCGCATGAAAATCGGATAACATTATTGCTTGTGTATCCCAAGCAATGGCGAGTCCTCCGGAGAAGCCTGAGGCATCCACTGCTACTGATTGACAACTAGGCCGAGATTTGGATAAGATTTCTCCTAGTGCTTCACTGTTGCATTTGGTTTCTTGAAGAAAGATGATTTGTGGTCTTTCTTTCTGAATCATGTTTTTGATCATCCTGTGTTTTCCGGGGCTGTTGAGCCCTCTGATATTCCATGAGACAAGCTTCATGGCGTACTATTTGCAAGTGGTTTATAAAACCTGGTTAACTTGGGGTAGCCACCTGACTCCACCAACATTTCCCCTAATGTGATGGTTCTCTACCAATATGGCTTTCGACCTCTTTTCTTGGACTCCTTTATGACTTTCAAGTTGTCCTAGTGACTGCTTGATTGAATACCCAGCTTCTTTTGCTGCTGAACTTTGGTTAGGACTACTTCAAGAGTGTCGATTTGCCGAGGGTTGATTTTATCAAATTCCTTTCTTCTGCAAGCATCCTCAAGCCCTAGAAGATCAAGTTCGCCTAGGTCAAGACTGTTAGCATCCTTTTCCATGAGACTTATCTGGCTGCCTTCTAGTGTTTCTTTGTGCACTGGGTTAGGGTTGGATTTGGGGTCATCGATCTCCATAATGATGGGATTCCAGGTTAACTGCTTTGAAGCTTTGGTGGAGAGGGTTCCAGATGGCTGCTGATTATGCTGCTTATTTTGGGTCGACAAGGGGTTGGAGGGTTCAGAGAAGATTGAGGGTTCAAAGGGTTTGAGAGAGGGGTCAAGGGGACTGTGATGGCCTTCGGAAGATGGGTCAGAGTTGGAAAGAACGACAAATCTATTACTGGTAGAGGGGACATTAGCAGAGGGGTTAGGTTTTTTCCCACCGGTGGAGGGTTTTTTGTTGTGCTTTCTTCTTGAGGGCACTTTGGTGAAACCATCTGGCTCCGCCTTATCTCTAGCTTCTTTACCTAGATATTGTGTATTGAGCAGAAAATATTTGAATAGATGTCCGTGAGCATGGCATCTGTGAAATATAAATGGAACATGTTCATAATCCAAGGGTTGGATCCATTCAAAATCATCATGGAATAAACTTACCGCATCTGGCAGCGCTTTGTCCAGTTGCATGAAGACGCAGATTCTTGCATATGAAGTGTATCTTTGGATTTTGGTTTCCTCTGCTATCTTAATAAACTCCCCAAGTCCTCTACCAATCTCCTGGAGTGAGTCTTCGTCCCAGTATTCAAGCGGTAGCGAGTATAAACGGATCCAGACAGGAGCCCAGTTAAAATTTTCCTTGTTTGGGTTGAATCTTTCAACCCAGTTTCTGAGATATAGCCCAGCTGAGTTGAAAAAATAGGGCCCTCCATCCATGACCATGTTTCTGTCCTCAATGCAGTTGAAAATTGCTGTGAAGAAGCCTTTCGGGCCGAGCTGGAGGGTTACATGTCCCTTGGGCTTCCATTTGGAGGCAATCCATCCTTGCAATGCATTTTCAGTGGGCCATAAGCCAATAAACTTCCCAATAAGAGCATGGTACCTCATGTATTAGATTCTGGCATTTATGCGATGGCTTGGCAGATCAATTTTGGGTATTTCTGATGCAATGGGTTTGCATGTTGAGGAGGTGGCGACTGATGCGTCCGCTCGTTTCTCTAAGGTCGGCTCCAGCGTAGCCTCTTTTTTCTGTTCTTTGTCGTTAGCTCGGTGAACTTGGTCAGAGTTTTCTGTGGTTGTGTCCTTATCTGAAGGGGGAGGCCTGCTGCCCCCCCCCTCCCGCCCCCCCCCCCCCCCCGGATGTCGTTGCCATGAGTAAAATCGACCTCCTTGCGTGAGCTGGAAAGGCGCTGTCAGATCTGAATGATGCAGCAGAACAGTTAGGGTTTCAGTGTAGCAGAGACAGAGCGAACCCTAGCCATGGAGCGCATCTCTCTATCTTCTCTCCTTGGTTTCAAATATTAAGGTATAATAACATACACCAAAAAAACTAATATTTATTCTCCATAATATTAGAAGTTTCCAATTCTTCTTTACCCACCTAGTTATAGCCCTTGGAGAGGGCCATAAACTAGTGAGCTTTCCAAGTAGGGCCTACTCAATAAAGGAAATAGAAGCTTTTCGAGGACCATCGAGGAGAGGGAGAAGATAGGAATGGATTATAATTTCTTAAAAAAATTTAAGACTATAGGATGAGGGAGAGGAGTTCCAAGTGATTTCACCACAGAGATGAAAGCAGTGGCAATAGAAATAGGGAAAGGAAGTGAGGGCTCGACACCCTTCAGAGGCGGCTTTAGAGGGTCCATGATTGGGAGTAAGAGAAGGGGCTCGAGCTAGGGTTTGCAGGTGGTAGGAGAAGAGCATGCATAGATATTATTGGTCATTTTGGTGTAAATACAAAATTGGGAAACAATTTTACCTTTTTTTTACATACAAAATGGTGAACTTTTATGTTTTTTCAACTTCTATTTCTAGAAAATCATTTTTAATTTGATAATTTTGCTTTGCAGTAAAAACAAGATTTCTAGATATTTTTCTTTCCTTCACACTCAAATTTTTTGTAATTTTTTTTATGGACATATAGTTGGATAAAATTTGTGGATACTAAATGCATATACATGAAAATTTTAGGCAAGTATAATGAGTGACTTCAGTATCCACCATGGTTTCTAGAGACGATAATTAAATTTTGGAAAAAAAATTATATCATCACAATCTACATAGATTGCACTCGAATCTGGACTATTTTTGGTGAATTTTCAGATTCAATCACTATGTTTAATCATCTAAAAAAATAGCGTAAGACAAAATATGGTTATTTTCAACAATTTCGGCTATCCATCAATTTTCATTTTAATGTGATCATCAATGAGTCTACTAAAAATACCATTTTGAATAGGACACAAAGAGGAATTACAAAGTGAATTTTCAAATGATTTGGTGTTTCAATTTTGAAGTTATTCATTTTTCATTTCAGGTAATTATAAGAAGTCTTAAAATATGCAGTGACACAATTTACTATAAAATTATTAATAAATATCATTTATTCATAAAAATGAATAAAAATTATATCGTTTGAAACTAGATTAAGATTTCAATCCAATGGTACCAATGAAATCATCTAACTCCTAAATGTGGCAGGGATTTGACTCCTATGAAGTATCTATTTCCTAAAAATAGCCAACTTTTTTCTAATATTTGTTGATCAAAAACTCTTGAGTGAGAAAATTGTTCGCTTGAGAGTTGTGAAAAACTCTCGGTTGAGAAAATTAAAACTCTTGGCTAAAATTTTTTTGAAACTTTGGTTTTTGGTAATTTTACGGGGTTAAAAGTTTAAAAAATCTTGCCTGGGAAATTTTAAAATTCTCGATTGAGTGTCCTAAGAGAGAATTTTCTCTTTCACACACTTTCGAACGAGAGTTTGGGTAGAGAATATTTCATCCCCATACTATCGGCTAAGGTTTATAAAAACTATTGGCCGACATTTTTTCTTCGAGAAACTCTCGATCAAAATACTTATAGAATCTCATCTTAGAGTTTTGGAGGAGAATTTTTCCATCGGCTGACGCAATTATTTTATCAAGGGGAATGCCTTTTAATGTACAATTATTTCATCTAAGGGGTGTAAAAATACTCAGACAAAAGTTTCTATCGAGGCAAAAAAAATCATCTTGCAAAGTGGAAAGTGTTAAACACCAAGTTCCCTGAGTTCATATTTGGAGAAAAACACCAAGTTCATCTTTGGAGAAAATTTCTATTGATGGTATGTTTTATTTATACGGGGAAAAAGGAGATGTTTTTTTTTAATTGAAATAAAGGATCCTTTTTGTTTTCTCTCTATGAAAATCAAATATTGTTAGTTTTTTCTATGGAAATCAATAATTATTTTTTCCCTATAAAAAGGGATATCTTAAATTTTTATTTTTTAAAGATACAAATATTATCTTTTTTTATTAGTGGAAAAAAGAGATTCAATCTACATGTAAGTGAAAAAATGAGATGATATATATATATATATATATATATATATATATATATATATATATATATATATATATATATATATATATATATATATAGTTACTAAAAAAATGAATAAAATTTGCATATAAATGACCATTTTTTAGTCGGTGGCCAATAGTAGCTAATTTACAGTATCTTATAGTGCGACCAACTTTTAGTCGTTTTTAACTTAGTCGTTAATTACTTGTCTCAATTTTATTATCTAGTAGTATTTTTAGTCATAAATTTGGTCATTAATTTTGTCATTGATTTAATCATTAATTGCCACAATTAATGACCAAATATACAACAAAATATATTACTATATGATCACTTGAGGAATCCAATTAATGGCCAAAGAAATATGACCAAAATGTTGGTCATGTTATAAGATACTGTAAATTAGCTAGTAATACTCATATATATGCAAATTTTGGTCATCGTTTGAAACCAATTAATGACCAGAGAAATATGACTAAATTTCTATCGTATTATAAGATATTGTAAATTAGCTACTAATAATCATATATATGCAAAATTTAGTCATCATTTAGAATCACAAATTTATCATTTACAGTAGTTATTTATCTTGTTTTGACAGTTTTATATTAATTATATAAATGACTGATTTAGAAGTTTATATTAATTTCATTTACTTTCATTAAAAATCATTATAAACAACTAATTTAGTGGTTGTATATTCATTTTATTTTTGTTCATTATTAATTAATATAAACTACTACTTTAGTGGTTTTATATTCATTTTATTTGTGTTCATTTTCAATCAACATAAATGCATTAGTATGGTTTTGCGACTATATTAAAAAAACCATACAATATTCATGCTCGTGTAAAATGAAAACACCTGAATCACGCAATATCATAAGTTGATAACAACACAAGAAAATCTCACATACAATCGTAAATAATTTGAACCACAAATTTTATTATATGAAATGCAAGTATTACAATATGAGTTTCCAACTAAATATTGATTGGGCTACAATTTACATATGAAGTATTTTTTAATCACTTCAAAACATTCCCACTTGGTTGCCAGTGCATTGGACATGTATTTCCACCTTTCAAATAATGCAATAATTTTACTCTAAAAACTATGTAACTGATAGCATCCACCAATCGAGATTCATGCTAAACACTAGAATCTTAATTCTTTGGATAATCTAGTGCTCGAAGATGAATCCAAGGTCTTCGATATGAAAACAATAGATATTCATTTAAATAATAATAATGTGATATCATTTGTTTTTTTAATTAAAATATCTATTAAAACTCTTATCACTATTTCTAATATAATGAGGCTATAGAACTTCCTTTACAACACATGGAAAAGTTCACAAAACACTAAATACAATGGCCCCACTTAAACACTTCTTTCAATGATTCTCCATAACAAAAATTATAAAGCATTGATATTTGGAAATTCATGCTTGAGGTAGGAATTCATAAACTTCATAACAATTTTTTATAAAAAAATTTATATTTCAGTGAAACGTTCAACCAAAGTATTTAAAACAAGTAAATAAGTTCCTCTTTGACATGAGGAAAATTAAAGGAAAAAAATAAAAAATAAAATGAGAGAAATCAAAACCAAACATTCTAAACTTTGCACCATAAAAAAATTATGTATAATTCTTTCCACGATAAATGAAAAGGTCAAATGTCCACTACATGGTCACATTTGAAGCAATAATTAGACACAAATAACTAAACCAAAGATTTTGAAATTTGCATACACACCTAACATAAGCATGCATCTTACAACTTGTAGCTAGAAGCTCAATTTACTTTTACAAGCTATAGAGTATGATTGCCTTATGTACAACAAATGCATATTATATTTATCTAACTCTTGACATAGTTGAATACATAAAAACATATTTCTACTCCATTGTTATTTCTGTGTTTAGCTTATTTTTCAAACCCTTCATAATTTTTGTGTCTTAGATATTTTCCATTCTATATTTTTACAGTGTACAATATAAAATCAAGATTAAAAAAAATGCTTCAACCAAAAGCAACAATGAAACCATACAACCTTCGAATGCTACATGCAAAATCTAGGAAGTCAAGGCCAAAGGGAATTTCCAAACCTTTTTTAGTTTAAACCAAATGTGAAAACTTGTAACATTTTAGTTTAAGAAGTCTAAACCAATGTATTTGTATCCTGAGTCCAAGTCCTTCCAGAGAAAAGGAAAAATATCCTCTACATGAAAGGGAGTGATCTCTAGAAATTCATATTCTAGAAGGCATGTTTTTTCATGATTAATCTCCTTGCTTGTGGTAGGTAGGTTTTGGGGTTTGAGAACCCATGGATATCGCTATTTAATTTAAATTTGTCTTCTGTAAATTTTGAGCACATGTGGTGGTATTTAGTGGGAATCCTCTATGGTATATCACCACAACAATTCCGCTTTCTTCATTTAATCTATTCTTCTCCAAATAAGTAACAATTCATAATAAAATGCAATGAAATGTGACTAGCAATAGAAACTCTTCCTTCCAATTATTATTTCAAGTGACACATACTGAATAACACACACTAGTTAACTACTCATGGAAATTATATAAGCACCAAAATCACTCAGCATGATTCTATGTTTTAAGTTTAAAATCACGATTTCAGGTAGATTTGAGCTGCATTAAATTGTTCACCAATATATCTTTAAACTTGAAAGCAAATCAAACATTGAAATGGGAAAAATAAGCATTATCACTGCCTAATTTTTATTATGAGCTAACGATTTTCAAAAACAGTTGCACTTGTCAAGGACATTGAGTTTGGAAATGAATTCAAAGCGAAAAATACTTAACTAAAAGAAAAATGGTATGATAAGGGAAGTTGGAATGTTACTGTTTGTTGATGAAATTAAGGTTGTAATTCCACATTTTGCTACTCCTGACATTATTTTCAATTTTATTCAATGTTGATAACATCAACGATTTTTTCACAATGTGCCGAAAAATTGTGATTTTTCATCCAAGCGATTTTTCTACCTGAAAATATCACCACTTTTCTTGACATTGTATGGTTTACTAAAAATCATAATTGCTTTCCAATTTTTTATGAGAAATAGAAGTCTCAACTTGCTCAACTATGTGGGGATGTTGCACTAGGCTTGATAGGTTTTCCAATGTTGGTGTGTATTGGAGCAGGGTCCCCTGAGGCACAAGCTTCAATGCTCCTTTTTTTATGTTTTGTATGTGCACGCTGTGCAAGGGTAGGCAAAGGTATTTTTGCCCCAATTTTGGGATATATTTAAGCTTAAATGTAAACTATGCATCTCAAACCATGGTTTGAGACAATACTATATTTTTTCTAGGCATATTATAAATAGATAGCATTTTTCTAAGCTAAGTATTTCAATTAAGCTATGAGATATTAATATTTGGATAATATCTGCCTCTCTAAGGGTGTTTGGCTTGGGTAAAAGGCTCCTCCTAGCTGTGTGTGCTAAGACCTAGTCCTAGTTGTGTGTAGACTCTGCTAGTTGTGTGCGCGGAAGGGGTAGTAAGGGTTTTGTAAGGGTTTTTGAAGGAAAAGCTTATTTATTGACAGATATGAAGGATTAATATAAGGAAAATTTTTGGCAAAAGCTCTATGTTATGTGTCTAATGGTTGTTATGCTTACTCTTATGCTTTGATGAGTGTAATAATACCAAATGGGGAATGCAACAATAGAATACAAAATGACATAAAAATAATGCAAATCATCCTTTATAAAGCAGGAGGCCAATATGGAGACCTTCCATTTGTCATTACAACAGTAAAATACATGTTAAAATGGGCCCATAAGATGCATGACAGAAAAATACAAGTCTCCAATGAAAGAAACCCTCAAAATGAGGTGCTACAACCATGTAAAAAAAATGAAAATGCCTTAAAACGTTATTTTTTTGGCTCTGCAACAGCTGTGGATTAAACATCAGATCTAGAGCAAGTATGTGGACAAAAAATTAGATCTATACCAGATCTATGCACTATACAAACTCCTCTATCAATCCCCCTTGGGGTTTTCAACAAAATACCAAGTACAATATGTAGATCTAAGATCTAAGACTATAGATCTATGGAAATATTCAGATCTGGAAAGTGGATCTGATCTAATATAAGCAATACAAATGAACTCCACCAATAGATCTCCAAAATGAAGGGCAGATCCCCAACACCAAGAAAATCACTCTCCAATTGGTGAGCTGAAACACCTTGCAAATACACCTATAGAAATAACAAAGATATGGATCTATACTGCATTGTAGGGATCAAAATACAATTGGCCACATGACAAGATATGAAAATGATGCTCAATGTCTTCAATATTGTCCTCCCAATGATGTAGCACCCTCCTCCACTGAATAGAAGAATTGAAATGGACTAGGTCTAAAAGATCTAATATCCACTTGCTACAACTTGCAAAAATAGTCAAAACCCTCAACAGGATCCACGCTGTAGTTGAAAGAAGTAGCTTGGACCTAAGCCAGATAGTGGAAAATTCAATACAAACACTCCCAAGATCTACTCAATGGAAGAGGTGGGATTCCTGATCAGGAACACCCAATGCCAAACATCATTATTCTCAGCTAAACTTCCATAGAATGAGATATGTCTAAACATACCATATACTCAGAAAAATATCATATAATCAACAACCTTCTCATGTTTCCATTCCCTTACTTTTATAAGTTGAGAGCTTGCAAACCCTAAACCACTTCCAATGAGATCACTTCTTTCACACAAGCCATCTCCATCTAAAACTGCGTTGTGCCTCATTGATGGCCACTCCTCCAAGACAACGCTATAGATTTGGTCAAGGTTGACCCAGTCAAAATATCCAACCCCTTTCACACCTAAGGGTGCTTGCTTACATAGCTAAGATTTATCCTTTTTCACATTTGGCATTGATTTATTCTTTATTAGGATTTTTATGGACCTCCTTTACACTTTTATTTTTTAAACAAAGACAGAAAAAAAAATTGAATATTCCAATTAGCTTAGGAATAATTAGGAGTTACGGTCCTCCCCTCCCAAATATTTCTTTCCCTCAAGCAAATGATAAGGTGAGTGTTGCAGATCTTCTCCTCCTCCATTGGTGACACCAACATGAGATAAGATTCCTTCATAAGGTAAGTTTTCACAAATCCATCCCTCCATGAATTGCTCCTCCAAAGTTCTCATGAGATGCAAATATTCCATCCCATAAGGAGACAATAGTTTACATGAAACAAACATGAGTTGCCCAATGTTCTCCCTGAAACATGTAGCATAAGGTACATGGAGAATATCCATCCCATAGGGCACATTCATACCTTCCCTCATTCCTCCATACATCCCCATAAGAAATACAATTACATCATCAATGTAGGGGATCAAAACAACATATATGCAAAAGGAAATTTGTGCCTATGGAGGTGGGTCATAGTCCCATATGTGGAACCAGCACAGTGCATCTCCTGCATGCATAAGATCTAGATGTGGTAAGTGGTTTCCCCACCACTTACTTTCTGCCCATGTTATCTCACTATGGCTGAAAGTGTGAGATATATTTGGTGCCTTAGGAAAGCACCCATCATGATGTAAATTCTCCCTTTGTCCTCCAAGGGAGTGGCCATATTTAGAAATAGTTTTGGCCCAAAGTTTGCCATTAATTTTATAAGGTACAACACTCCTACTTGGAGTCATGCCCTGCATATAAAAATTGGAAGAATGCAAACAATAATCAAATGAAACATTATTTACATGACCAAATTTTCCACTGAAATTTCTCCTCAAAAAAATGGAGTGGTGCATAGATTTGTCTCCTTCCTCAAAAAGAGAAAGAGATGGCTGAATTAACTCTTCAATAGAGTTAGGTTACCGCCCCATCTCCACATGGTACATGCATATTTGACAATGCTGATACAGTTCTCCTTCAAAGCCCTCCCAATGGTAGCTCCTCATGAGGATGTTGTTGGGCCTCATGGAATATGTGTGGCTGAAACAAAACTCTTCATAGACCCTTTGTAGCAACTTCTCCTTGAGATTGGAGGCTCTAGACAAGAAGATCCTACCATGATCATAGATGACTCCATCTTGGACTAAATAGCCCTCATCATGTAGTTGGTCATCAAGAATCATGCATGTGTGAAGATCCTTGGAATAATCCACCAACACTTGGGATTTCCAATATGGATTTAGACTCCTCAACAATGACAGTGTTGATGATGTATCAACTGAAATGTTTTTCATGTGGCTGCTCTCCTCCTTGAAATATCCCAATCCAAATATGTGTGTTGGAAGGTCATTCCTTCCCTTCTTCTCCTCCTTGACATATCCCATGCCAAGAGTATATGATGGAGGGTTGCTATTCCCTCCTTGTTGCCCTTCTTGCATATGCACATGCTCAAACGAAGATGGAATTTTTTGGAAGTTAGTCTCCCATGGAAGGCTATTATCTATCCAAAACCTCCTTGGTCCTGCCAAAGTATGCATGTGACGCCACCATCTTCTATCATGTATGGAAGATTTCTCTCCAAGTGAGATTATCTTCTGAGTCTTCATAGCCAAGGACTTCCCTCCTTGCCCCATGATGGTGTCTCCCTCCATTCTTGCAGCTTCTTCTCTCAGTGCAGTATGATATGAGAGAGTGGATAATGGTGATAAGGGGAAAATATTTCCCTCCTCCTTGAGCTCCCCCAACACTCTGAACGTTTTATTGTGGTCTTCTAATGCTCCCTTCATTCTTGGATCTATGAATGGAGCATCAAGGTGTGAGACATATTTCATGAAATCTGAGTCAGGTAGTCTCCCAGGTGCTTTACCACAAGATAATGATGTCTCATGGATCATCCCCTTGTGCATAATAGATGGGATCATCATATCCCTGCTTCCCCAACGCAAATTCATGTCTATTTTTTGTGTGGAAGTTTCATGATAATGGGGTATCAATCATAAGGATGCAGAGTGCTTCTGATTGGAGCAATTTCCCCATCCTTTCCTCCGTGTAATAGTGGATCATATCCTGCTATGTTAGTGTTGTGACCCCTCCTTTGTTCTTCTTGTCTTACCCTCTACAAGATCTCACAGTCTACAGTGCTTTCTTCAGATGTAACTAACCCATGTACACCCAACATCTCCTTGGTGTCAAGAGTCTTGACCACAAAGGAATGATATAACATAGTGTTTGTTCCCAAGAATGTATCCAATGTTGGAACACACTTCCTCCATTGTTTTGTCTCATTTCCTATCAACATAGACACATGCTACTCATGACCTTCATGTGTAAGATCCCTTGGATATTCTTACAAAGACACAAGAGCCCTTCTAGTGGAAGAAATTGCTTCATCTCCATCTCCAAATAGAAATAGATCTCCTTCTGTTGTTACAGCGCTGGAGGAAATTTCCATCTCTTCCTCTTCCTTCTCCTCATCAAAGGAGAATACCTCATCATTAAGAGACCATTTTTCTTGATCTCCTTCTGAAAAAGGAATCCTCGTGCCTTCTTATTGAGAATAAAGTTCTTGTTGAAGTGGGGAATTTTCCCTTGGAAAATCATGTAGCAGATCTTTAACCGCCTCAAAAATGTTATGAAATGGAGTTGGCTTCATGGATCCTTCCAACTCATGCAAAGGTTTTGAATTTTTGGGCTTGGTTTTCTCACCCAAGTAAGTTTCAGATTGTTTTAAATCAAATATTTTCACTAACCTCCTAGTGAACTTTGCATAAGTAGATATATTTTCATTTTTCAATGAAGAAGATTCAAATAACCACCAGGCATAAGCCTTACCTTGAAGATGCATCGCTGCTACTCTTATGGATTATTCTTTTGAAACTTGATGCAACTGGAAATATGTGTCTAGCTTCCTTACCCAAGCCTTGACTGTGCTTTGGGGTGATCCATCAAAAGTAGGTAGAAAGAATCTACCCAAAGTGTGTTGCATGCACCCTCTTCTTCTATTGTAGTTGTTGGATCTTCTCTCTTCTTTAAGTTGACAAAAATCTTGGAATTTTAAATGCTCCTTGAATCTTCTAGACCGAGATTCATATTCTTGGAGATAGTCACCAAGATTTTCCTCCTTTGGTGTTTCTCCTTCTGCTTCTTATCCTTCCAAAAATGTAGGCATGCTACAACATTGTAGATCTTATTGTGTGGCTAAATTCTCTCACACATAGTATGAAGAACTGGGGCTTTCTTCATGTGAAAATCTTCTTGAGGCATCTTCAAGTCTCTCCCTCCTCATTCCCCTGATTTCTCTTTTAAGCTCATGCATAGTTTGGAACAGAGTTTTTGAGAACTCCTTCCCTTTCATTCTTCTAGATAAAGGGGTTTGACCCTTGTTTTCTTTGCCATCAGTGTAATCAAACTTCTTCTTTCTTTTCTTTTCTTCAAAATAAATATTAGCTTCTTAGAAAGCACAGGCTGTGCCAACATGATGCTCTGATACCACTGTAATAATCCCAAATGGGGAAGGCAAAAATAGAATGCAGAATGATATAAAAATAACGTAGATCATCCTTTATAAAGTAGGAGGCCAATATGGAGACCATCCATTTGTCACTACAGAAACAAAATACATGTTAAAAGTGGCCCATAAGATGCGTGACAAGAAAATACAAGTCTCCAATGAAAGAAACCCTCAAAATGAGGTGCTACAACCATGTAAAAAGTCTGCAAATGCCTTACATTGTTATTTTATTGGCTCTGCAACAATTGTAGATTAAAAATCATATCTATAGAAAGTATGTGGACAAAAGGCTAGATCTATACCAGATCTATGCATTATACAAGCTCCTCTATCAATCACCCTTGGGATTTAAAAAAAAATACCAAGTACAAGATGTAGATATGAGATCTAAGACTGTGGATCTATGGAAATATTCAGATATGGAAAGTGGATCTGATCTGATATAAATAATACAAATGATCTCCTCCAACAAATCTCCAAAGTGAAGGGCAGATCCCCAACAACTAGAAAATCACTCTCCAATTGGTGAGTTGAAACACCCTACAAATACACCTATAGAAATAAGTCAGATCTGGATCTATACTGCGCTGTAGGGATCAAAATACAGTTGGAAGCATGCCAAGAAATGAAAATTATGCTCAATGTCTTCAATACTGTCCTCCCAATGAAGTAGAACCCTCCTCCACTGAAAAGAAGCAGTGAAATGGACTAGATCTGAAAGATCTAATCTCCATTTGTTGCAGCTTGCAAAAACAGTCAAACCCTCTATAGTTGAAAGAAGTAGCTTGGCCCTAAGAAAAATAGTGGACAATGCAATACAGACTCTCGCAAGAGCTACTCAATGGAAGAGGTGGGATTCCTGATCAGGAAACAACATTATTCTCAGCTAAATAGCCAAAGAATGAGATATTTCTAAACAGACCATATACTCTGAAAAATATCATATCATCAACAACCCTAAACCACTTCCAATGATATCACTTTTTTCACATAAGCCATCTCCATCTAAAACTGCATTGTGCCTCATTGATGGCCACTCCTCCAAGACAGTGCTATAGATTTGGTCAAGGTTGACCCAATCAAAATATCCAGCCCCTTTCACACCTAAGGGTGCTTGCTTACATAGCCAAGATTTAGCCTTTTTCACATTTGGCATTAATTTATTATTTATTAGGAGTTTTATGGACCTCATTTACACTTTTATTCTTTAAACAAAGAAAGAAAACAAAATTGAATATTCCAATTAGCTTAGGTATAATTAGGAATATCACAATGAGATCACACTATCTATTTTCTTAGTTATGAATGCGCAGAGCTAATTGATATGTTTATGCATGAATACTAACTTTTGTGAAGTAAGAGTGAGATATGGGTCTGACCTATTGTATACGCTAAAGAAACCCTATTTCAATGATACTATCTCTATGTTATATTATAAGCTATTGCATAAGATATTTTGATAACTTACGATTAAATGTTGATACATAATAGATCTGTTTAATTATTTGATGTGTTGTGATTTCGATCAGCTTCTGTTTTGTTTTTCTATGCCAAAGTGATAGCAATTCTATGGTATTCTGTTAATTTTTGCGCAGTCTCTGTGTGCACATCTCTATAAGTTTGTTGTGGATTTTTACCAAGGATCACTCATCAATTTCTCCCTCAGGGTGCGGAAACTGGGTTGCAACACCCCCCCATACTGATTCGGGTGATACTTTGGTCTGCGCAAGTAGATCACTGGCAAAAGGGCCAGTAGTTGGAGGGTTTGTTGGTTTATCCATAAAATATGAACTTGGGTGAGGACCCCTCAAGCCAACTAATGGTCCTGATGTTGACAGAGGAAGATCTCAATGAGATCACAAACACAGTGACCATTGTGCAGGAGGATCGTTGTATTGACATGGAGGTCTAGTATAAATCTTCATTGGAGGTTGTCCATGTTGGCCTCCAAGAGTTGAAAATGCAAGCGAGCCAGATCCAGGTGAGCATGATTCAAGTGAGTCAGAGTAGTGCAAAACCTTTGAACGTAGCATTGGCATCATTCGAGGAGGGGAGATTTCTCCATATCCCCGTACCAACATTTCAAATGAATGCGAGCTAGTGCACTCAATTTACTGGTACAGGTGATGTGCATATTAATCTTGCTATATTGCCTCTAGAAAAGCTTCATCTTCTACACTCAGTCATTGCTGATGAGCTGAAGTACCACGAATCAACCACGCAGATGCACACTTAAGATGCACAAAAACGGCCTGTACAAGCGCATGAATAGCAGCCGCATGCAGAGGCGAAATATCAGGTAGCAGAAGCCTAGCGCACTACGCTAGAAGGCAAGATTGATCAATTATTCTAGGATGTTCTAGCAGTCATGGCCACCGCTGCACCTACAGAAAAGTTGGACGGACCAGCTACTCCAATCAAGGCTGCGTGTGTGAAGGCTCACACCATTCAAACCAAGTATGAGCAGCAAATCGTGGATCTTCAAACCAATATTTAGCCAAAGTCACCATCAAAGGTCTGTGCCAAGAGAGTAGCAGAGGTGAAGTATGCCCAAGAAAGTATCTCTACCGCAGTCACTTAGTGTGACCAGTCTGTAGCTGAGGCCATGGAAATTTGGGCCTCTTTCTAGAATGATCTGGTCATGCAGAAGCTACACAACACACTTAGCACCAAGGAAAAATATTTCGAGGAAATTCGCATAGTATCTTTCACATTAGTGGTTCATCAGATACTCGCTCGTCTACAAGAAGGTCGCAGACTCCAGGGAGAAATTGCAGATTTGTGCCGAAAAGAACAAGTGCTCACAGAAAGAATAAAACCATGGGAAGAGGAAGCACTAAAAATCTTGCAGACGTTGGAAAACACGCTCAAGATCATCTAGCAGACCCAACGCAGTGTGGGGATGCCCATTGAAGGGCCCATGATAGAAAATTTGGTTCAGTAGGTGCAGGGTGTAACAACACAGAGCCTGAAGTTACTGCTACCTCTCCAAACTTCTGTCAAGACACTCTGAGATAAAACCAAGGATACAACCACAATGCCTCAGTGACTTGGGATGAGTCGCATGTTTGTTTTGGGGGGCTGTTGGAGCGGGGTCGCACAAGCTTCAATCCTCCCTTTTGTATGTTTTGTATGTACGCATTGTGCAGGGGTATTCAAAGGGATTTTTTCCCCAATTTTGAAATATTTTTAAGCTTAAATGTAGACTATGGGTCTCAAAACATGTTTTGAGACCATAGTATCTGTGCGCTATGCATATTATAAATAGATAGCATTTGTGTAAGCTAAGTAGTTCAACTAAGCTATGAGATATTAATATTCGGATAATATTTCTGTCTATAAGGGTTTTTGGGTTAGGTAAAAGGCTCCTGCTAGTTGTCTGCGCAGAGACCTAGTTATGGTTGTGTGCGGACTCCACTGGTTTTGTTCGTTAAAGGGGTAGTAAGGGCTTTGTAAGGGTTTTTGAAGGAAAATCTGATGTATTGACAAATCCGAAGGATTAATAGAAGGAACAATTTTGGCAAAAGATTTGTGTTGTGTGTCTAATGGTTGTTATTCTTACTATTATGTTTTGATGAGATCTCACAATATGTTTTCTTACTTATGAATGCACAAAACTAATTGATATGTTTATGCATGAATACTGACTTCTATTAAGTAAGAGAGAGATATGGTTCTGATCTGTTGTTTGTGCTAAAGTAACCCTATTTCTGTGATACTATCTCTATGTTTTATTATAAGCTATTGTGCAAGATATTTGGATAACTTACGATTAAATTCTTATACATAATAGATCTCCTTAATTCTTTGATGTGTTGTGATTTAGATCGGCTTCTGTTCTGTTTTTTTGCGCCAAAGTGATAACAATTATGTGGTATTATATTAATGTTTGCACAGTCTCTGTGTGAGAATATATATAAGTTTTATGTGGGTTTTTACTGAGGATCAATCATCAATTTCTCCCTCAAGGTGTGAAACCTAGTTCCAAAACCCCCCATACTACTTTGGGTGAAACTTTAGTCTGCACAAGCAAGTCATTGCCAAAAGGGCCAGTAGTTGTAGGGTTTGTTGGTTTATCCATAAACTCTGAACCTGGGTCAGGACCCCTCAAGCCAACAACGTGATATTATGAATCCGTGTTGTCAATGCACAAAATGTAGGTTATTTCATACCAAAAATTAATATATACCAAAAAAAAATTTAATAGCATCCCTAAAATGCTCCTTTTCAAAGCCTTAAAAATTATTGCTGAGGTAGACCTTGATATCATCCTCCTCTATCTACTCATCCCCATCCACTCATTACCTATGTTGGAATACAAGGGACACATTTTTTCATACACTATTTTATTTTAGTAGATCCTCCAAGGTAAATATCCTAAGAAGAAAAGGAATACATGTGTTGAGTTAAGGCTCATGAGCAATTATTCTTTGTGTATATTGGTCAAATTTGTGATGTTTGTTTAAGGATAAAAGATAAATTTTTATCCTAAGGGGATTCCCCATGATATATGATGAAAAAATTATATGCAAAATGTTTTCCCAAGGGAATTCCCTATTGTGAAGAACTTCCCCTATGCCTAAGGTGTGGAGATGGATTTGGAAAATTAGTACAAATTTGTTTAGTGTATGAATGACCAACCAACGGTTGTTACTTGTAAATATTTTCCATCAGCTATATTTCAAAAACAACCAATCACATTGAAGTTGTGAGAGATTTCAAGTGCAAGATATGAAACAATTCTAATTTTTTTATAGAGAAAAGCGAAGACTAGTAATTGGTTGTTGAAAATTGGAGACATTTTAAAATGGAAATGATCCCCCATGTTTTATGTGTAATAAAAGGATAAAAACAAAGTGTTAAGCATACATTAGAAGATTTATATTCCCATCAAGATATATATTCACATCATATGCAACATAGATTAACCTATTTTGGAGTGCATAATGTTATCAATGTGGGAAGCGCTAAGAGATGGAGTTGCAATTAGGAAAATATCTATTCTTGGATCATATTAAAGGATTAACCATGGACTATAAGGGAAGAGTTAATTGTAATAACTGGAGACAACAATAGGTAACAAGAATATTTTTAGAACATGAAAACCTTACAGCCAGTGATGTGAACTGGTCCACCAGATGGACATAAACGGGATGGGCATTGAGACTACAAACCCAGTCACCTTGTTAGGTTTCATCGTTATCAATGAGAATGAAATATTTCATACTACAACCCTTCCCATAATTTGATCCACATTAGTACAATCTTGTTTCCTCCAAACCTTTATAATACACCAAGTCCAAACTTGTACTGAATTTCCATGGGGTTTCTCAGGATTTGATTCCCTTACGTAACATCAAAGAGTTGCTTCACAATTTATGAGACACGGAATTAAAACATAAACAAAACTAATACCTTTTTAAATCATGAAATTTTATATCTATGAATTTTTGAAACAATACAAGAAATCAGATCCTTAAATGCAACAAGTCTTGGAAATTTTCTTAAGATGTGAATTAATAGGCCACCTTTACATATTAATTTCTTTTGATATCAATTGTTAGGCCACCGTCCATATCTTCCACTTGTAATTTCAAAATTGTTTCAACTGCCTAGATGGAGTGTCAACTCCTTTAGGCTTTCCAAGATTCAAAACAAGGAAACTTTTGCCAAAGAGAGAGGTGACCAACATGGATTTACCAGAGTCTGACGACTCTTGTAAGTGGAACACTATTTAATTCAACATGTTGTAAGGTTTGCGGCCAATCTAAATACATTATATATACTTCCCAAAACAATAAATTCTAGATCAAGCAACAATTTTCACAACCACTCATATCAACAAAGCAATTTTTGAACACAAGTTAGGGAAAATTTGGCTAGAAAAACAAATTAGAACCACGGTTGACATCCTTAAATGTTTAAAAATTTGCAACTTGAAAGACTACTCTCCTAAAGTAAATTTTAGAACATGATATAAATGGAACATAAGTGGAATACAAATATGCCTTAAGAATATGATATAAATGGATATAGATCCAAGCACATAAACATGATTGAAATAAAAAGTTTCCCAAAAGTTTGATGTAATCCTACACTCTAATACAATTTTTTATATGGACCTCTAGAAGACTCTAGCTTTATATATTATGTAGACCCTGAAAGTTGTCACAACCTTATCCTTGTCATACCATATAATTATCGACTTACTGGTGTCTTCTCCCATGATCAAATACTCGGTATATGAGCATATATTTCTCCTTACTTATTTAAGTAATTAAAAATAATAATGATAATTATAGAACTACTCCATGAACTGATAAAAGAATAACAATTGAAACCAGAGTTCTAGGCTTCTATCTCAGTGATTAGCAGCTATCAAAAATTGGTTTACCATGAAGTATATACACCCACTGCATTACTATTAACTCTCTTAAAAAAAAAAAATTGAAATTATTACAATTTTATCTCTTGTAGTTGAATAATTGTTTCATAGGGGCTGCCTCCACAACACCAACACCACAATGCCAAAAAAATTGACCCCCAATGTTAGTATGAATCTTAATCGCAAGCGTACGAAAAAAGATCACTTTAGTTGTGCATAACAAAAAACCTTAACAGAAAATATGGCTGCCAATATCTTCAGATCTGCAATTTGGTGACCAAGATAAATGCTGCAAAAATCTAGATCTATGCATTAAAAGACATTAAGCAGTAAATAAAAACTAGATTTACTCCATGCATCTAATAGACAAGAAAAGAATATGTTGAGTGAATTTTATATTAAGGGCACTTGGGGGTAAAACATAGAAGGATGTTACCAGTTATCCTTAGTGGGATGGGTTCTTGTAAGTCCTCAACACTTCAGATCTAAAATTCCTCTCTCTTGATGGTATAGAAAACCCAGACAAAAATGGAACTCAAAGGGAGCTCACAAGCAAAAAGATAGAAAAATATGACAATGATGGTGGATCAAAGTTAGACCAAAGTATAGGTCCGAAGTGATCTTTAGGCAACAAAAGGTAGTGAATGAATGGAAAAACCCTTCTATTTATAACAAAATTTTGAGTTAGTCTAGATATTGGTGCATAATTAAAATATTATTAACCAAATCAAGATCCAAAATTTATGGAATATTTTATTATATTTGTTGGAGGGAAAAAGAATTTGACTTGGGTAAAATCCATTTATTTGTAAATAATAAATAAATAGATGATTTAGTTATCATTTTAAGGATATGGTTGAGTAATAATTAAATAAATGTAATATTCCTAATTAGCCCAAGCTAATACGAATATTTCATTTTGTGTTAATTTTTTTAATTGATGAATAAAATGTAAAGGAGAACATAAAAACTCCTAAAGACATCCAAATAAATCAATGCCCAATGTGAATAGAGGCAAATCAGGGCTGTTACAATAAAATACACTTGCTTGTGAACAAGGGTTGAGGAGATTGACTGGGTCAACAGGGCCAAATCACAGCACTGTTTAGATACAATGTACCTCATGGAGGGACAACGCAGTTCTAGAAGAAGGAGGCCCTCATGTGAAAGGAGATAATTCATCAAGGTGGTTTAGGGTTTTCCAAAGCTCTCATCTTATAAAAGGAAGGGGAATGCTCAAGAGAAGGTTTTCCATGATATTATATTTTCAGAGTATATTGTCTGCTTAGACATATCTCATTCTCTTGGCTGTTTAGCAGAGAATTGTGAGGATTTCCTGTTTAGGAATTCTCTTTCCTTCCATTGAGTAGCTCTTGGAGGGAATTGTATTTCTCTTCCACTATCAGGCATATGGCCAAGCTCCATCTCCCTCAGATAGCATAAATCCTGTGTGATTTACTTGGTTCATTGAGCTGCAGCAAGTGGAAACACTAGATCTGCTCAGATCTAGGTTGTACTAGTACCTCTTCTCAGTGAGTGTGTCTTTTAACCTCCTGGAAGAGTGTATTAGTAGTTTGGACTTTAGTTATTGATCTTGGCATCAGACCAATTTGTGCTTTAATTTTCCAGCGCATTTGATCCTCTTGGCCTATGTTATTTCCATTTGCAGAGTTGCAGGGTATTCTGGCATTCAGTTGGAGAAGTGACCTTTGGTGTAAATGAGTCTTCCTTGCATTGTGGTGATCGATGGATTGGCCAACCAATCCATGTATGTTTCAGATCTAAGTCATTGCTGCATATAATTCATAATTTCTGAATCATTCTGTAGATCTTCTGTAGTAAAACTTAGATCTACTCCTATTCTTTCATATATTGCTGAAATCCCCAAGGGGAATGTAAAGTAAAGACAATCTAGTGTACCGATCTGGTATAGATATGATATTTTGTGCACAGATATATCTTAGATATGATATGTAATTTAAAGCTACTACAACCCCTAAAAATTACACTATATATTCTTGTTGCAGAGAAATAAAGTGTTGCAACACCTCATTCTTGAGGGTTTCTTCATCTATTCTCCATTTTTCTCATGATCTAAGAAATAAACTCCATGATCTGATGTAATACCATGTATGCATGAATATTACATCATATTTCATCATCAAAACTCTGAAAAATACGTTGTGAAAGCTTCAGTAAATTCTACATTAGCTAAGCCATGGGGATTGAGCCTTTTCTAGCCATGTTGGGAGTGGGAGACATGTTTAACTTAGCTAGAATGATTTTTTTTAGCTTAAATTTGACATGTGAGTCCCCTATAACCTATTCTAAGGGATCCAACCTTAATTTTCCTCTTTTTTTATGCAAATCTCTGAAATTCATCTTTTTAGGGCTCAATTTGCTGCTTTTCCCTACTTTTTGGATCTTAAAATGAATAAGAAGTTGTTGTTGTAACATAAACTGATGATAATGTGTTTCTTGACACATTCATGAGTGAATAGAGTGCTTCTACCCCAACATTGGATTTACTTAATGTTGCAGTCCCATTATTGGGCATTTTCTAGCCATTCTAGGTGTGAGAGGCTGCTTATCTCACCTGGTTTGCTTGGTTAATTTGGATCTTATATTATCAGATCTAAGATATCCAAGGGCTAATATTTTTTTCTATAGCATACATTCCTGAAAAATGTGTTTTTCAGGCATGCTTTTCTAGCAATCCCAATTTGGGGATATTACAGTGGTATCAAAGAATCTTTCTTGGCTTAGCCTGTGAGTCTCAGCCAAAGAATATAAAATAAGATTAGAATGATGAAGAAGATGAGATTTCTCTCATAAGTTTTTAGATCCAGAAAGGACCTCCCCCAGGAGGTTAAGCAGATGAAGAGTTGCAGTGAAACTCCTAGAGGGTTTCAAGAAGAGGAAGAGCCATGCACTTCCTATTCTCAGAGAGGAGAAGACAAGAGACATAGAGGACACTTGGAATCTGAGATTCTAAGTGAATAAAAAGCTAAATCTAGAGCCTCCAAGGAGACTGCAACTTTACCTCAGTTAATTCAGCGAGAGGAAGAGGGATCTACATCTTTGCATGCTGCTGATCTAGAGCAACAAAGTTGCACTGCGCTGTGCAAAGGTAGTGATGAAGAAAAGAGGACACATGTCTTATGGGAGAATTAACATGATAGCTTCATTAATGAAGAAAAGGAGGAAGAAATGGTAGATAGTAGACATCTTGAAGTGAGAAACCCTTTCTCCTTTCTAGATGACACTTTCTCAATGAGCACTCCCCAGCTCAAAGAGAAACTTCTACCTGTAGCAGTTCTAAGGCCTCACTGGTTTTTGAAGACCATGCATGAGGAGGAGGTCTCATCAAGAGATCCCATGAAAGGTGCACTTCAACATTTCATGGAGTGCAAAGTTCTTCAACAGTCTGAGGAGGCTCTTTCCTTCTCACACTTGGATCTTCATGGATTCAAGGAGGAACAGATAGATGATGGGGGACATCTTCGAATGGATAACATCTCTCATGTTTGTGTTGGACACTCCTTGAGCCACACACATCTTGATGGGAGGTTTTTTCCTACCACCTATTTGGATCATTATGGGATCACATTGATCCTTGGAAAAATTTCATTTCAATATCCCATGGAATGCAAAGACGGAAATTTGAATTGCGAAGATGGTAGCCCTCATGGGAGGAGTACCAAGATTAAGGATGAAAGGAGACATCCAAAATTGGTTTAGTGGATGTGGATGGAGAGCAAGAAGCTGGTGAGCTACTTGCAAGTTTATGATACCGGGTAGCAGGAGGCTTGGCTGCGCTGGTTACTTCTGAAAGAGTTTGGCCATCATCCTCTTCTAAAGGTATGTGGAGGAAAGATGTGTGGCAGGATACTTGCATCATTGAGAAGCAAGGAGTATGGGCACATTGTGTTGATATTACTTACTTCATATCAATCACCATGTTTTCACTACATGATTTATATGATGGAGGTATGGGGAAGCAGAAAATCTTTTGTTGCTTTGGATGTTCTTGGGAGAGCAAGAGTAGAGTTGCTCTCACAGATTGCATGATGTTGTAGGAGGAGGAGATGGCATTATGTCCTTAGCCTGGGATGATCTGGAAGTACTTCCACTCTGGAAGGAACTTATTGTTTGTATCAACATGATGGAAAATGTCTTTGACAATGAAAATGTCAAAGAAATGAGCTATGTATTAGCAGGAGCCTATTTGCATGGGCCAACAACGTTGTCACTTTGGAGCCTGAACTTGTGGATGGAGTGTTCCCAGGATCATTCCACTCTTGGTGCACTTAATGGACAAGGAGGAGGTGAGAAATATGGAGTTATGGATGGAGACATCTATTGCTGTGTTATGTTCTTCTTGGCTTGGATTTCCAAGTACAGGTGGAAGGATCCTCATGTAGCGCATGATTCATTTCTCTTCATGAGAGTATGTCATATCCTTATGGAGTATTTGTTTATGGACCCTATCATGATCTTTCTCTTAGCACATGGTAAGGATATTGTTTTTGCATTTAGTGATCTGCATACTCGTACCATTTTCATGCAGTGCATTTCTCCACAAGAGGGCAAGCTTTTCATTGAGCTCCATGGTCAACATTGGGCCAAATTGTATGATGGAGACATCCATCTCTTATATGGCCATGGGAAAGTGTTTTATTACTTCATGTAGGTTCATTTGTTGTATGCAGCCATCTCCTATTCATTAGTAAATGAAATAACATGCATAGACCACCATGTATCCAACAACCACTTGCCTTGTAATTTTCTGAAGCTCCAGTTGGAAAAACTGCGTTGTAACTTCATGGGAGATTGTTGGTACCTTCTTGCAACATATGAAGCCTTTAGTATGTTCTTTTCCTTGATGCTAATTATGGTCCCAATTTCTGATGTTGGTCTTGCTTTTGTGAGGAGCGTGATTGGAGAAGAAACATATTGGCTAGATGTGTTCTTTGGGGAAGAGGATTCCCACATTTTCTGCATTGCATTTTCTAATGGGAACATGAGAGGAGATATGGCCACCATAGCCAAACACTTGTTTCTGTATGGGGTGGGCCATGAGTTTGATGAGATACCATATGGTGATGATTTCCCATCCATCACATATGGAATGGTTTGGGCCAGCTTGATTCAAAATGTTGGGGAGGTGATCTTTAGAGATCTAGTCTTCATCTTGCCTCTTGAAGGCAACATCATTGCAGCCCATGATCAACAAACACTCCACACTTATCTCAAGTGGAGAGGAGGACAACATGAGGTAGGAACCTATGTCTACCATGATCAGTTCTTCAACCCAGCTTCTTTGCAGGAGCTCAAGGTGGAGGAAATTTTTTTGGAGTTACCATGTTGGGAGGTGACTCATTTTTTTTGGATGATTGCTTGGGAGAAGATGCTTTCCCCATACATTTCAGTTCTAACCTTGTAGTTGCTTGAGGACAAGAAAATTTTTGGAGGGGAGGACTGCAATATTCCTAATTAGCCCAAGCTAATAGGAATATTTCATTTTGTGTTAATTTTCTTAATTAATGAATAAAATGTAAAGGAGAACATAAAAACTCCTAAATACATCCAAATAAATCAATGCCCAATGTGAATAGAGGAAAATCAGGGTTGTTACAATAAAATACACTTTCATGTGAGCAAGGGTTGAGGAGATTGGTTGGGTCAACAGGACAAAATCACAGCACTGTCTAGACACAATGTACCTCATGGAGGGATGATGCAATTCTAGAAGGAGGCCCTCATGTGAAAGGAGATAATTCATCGAGGTGGTTTAGGGTTTTCCAAAGCTCTCAGCTTATAAAAGGAAGGGGAAGGCTCAAGAGAAGTGTGTTCATGATATTATATTTTTAGAGTATATTGTCTGCTTATACATATCTCATTCTCTTGGCTGTTTAGCAGAGAATTGTGAGGATTTCCTATTTAGGAATTCCCTCTCCTTCCATTGAGTATCTCTTGGAGGGAATTGTATTTCTCTTCTACTATTAGGCATATGGCCAAGCTCCATCTCCCTTATATAGCGTAAATTTTGTGTGATTTACTTGTTTCAGTGAGCTGCAGCAACTGGAAACACTAGATCTGCTCAGATCTAGATTGTACTAGTACCTCTTCTTAGTGAGTGTGTCTTTTAACCTCCTTGAAGAGTGTATTAGCAGTTTGGGCTTCACTTCTTGATCTTGGCATTAGGCCAATTTGTGCTTCAATTTTCCAGTGCAGTTTATCCTCTTGGAATACGTTATTTCCAGTTGTAGATTTGCAGGGTATTCTGGCATTCAGTTAGAGAAGTGATCTATGGTGTAAAGGAGTCTTCCTTGCACTATGGTGATCCATGGATTGACAAAACAATCCATGTATGTTTCATATCTTATTCATTGCTGCATATACTTCAGAATTTCTGAATCATTTCGCAGATTTGCTGCAGTAAAACTCAGATCTACTCCTATTCTTTCATGTATTGTTGAGATCCCCAAGGGGAATGTAAAGTAAAGACAATCTAGTGTACCGATCTGTTATAGATTTGATATTTTTTTCACAGATATGTCTTAGATACAATATGTAATTTAAATCTACTACAACCCCTGAAAATTATGCAGTATATTCTTGTTGCATAGAAATAAAGTGTTGTAGCACCTCATTCTTGAGGGTTTCTTCATCTATTCTCCATTTTTCTCATGATCTGAGAAATAAAATCCATGATCTGATGTAATACCATTGTTACACAGTAATTTGTCACCGTCCCTACCATTCCCCATCCCGCACAATGGAGGACCCATTATGTGACCTGTGAACACTATCATGCCTTGAAAACATCATCAATGCATCCCTCTGAGTATGAACTTCATTTTCCCTTGAGACATCTCCTTGCAAAACTCATGAAAAACAACTCTTTTTGCATTGGCGCGGGTAGACAGTTCAGTGCTCGCGCCAATCAGGGAAATCCTGTAAAGAGGTCGCGCCACTTGGCGCTCTGTCATAGAGCAGCAATCGCGCCACCCATTTTAGGAACTGTTTTTTATATATGGATGGCGGAAGTTGAGTTCAAACAAACTCACAACCATTGCCTATCTTGAGTTGGGAGGTTTGGCTGCGGGAGTTCTATGGAAGGGAAGTAGTTTTGCCACCTTCTATGGAACCTTCCTTGTTGATAGGGCCAATCCCATAATAATAGGGATCCCAACTCCCTCCTTCCCCATCTATAAAAGCTTGCTCGGATCCATGGCAAGCTAGTCTGGAAGTGCTGAAGCTTTGCATCTCCCTATTCCCAAGTGCCTTTGTGCTGTAAAGAATCCCTTCTTTCCCTTAAGGCCCATTCAAGCGAGGAGACCATTGTTACGAGACTCTGGAGAGGTTTTCCCTTTCCTTGGAGAGCTTTGCGAGACGTGGACGACCGGAGACCCGTTCGAAGGAAGCTGCGACGTCAGAACTTGGTTGTAACTTCTATTCGTTTATCATTTAATAGATGACTATGATTATGGTTCCACTCCGTTTTCCATCATGTTAATGCGAGTAATATCTTTTCTGACCGATGTTTAGTTACGTATGCTGGTTCCTATGCTTGTATCTATTCGTTTCTTCTATGTGCAGGTGTTCATCCGCGGAGATCGTGGAAGGATTGTGATCTGCCAGGGCTGAAGGATGGGGACACTTCTTCTTCAGATCATAGCGTTGGAATCCAGGTAGGCTTCTATCCTAAGTCTTTCATTCGTAATTAGGAGCTTGCGTCATAGCATTGTTTGTTTGTTGCTAGACCCCTGCTGGGCTAGTAGGGATCGCCTCTGTCCGCAGAGGGGATTTACCTCCTCAAAAAATTGGCGACTCCGCTGGGGATCGTCCGGTTTTCCTTGTCTCGTTTATGTCGGTTCGCCTTGATCGTTTTCCTTGCTTGATGAACCTTCTGGGTTGGATTCTTTCATTGTTTTAGCTTCTTGGTTTGCTTAGCTTGTATTGGTCTGCTTCTGGAATAGCTTATTTTTATTTTTTATTGAGGAACTCGACTGGCGCGGTTTTTAACCCGACAGTCGCGCCACTTGGTGCTTGTTGCCTTTGTCTGTCTCGCGCCAATTGGCCTCTGGCGCCAGTTTCAAGCCCACAGTCGCGCCACCCCTGTGATTTTTTTGAGTTTCTTCATTTTTTTAGCTTTCTGGACTTGACCAGTGCTTCTCTTCTTGATTTCCCGACTGTCTGAGTGTGTTGGAGTCTTGTTTGGCTGGAATTCACCTCTGTCCTTTGGTTGTTTGCTTCTTTCTAACGATTTCACGTTTTGAGCCCTAGGGCATCTAGTGGCTTAGTGTATCGAGCCCTCCTTGGGAGTTTAGGTGTCTTGATTGTCCTGTCAACTTGTTGATTGGTTCTTCGCACTCTCTTAATAGTCTTTGATTGTTTTGCTGCGTCTTTTGAGTGATTGTTTGTTCCTTCATTCGGAATTCGTTTGCCCTTGCTTTGGACCTAGATCACACGGTCCATCGGAAGCTTTTGAGTCTTTCTTCGATTTGAGAGACTTTGGGTCAATTTAGAGATCTGATTGATTGCATTGTTGAGTGAATTTTGTTTGTTTCGCTCTCTTGGATATCATTTCTCAAATTTTTCCTTTTGTTTTCAGTGCACATCAACCATTAAACATTGAAAGTCAAAAAAAAATCTCTCTTGTTTTGATTAATTAGTGCAAATTGTGATCTTTTCCATATCGCTAGTGATTAGTGTTTGAATGAAAAGTGTTCAATTGCATTAGTTGCATTAGAGACATTGTTGTTTGTATTCCGTTCATTTCGTTTGCATAAAAGCTCTCAACTCTTATTTAACTAGTTTTCATCGAACGAAATGTTGCACTGTGGCATATAGCTTGCATCTAGGAGTCTTTCGAGACGCTACATACGATAGGGCCTGGAAATTGAAACTTAATTGAAGATCAACTGTAAAATTTATTCAATTAACCTAAGGCAACATTGGAACTTAACGAAACATATTTAGAAGGTCTAGGCTAGAGACGTGTTCCGGCGTCGTTAAACCTAGCAGCTGTCGTTCGCCTGTTGGCTTTAGACGGCGCTAGTACGGACTTGCGCTCCCCGTACCGTCGCGTATATAAAGGGAGATCCCTCTAGGTTTTCAATCCTTTATCCACAGGAAGCCGAGTCTGCCGCCCTATACCCGTGATACACCGAACACAGCATTCGGGGAGACTACCTGCACGTACGGAAAGTCCTTGGTCGATTTCTGTTTCATTATTTGAAACCAAGGTGTATATTGCAGTTCACGGATATTTGGTACACCCTTTGTGCCTAGTTTTTCCTGAGCAGTCATTTGGTCTTTTTCGACTCCCTAAACTTGAAAAGACCGTCAAGCGCTTGTCCTTTCACGCTTGTATCAACTCTGAAAGAGATAGAGTCATCTTTTTATCGTTTCTCGACTCTTAAAACATGAAACGGTAGAATTCGTTTATTTTCCAATGTGGTAAAATCAATCTCCCACGATTACACACCCGTTTAGACGTTGCTTGTGACTGTTTGATCGTGTGTCTTAACTCGTTTTCAGCCCGTGTGTGTGTTTGCTCTCTTCTTCTAGTCTTTTGCCACGGTGGCGGAACCTTCGGTTTCGTCTACTAGTAGTCCTTACACGGACGATTCTTCAGAGGCTTCTCAGCCTTCTGTTGAACCACAGCAGCCTGTTGTTTCCGAGTTCCCTGACGGGGGACCGGTCCTCGTCGAGCAACCCTTTGGAGAACCAGTTGAGTTCAACTGGCCCTTTTCGGACCCTGTGTCTGAATTGAGATTAGGAGCTGATTTCCTTTCTCTTACATCGGGTTCACCGTTTGTTGCTACTGTTTTTCCTCCTAGTCCTCGCCGTCTTCTACGTGATTTAACGGCAGGATCAACCATGAGTGATTCTGGTGAGGAAATTCCGGGGTCTGATGACTATCAGCGCATCCCTCGTAGATTGTTTGATGGAGACGATTCTGAGCTGGCTACCACATCATCAGCTGGTCCTTCTTTGCCGCAGGGATACAGATCTCTGGGTCAGATCATCTCAGCTGCTGCCTCTATAGGAATATCATCTCCTGCTTCGAGACCAGCTGCCACTACACCCGGGGTGTCTCCTTCGACGGCCATCACTTCTGTTCCCGTGCGGCCCACTGTTTGTGTAGCTGCCTCTTCTGTTGTTGTCTCAGCTACCAGGGCTAGGCCAACTCCTGAAGATGTCTATCTAGCTACTGCTATACCGGATAATATTTCTCCGGAGGAGTATCGGTTGTTTTTGCAACAGCCGAACGCCGGGGCTGGACAAATTCCCCAAGATCCTTACCGATCTTTCTTTTCGCACTATGCACAAGACGGCACTCCCATGTATGGTTTCCCGGGTCAGCTTGATGAGCATGGGGACATTTTGCGCCTTCCTGCTCCTGAGGCTTATCTGTATGCTCAAGGTTTACCGTACAACCAGGCTCACAACCCGCAGGGGCAGCCTTTCCAAGGCCCACCTGCAGGCCAACCTGGCTATCTGTACGACCCACAGGGACAGCCCATCCAGGGCTACTCTGCGGGCCAGCAAGGGCCATTGTACAATCCGCAAGGACCATATTATAGCCCTGCTGGTCAACCTGCTCAGCCTCAGCCGGGGTATCAACAGGGACCGGCCTATGGTCCTGGGGGGCAAATCCAACCTTCTTTACCGATGCAACCGCAGTATCCTATTGTCTCTAATGTTGCATATCAGCCAGGACCACCCTATGGTTCTGCTTCAGGTCAAACTGGTTTCCAGCAAGCACCTGGTTCTGTTCCACCACCAAGCCAACCGGGTCATCCGGTACAACCTGGTGTCCCGCCTCCAGGCCAACCGGCTTATTCGGTGCAACCTGGGGCTCACTTACAACCAGGTCAACCTGCGCAACCAGCGCCGCCTGTTTATCCGGGCCAACCTGTTCATTCAGGGCCGCCCCCTTACTCGGGTCAACCTGTTCATTCAGGGCAGCCCTCTCATTCCGTTCACTCTGCTCAACAGCCTGTTCATTCAATGCCGCAGCCAAATCAACAGCTGCGCCCTACCTACCAGGCTCCGCAGGGTTCCACTTATCAGTAGCCTACTCATCCTCAGGGTGGTTATTATCCGCATGGTCAGTCTCAACCGAACTATAACCACTCTAGAGGCTCTCAGTATCATCCTCCTCCACCCGGTTCTACCTACGCTCAGTAGCCAAATCCAAACGCTGCTTATACAGGGCAGACACCTAATCAGGGCCCGAACCCTGGTTATCAAGCCCTGCACTATGGTTACCAGCAACCAAATCAGTCTGGTTATACGAACTATGCCCCCTACGGTCAGAATCCTCAAGGACAGAACCCATGGGGGCAGGGATATTCACAACCATCGTGGAACGCAGGTACCGGACCTTATCCTGGGACTGGCATGGTAGTTAACCCTCCATTGCCGTTCCTGGCTACCTTGGATCTACCGGACGTTTCGAAGTTGACCAATGATCCGATTGCTCATAATCCATATTGGCCCCCGGTTCCAACCAAGATACCAGGTGACTGTCCCAAGTTTGAGGGCAAAGCTGGAGAAGACCCCCAGGCGCATGTGATGACGTATCACCTCTGGTGTTCATCTAACTCTTGGACTGACGATTCGGTTCGTTTGCGTCTTTTCCAGCGTACGTTAACAGGAGCTGCTGCTAAGTGGTACATAGAGCTATCTCGTGGTATTTTTCAGGATTTCAACTCGTTAGCTATGGCTTTCCTCACGCATTTCCAGTTACCAGTCCGGTATGAGACCGGGACGCACCTCCTGTCTTCCCTGAAGCAGGACTCGGCCACTCACATCTCGGATCACATCCATGAGTGGCGGCGTCGTCGTCGACTGATCAAGTTTCACATACCTGATCAGATTTTGACTCACTGGTTCACCACCTCCTTTGTCAATAAAATCGCTCAGGATATCGCGATGGGAGCATGTGTGACGGAGGAACAAGCTATCGCGCATGCCCAGTACCTGGATCTTGTTTATTCGCAATCTGGCACGCTTTATGACATCCTGCTGATGCTCCATGGCCCGGAGCCACAAAGGCCCCGCCTACCCCTACGGTAGATGGTGTCATTGGTTCCGTTTCTCAAAATTCGAAGAAGTCTTCGAATGGGAAGCAGAAGGCTAATTCTTCCAACAATACCTCTGCTAATCCCGCATCATCCGATTCTGGTAAAACCGCGGAGGTAAATGTCGTTCAGGCCAATCCTGCGGACAAATCCTCTAAGGGGAAGAAGAAGGGCAAAGGCAAATCAAAATCTGATGCCCCAAAACCGGAATCTAAAACTCGAACTGAGGATGGCTCCCAACGTAAGCCGAAATTCCCTTACCTCATCTGTGAAGCTGACCATTACACTAAGGATTGTCCACGACGGTCCGAAATTAGTCAACTTCTTAAAGGCTCAAAAGGGACCCCGGTTGTTTTAAAAGAGCCATTTCCATCTCAGCAGACCCAGATGGTCGAACAAGGTTCATCATCTGCACCGTTTGGGTCTCAGGTTTTCATGATGAAAACTAATGCACCTATCACTATTGCTACTAGATCGAAGGATTACAATAGTCAGCAGCAGGCACCCGGGAAGGAAGTTGCGGATGGACCGCCTCCCCCACCTGTTTCTGGTCCATTGGAAATCGAGAAGCCGACTCTCGAACCCGTTGTGAAGCCACCTCCCAAAGGTGTTCTTCGGAGATCCTCTTATAATCCAAATGCTCGTGCCGCTCAACATTATAGCATCGTTGAGGATCTGGCACAGGCGCCATGTGCCATGTCTGCACTTGAGGTTCTTCAAAGTTGTCCTTCACAACGGAAGGCTTTACTGTCCGCCATCGGTGGTATCGATCCCGCCGACTCGAGCCTTCTCACCTTTGATCTGGAGAATTTTACTCCCCGGCTTCCACATCAAATTGCTTTGGTCATTCAAGTCGGGATTAACGGTCTGAACGTTCATAGAGCCGTCGTAGATGAGGGTGCATCTACTTGCGTTATGTCCTCCGCTTGTTGGAAGGCCATCGGCTCTCCAACCTTGTCGTCATCTCCCAATGCCCTTGAGGCATTTGATGGTCGGGAGTCTAAACCCCTGGGAGTTCTCGAGAGTCTGGCGATCACATTACAGGGAAAAACTGTCAACGTGGAAGTAGAAGTGGTTGACGCTAAACTCAACTACAATATACTTCTTGGCCGCAGCTGGACCCATGCCATGCTCTGCGTGCCGTCTACTGTCTTTCGATTCATCAAGTTCCCTCACGAGGGCAAGATTGTCACGGTAGACCAGTTGTCATTTTTACCTCTAGCTCCGAGAACAACGTGCCGTATGTGGATCAAATTCCGAATCCCCCAGACAGCATAGGACCTGGTCTTTTCAAAGACCCAGTCCTCATGGGTATTTTCCCTGCGCCGCCACCGAATACCGCTCAAGTCAACATGTTGTCAAGGACTGATGACCCCTGGCTGATTCCTACACCTGAGCAGGTATATGAGTTTGGAGAATCCATGCCTTTAACGCCAGTAGAGATCAGCTACTGTGAGATTGTTGCTGCATCGGACCCTCCACCTCCTCAGCATGCTCCGATGAGCATGGCTCTTGACGTCTACTCAAAATCCCCCTGGCTTGGTCAGGCTGATTCACCTGATCCTCTTAGAGAGACTTTTCCCTCAGATGAGGCTATCATTGAAACTATGTCTCTTGAGGAGCTACCCTGGGGCGATGGGCATCATCGCTCCTCGTTTATGCCTAGCTTGGGGGCAATGACTGACTGTCTGGAGCGCTATACTAATCATGTTCCTTCCCCTCCTCTTCAAACACCGATCTTGACGCACGAGGTCTTTTCGGAGGGTAATCTGAGTAACATTACTCAAACTGTTCCTATCAACATCTCTGTTAAACCAGGGATTGTTGAGAACATTCATGTGGGTGTGACCTGTTCTCCCGAAGAGATCCAGGTCTATACGGAACTTTTCAAAGAGTTCAGAGATTTTTTTGCATGGTCCTACGAGGAAATGCCGGGAATTGATCCTAGTATTGTCGTGCACGAGATTCCAACCTATCCAGGTGCGAAACCCGTGCGCCAACGCTTGCGTCCCATGCATCCTCGGAAAGCCGCCGCTATCAAGGCAGAGGTTGAAAAACTTCGAACGCGGGGTTTATTTATCCTATCCCCCTTACAGAATGGGTGTCCAATATCGTCCCTGTCGATAAAAAGCAGGGTACCATTCGAGTCTGTGTGGATTATCGCGATATCAATCGCGCCTGTCCTAAGGATATTATCCCACTCTGGATTCCTTCGACCAATTATCGACGAATGTGCCGGGAGTGAGATCTATTCCTTAATGGACGGTTTCTCAGACTACAACCAAATCAATATCGCACCTGAAGATCAACATAAGACCACATTCATCTGTCCGTGGGGCACTTTCGTGTACAAAAAACTCCCGTTCGGCTTAAAAAATGCTGGCGCCACGTTCCAGCGCGCGATGTCCTATGCTTTTCATGATATTCGCCATATCGTCCAGCCTTATCTGGACGACTTGCCAGCCCATTCGGGTAAACGAGAGGACCATCCTGAGCATCTCCGCCAGATATTCCTTCGTTGCAGACGCTACAATATTAGGCTCAATCCTCATAAGTGCGTCTTCTGCGTCGATTCTGGCCGTCTTTTAGGCTTTTTAGTCTCGAAAGACGGAATTCGCCTTGACCCTCTGAAGGTTGAGGCCATCATAAATCTCCCGTCACCCTCCTCCCTGTATCAGTTGCAGAGTCTGCAGGGGAAAGCGAATTTTCTTAAGCGCTTTATCCCGAATTATGCCGAGGTGGCCAAAGGATTCACTCGTTTGTTAAAGCAGAATGTTCCATTTCATTGGGACGAAATCGCTCAAGAATCCTTTGAGAAGCTGAAGACATTGCTCGTCAATGCTCCGTTGCTTCGTCCTCCAGACTACCACCGCGACTTTACTTTGTATCTAGCCGCCGCATTAAGCACCATCGCCATGGTCTTGGTGCAGGATGACGAGAACGGTGACGAACATGTTGTTTATTACCTATCTCGGAACCTTCTCGACCCGGAAACGCATTATGCACATGTTGAGAAGTTGGCCTTAGCAGCCGTACACGCCGTACAACGCTTTCGCCATTACATCCTTTTGCGCACAATAACAGTGGTTTCAGACTGCAACCCTATGACATATATTCTTTCTAGACAATTACTAGGGGGCAAGTACTCCAAATGGATCGTCATCCTGCAGGAGTTTGACTTGGAGTTCACCACTGCCAAGTCAACTAAATCACTGGTCTTCACGGATTTGATATGTTCTCTCCCTACAGACTCTGTTCCTTCACACTCAGAAGATCATATACCGGACGAAACGTTGTTTCTTATTGATACTCGTGATCCTTGGTACGGTGACATCATAGTGTATCTTCAGACCGCGACATTTCGGTCTGAGTTGGATAAAGCTGCCCGCCGTCGGATTCGGCACCAGTCCCAACCCTACCGCATAGTAGGAGATACCTTATATCGTATTGGAGTAGATTCGGTGCTCCGACGATGCCTTACCTTGGACGAGGCTGAGAAAGTCTTGAATGACTACCACAGTGGCGCCTGTGGCGGACACATGTCCGGATATGCCACTGCCCAGAAGATTCTGAGGGCAGGTTATTTCTAGCCTTCTATATTCAAGGATTGTATCACTGCAGTCCGAAAATGTCATCCATGCCAGATTTTTCAGCGCAAGATGCGCGCGCCGCCGTTGCCTTTGCATCCCGTTATTACCGTTGGCCCTTTCGCGAAATGGGGCGTAGATTTTATGACGTGTAACCCTCACTCGGCCGGGGGGCATGCGTATATCATTGTCGCCGTCGACTACTTCACTAAGTGGGCCGAGGCGATGCCTACACTTGCTGCTGACGGAAGAACGGCTGCTTCATTTTTATTCAACCATGTTATTGCAAGATTCGGGGTTCCTCAAGCTATCGTCACTGATCACGGTACTCATTTCCGTGATTACATGATGGCAGAGCTGACAGCTGCGTTGGGCCTGCGTCACGACAGCTCAACGCCATACTACCCTCAAGCGAACGGTCAGGTTGAAGCGGTGAACAAGGTTTTGGTCACCATGCTTCAACGAACAGTTGGGATTCATAAATCCAGTTGGCATCTCCAAATGTTCTCAGCTCTCTGGGCGTACCGAACATCTGCTAAAAGTGCAACCGGATTCACACCATTTCAACTGGTGTACGGTCTGGAAGCTACTTTGCCGGTTGAATGTGAAATTCCTTCGCTCAAATTAGCTGTGGAGCTCTTACCGGATACTTCTCCTGAGGAAGAACATCTTCTGTATCTCGAACGGTTGGATGAAACCCGTCGTCTAGCTGCTTTGATCATCGAAGCAAAAAAGAAGAGGGTCAAATCTCATTTTGATCAATCTGTTTCTCCCCGTTCTTTCATCGAAGGAGACCTCGTCCTCTTGTATGATCAGGCACATGATAAGCTTGGAGCCGGTAAACTCCAGCCTATGTGGCACGGTCCCTATATTGTAAAACGCGTTTTGAAAAATGGGGCCTACGATCTTATAGATTACGAAGGAGTTCCATTGGCGCAGCCCAGAAATGGGCTGTACCTTAAGAAGTACTACGCCTGAAATGATTTCTTGGTGTGGTGTGTGTACATAGGTGTGTGATTGTCATTTGTGTGCATGGTGTGGTGTGCTTTGTAAACATCTTTCTGCTGATCGGGTCTTCCTGGTTGTGCAGATGTCTATTCATCCATTTGTTGGTTTCGCGGATGGTGCTTCCCGCAGTACCAGGAATCTGTCTTCCGCAGCCTGGGTAATCTACGATCCTGCTGGTGAGTTGATTGACCTGCAAGGTGTGTGTTTAGGACGTACCACGAACAATATCGCGGAATATAGCGCCGTGTTGGAATTATTAACCGAGGCAGTAAACCTTGGTATCCGTGAATTGCTCGTGTACCTAGATTCACGGCTTGTAGTGTTGCAGCTGAACGGGCACTATTCGGTAAGAAACCCGTCCATTTTACGATTGTATTTGCGTATTCGATTACTGGAAAGGAATTTTGAATACATTACATATCATCATATACCCAGACATTTGAATACATTGACATATGCAGTAGCAAATTTGGTGTTAGATAGACATTTGCGCAATTTATAAATCATCATCACATGTAAAGAAGACTCATCCAGAAATAGATATGCATATATATAGATATCGAAATGTTTACATGGAAGTGTGTCACGTAAAACTCAAAAAATATACATAATTGTCTTAATACATCCGGAGACACTGTGTCTCTCAAAAAAAAAATAGGTGTGGCTAAATCCTAGAGACTAATCAGCATGGTGCTCATGATAGCACGTCACTGCACGCACTAGCCGCCTCGGGATTCGGTGGAGCCGGTTTGGAACTCCCACCGTATGGCGCTGGTACTCCATCGGTACATCTGACAGTCGGGCATAGTCTGGGATCCCATGGACGATCCCCTCGAGGTTCTGAACCAGTGCCTCTCCTCCGGTACCTTCCCCCTGGATCTCGGGGGCGAGTTGTGTCCTCCGGAAGATAGGAGACATCCCGGCTGGTCTCTCAGGTCCTACATCTGCATGCATATATAATTGTGTTAAGACAAGTGTGTATTGACAAAAAAAAAACATATAAACATGAAATCAAAAATTTGAGGTCTTACCCAGCTCCTCGTCCCAGTCATCCCCTTCTGGTAGTGGGAGATCTGGGTCTCCTGTAAAGTCAGTTCCTGAATAGGGCCAATCTTCCACAACGATCAGTTGGCGCCGTAGCCACCTAAAGAACTTTGGCTTCCAGGACATCTGTTGGCCACCTCCAGATCTGGGCATCAGTGCTGCCCAGCGAGCCATTCGCGGCTCTCGTGGTACCGGACTCGCCACATGGGCCTCTTGGCCCTGGAAGGTTGGTATGCGTTCCAGAATGAACAATACCAAGATAGAACCATACCCAAACTGCTTCAGTTTCCCCTGTTTGCACTTTGTGAGCTGCCTTTTCATATTGATGGTCACAGCTGTTGCCCAATCATACAGTCGGGGACCCATGCATTCTGAGGCTAATAGGAGTTGAGTCTTCGTGGCCTCGTGCAGAGCCTGCGACCCAGCAGCCCGCGTAATGGTGTGGAGAACTACTCTCAGTGCTAGATCAGGGATGGTGGAGATGTATACTTTCTTACTTCCTGATCCTGTTTGTGCCCCTCGGCACACCCACGCCATTACCTCTTCCATCTTTTCCCCTGATGGTCTGCTCCCAGTCAGTACAGGGATTGGACCTCTGCGGGACAATCCAGTAATGAAATAAATGTCAGTGACCTCCAATTCCAACACCTGGTCTCGTATTCTGAATACTTGGTCATTTTCATCCCAGATGTTGATTAGATATTGGAGAAGCTCGGGCTGAGCTCGTAAACATGGCGTGAGGAAGAACTTCTTCAATCCGCAGTCTCTCAGAGCGTTCATGCAAGCCTGGCTTTGCATGGCCTCTTCATCCTCATCTCCGTGTTCTCGTTCCTTCCATTCAATTGCCATTTTGAGTGTTTATCTGCATTCACATGGTCAAAAGCCCCTGATTAGATCTTTGTGAGCTTCAAATTTCAAGAAATTTGGTGTAAATATCGGAATTTTAGGCGAAAATTTAGGTTCCGCCGCTGGCGCGACTGTTTTGCTAACAGTCGCGCCAGGTGGCGCGGGCCTTTTGGTAAAAAGAGCTCAGTGGCGCGGGTCCGTGCCCGATACCCACGCCACTGGGCCCGGCCCTAAAATTTTAAAAGTGCCCTTACAGAACTGATTTATGAAGGGAAATCATTAAAAAATGTATGGAAATGAAGAGAAAAGGAGCGCCTCTTACCTGTGACAAACGAGACGCTGAATGGTTGCCTGGATTGGTCGCAATCACCGTCAGAAGATTCTGCTCCAAATGGACCATTGTTGCTTTCCACAAGGTAAATAGTAAAAAGTAATTTCATTTTTTACCAATTAGACATATTTATAACTTTTCGACGTTAAATGAGCTTTAAAAAGTTATTTTTGTCAAATATTTGCATGTATTATGTCGAAAATGGATTTTACGCTTGTTGGGTATGTGCAGCGGCAGGTTTTGCGACTTAAAAGGTGGAAACGAGTTGTATTTTATACTTTTTCGGACTCGGTAAATACACGAAAAAGTCACTCTGGAGTCATCTTTCAGCTCTTTTCTGACTCTCTAAATGTGAAAATATTGCCGAGGCCCTTGTCGTTTCGATCTCGTTAAAATGGACACGAATCGACATTCACCCAGTATAAGTTTAACCCTTTTTCGGGCTGGGCTGGATCGATTACGAAAAAGGAATACCCTAGCCTATCGCGACTAGGAGGTTTTCCCGGATATTGTTTCTACCTTTTCGGATCTGGGGAACTATTTACGAAAAGGGACCTGTGGAGTTTTCTTTTCCGCTGTCTTTTCAAACTCTCTAAACATGAAAAGGCGTCGAGTTCTTCCTTTGTCAGACTCGTTAAACCCTGATGACATTGGATTTCGTCGAAATGACGTTCTCCGAGTTTCTCCTTCCTAGGACTCGTTAAATGCACTAGGATGGATTCGCCCGAAGGGTGGACTTATATCACAAGCATATGCTATCCCCTTCAAGCTTGTTATCAAAAAATAATTGGGGTACTCACCAAGATGGTGGGGAAAAATGGAACCATCGTCGTTGTCGTCGGCAGTATGTCGCTCTTGAACTTGGCACTTGTCTGCATTCGTGTCGGGTTGGGGACATCTCATCTCGTTGCTTCACTTTGCCTCCATGGGGTTTGGGTAATCTCTTTTGACCTCTCATCTGTTCACTGCCTCGTCGCCATGACCTTTGATCTGTTGATGTCAAATACTGCCAAGTTCATTGTCGTGCCGTTTATATGTTCAAGAGAAGTTGACCTCTGCGAATATCAACCTTCCTCTGTTTCTCATATGATCCTGATTCACAACAAAACATTATGTTCCTCTGTCTCGTGTCGATGATGTGGGAATCATTATGGCCCACCTTCGATCAAGGTCACTTCATGTCGACTTCAACTCATTATCCAGGAAGTTGGTCTAGAGACTCCTGATGGTACCTTGGAGCCTGCATGCCTCAATGGCAGGTTCGTCGCATTCGACGTGAAGTTTACATCATTGACTTCCGATCGAATGATTCTGCGGGTGTTTGACGTCAACTCATTTATTCACACGCCGTAGATTGTACCTGTAGTACCTTGAGGACCATTGTCATTATTGGTGGTTTCTCTCGCGTCTGTTAACAGCTTTCGTCATTGGCTGGTAATCAGACGATGTTCTTGCATGTTCGACATCAGCTCACATACTCACATGCTCGAACTTGTACTTGTTTGGGTCGAGATGGAGCGCAAGACCCTGGATTGTGTCTGTTGTAATCTAGGCTGCGATTGTGGATTATTATCATTATGTACATGGCTCACTGATTGGATGGCTGCGGCCATACCTGAGTCTATTTGTTTGATCTTAGTTGGATGGCTGCGCCCATACCCTGGATCCGGATTATAGCATACTCTGTTCGGATGGCTGCGTCCATACCATATACATCATGTACTTGAGATATCAGTTGTATCTTTCTGCGCAGGTTTTCCGACGGCGGGCCTTCGGTTGGACATGTTCTCGTAAAGCATTTCACCCCTCTCTCTCTCGGGCCTCATGCTTTAGGGGGCATCTGTTACACAGTAATTTGTCACCGTCCCTACCATTCCCCGTCCCGCACAATGGAGGACCCATTATGTGACATGTGAACACTGTCATGCCTTGAAAACATCATCAATGCATCCCTCTGAGTATGAGCTTCATTTTCCCTTGAGACATCTCCTTGCAAAACTCATGAAAAACAGCTCTTTTTGCATTGGCGCGGGTAGGCAGTTCAGTTCTCGCGCCAATCAGGGAAATTCTGTAAAGAGGTCGCGCCACTTGGCGCTCTGTCATAGAGCAGAAATCGCGCCACCCATTTTAGGGACTGTTTTTTAAATATGGATGGCGGAAGTTGAGTTCAAACAAACTCACAAACCACTGCCTATCTTGAGTTGGGAGATTTGGCTGCGGGAGTTCTATGGAAGGGAATTGGTTTTGCCACCTCCCATGGAACCTTCCTTGTTGATAGGGCCAATCCCATAATAATAGGGATCCCAACTCCCTCCTTCCCCATCTATAAAAGCTTGCTCAGATCCATGGCAAGCTAGTCTTGAAGTGCTGAAGCTTTACATCTCCCTATTCCCAAGTGCCTTTGTGCTGTAAAGAATCCCTTCTTTCCCTTAAGGCCCATTCAAGCGAGGAGACCATTGTTACGAGACTCTGGAGAGGTTTCCCCTTTCCTTGGCGAGCTTTGCGAGACGTGGACGACCGGAGACCCGTTCGAAGGAAGCTGCGACGTCAGAACTTGGTTGTAACTTCTATTCGTTTATCATTTAATAGATGACTATGATTATGGTTCCACTCCGTTTTCCATCATGTTAATGCGAGTAATATCTTTTATGACCGATGTTTAGTTACGTATGCTGGTTCCTATGCTTGTATCTGTTCGTTTCTTCTATGTGCAGGTGTTCATCCGCGGAGATCGTGGAAGGATTGTGATCTGCCAGGGCTGAAGGACGGGGACACTTCTTCTTCAGATCATAGCGTTGGAATCCGGGTAGGCTTCTATCCTAAGTCTTTCATTCGTAATTAGGAGCTTGCGTCATAGCATTGTTTGTTTGTTGCTAGACCCCTGCTGGGCTAGTAGGGATCGCCTCTGTCCGCAGAGGGGATTTACCTCCTCAACAACCATGTGTGCATGCATATTCCATAATATTTCATCATAAACCCTCTGATAAATATGTTGTGAAAGCTTCTATAAATTCTGCATTAGCTAAGCCATGGGGATTGAGCCTTTTCTAGCCATGTGGGAAGTGGGAGACCTGTTTAACTTAGCTATAATGATTTTTTTAGCTGAAATTTGATATGTGAGTCCCCTATAACCTATTATAAGGGATCCAACCATCATTTTCCTCTATTTTTACACAGATATCTGAAATTCACCTTTTTAGGGCTCAATTTGTTGCTTTTCCCTACTTTTTGGATCTTAAAATGAAGAAGAAGTTGCTGGTGTAACATAAAATTATGATAATGTGTTTCTTGAAACATTTCATGAGTGAATAGAGTGCTTCTACTCTATAATTCGATTTACTTAATGTTGCAGTCCCATTATTGGGCATTTTCCAGCCATTCTAGGTGTGAGAGGCTTGTTTATCTCACCTAGTTTGCTTGGTTTCTAATTTCCTCTTGGATTTGGATCTTATATTATTATATCTAAGAGATACAAGGGCTAATATTTTTTTCTGTAGCATACATTCCTGAAAAATGCAATTTTCAGGCATGCTTTGCTAGCAATCCCAATTTGGGGATATTACAATAAATAATGATTTATTTAACTATTAATGGATGATTTGTTGAAATTTAACAAGGAATATTATTTAAATAAGGTTTAAACAATTATTCCTTGAAAATAATAAGATAAACAATAATTTATCTAATTAATTTTCCTATTTTGGGTTAAATATGACTAGGAATATTAATTAAACTGTTGTTTAACTAATTATTCCTTGAGGAAAATAAAAAAAATGTGGATTTATTTAATATTTACTCATGGGGTTTCATAGTCAAAGAAATTTTACTTAGAGTAAAATTGGTCTTACATGGTGTACTTAGGTCCATCTAATAGTAACAGGTTAGATGACCAAAAAAAGGTGTAACAGAATTCCCCCTAGCGTGCGAGCGTTAGGAGCTAATCGTATGACCGAAGTACGTTGTAAGAACTCAATCACTAGACATCGAAGGGGAAGTCAAAGAGAGAGAAATATAAGGTAGACCAAAGTGCTAGAGGACTAGACCCTGAGGAGGCGATACTTATAGATGTGACAAGTCTCTTTTATGAGTGAGTACCTATGCTATAGGCGGCGGGGGAGGCATACCTATGCCTGCTGAGACAAAGTATAAAGAATAGTGCGTCCAGTAAAAAAGGGACTGAACAATATAGTACATGTTGGCATAAACATGAGCCAGGTAAAAACAGAATAATGAATCCCACATACCTACTATGCCTCGGATAATAGCCAGGACTTATACAATAATATCTCAGTACATGAGATATAAATACAACCCAAATGCCCCTGTAAAAAGGAAAGGGCTCTGAAAATTTGACTAATACATGAAAACAAAAAGGTGTTGCAAGCAGTTGAGGCCAACATCATCAAATATATGGAGCTACATCAAAGGCTGTAATGAAGAGGTCATCCAGGCATGTGGGGGGCTACCTGTAGGGCCACCCCCTCATGAGGGCTAAAACATCTCACACACACCCAGGAATCACCAGTATCATCTGCTGCATCACTGAACCATCAAGTATACATATCTCGATCATGCTAAAAGGAGTTGGAGCTGAGAAACAATCAAGTCAAAGGGGCAATAAGGAGTCCCTTTTCCTGATTCGAGGCACTGAACACGAGTGGAAGTCGGAACCAAGGTACATCTCCCTCTAGACCTATCTTCTGGAATAAATGATCTGATGTCAACAGAAGGAGGTCCGCCATAGGTGAGGCAATAAGGGATCCTATACTAAGGCATGAGAGAAAAGAGTATAGAGATTGACAAACTGACACCAGGGATGATGATGAAAGGGGGGATACTGAGTAGCGGACGAACGACTTCCCTTGTTAGAGCATAAAGGGCATGGATTACCTGGTAGCGAATGACACAATATCATGAGGGATAGGGGGCAGTGTGACTTAAGGCCATAATGTGCGACACGAGAGAAGAACCAAGCAATGAAGGATGGAAGACTATATAAGGATACAAAGGGACTCGAGATAGGCTCCATGAGTGCAATTATGACTCAACTCGGATGCTCTAAACAAGGGTGACTCAATGATGCTGCCACACAGAAAAGGTCCAATGGGGACCATAAAAACATGAGTACATGATAGTTACTCATGACAAAAATCAACACGAGCATGGAAAAGTATGAAGACAAAGTGGTGCCCCAAGTACAAGTGTTGCAGGTGAAGAAATTCGATTTTGAGGAGTGGTGAAGTGAGCCTTCTTGGACAAAATTTGTCCTGGTGAAGCATCAAATCACAAAAAAATAACAGATACCCATTTGAGGGCCTGGTGAGAGCTTTCCAACGATATAGATGGTTTTTCAAACTGATCTACGGCTTGGTCGCAACAGACGAAATAAAAATAAGGGGTTTCTCTTTTAATAAGGCATTTTCTGTAGAAATTTGAATAATTTGCTAAATTATTCACCGATATTATCCTGATTACACACTATTTAAGCTTCATGCATAATACATAACCTCTTCTACAATTGATCATCAATATGCGGAAATAGAAAGCAGTTGCATGCGCTCATTAAAACATAATCAAGCACACATATCAACACAGGATGTAATGGGGAAAGAAATAGTTGAAAACCCCCAACTATCTGTATATTATAATGATAGAGAACATGTAACAATACATAGCACAAAGCTCTCACAGCTCTCAGCACTATCTCAATGCTACACACAAAACTAGTTATGAAGATGAACAAGTCACAGGTTCAAATCTCCTCCACAAGTCTGCCTGCCTCTACTGCGCAATCCTAGTGAGTAATGAATGAGATCCAAGTTCGAATCCCACTAGCTCCAACTGCGCAATCCTCATTGGAAATCTCTATCAATGTGTGTGCAAATCTCATGCACAACCAATAGTCACAACTAATAGTAGACTCACCCTTTCACCCACCTCTAGCAATGGTCTCCACTGAACTGTCCATGCATTGCAGTTAACTGATGTGTTCTTTAGTTGATTTATGAGTTAATAATTAGTGAATTAATTAATAATTAATTCACACCACTCATCACTAGTGTATTTGTCATTTAGACTAAATACAACTAGTTCAACTAAGTTAAACCGAACACAACTCCACCAACCGTCTCATCAACTCCACCAAACTCTGCCACATGAGTTCTAACTGAAGTCAACCATGCAATAGCTCAACTAACCCTTAGGAAAAGCGTATTTCCTTCTGTCAGCTGCATGTGCCACATCCAAGCATCAAACTCAAGTGCTCCAAGAGGATAAGATAATGTTTATAGTCTAAATATTATTAAGGGTTAATAATATTTGACTGTTCTATTTTTAGCCCGGCAGTCTAAAAATAGAAACCGCCCAATGTCTAAAAATAGAGGTCCATATATTTTTACCAACTCGACCAATCATCCATAAATAGCATCCTGCAACTCATATACCATGATCCATATGTCTAAAAATAGACATAGTCTAAAAATAGACTTTGCGCCAAAAATAGCCTGCGGGCCTACTTAGTGAAGGCGACTTCATTTCACTAAGCTCCATCATCTTGTTGCATTTTCAACACTCCCTCTCAACAAGATATAGATTATCTGCAACCCCTATCCTGCCTCTGTGGAATTCGAATTTTCTCCTGGTGAGCGCCTTCATCAAGATGTCAGCATCCTGATCCTCCGTGGGAATATATGAATGTAACATGATTCTCTGCTGCACACAATCTCTGATATGATGGTACCTGATGTCGATGTGTTTGGATATATCATGAAATAATGGATTAGCCAAGAGTTTAATGCAACTCTGGTTATCACAATAAATCACAGTAGGCTCCAAATGCGACCCGAACAACCCGACCAGAATCTTCCTCATCCAAATAGCCTCGCATGCAGCCAAGCTTGTTGCCATATACTTGACCTCTGCGGAACTGAGTGCCACGGATCTCTGCTTCCTGCTGTACCAGGAAACTGCTGTCGACCCGATATTGAAGATCCCTCCAGATGTGCTCTTTCGGTCCGTTGAGCTCCCTGCCCAATCTGCATCCGTGAAGCCACATAGCTTCACCTCATCCTCCTGTCTGTACCACAAGCCATATCCCGATGTGCCTCTAAGATAACACAATACATGCTTGCCTGCCTTCCAGAAGAGCTTGGTAGGCTTAACCATAGCTTTCGAAAGTTGGTTAACAGCATAGCATATATCGGGTCGTGTATTGACCAGATACATAAGCGACCCCACCAACTGTCGATAGACAGTGGCATCCACTACCTCCGCTGAAGTAGCATCCTCCTTCCTCCAACCTCCAAGAAGAGGAGTATCAACAGGCTTGCAGCCATGCATGTTGAACTTCTCCAATATTTCTCGGGCATACTTACCCTGAGAAACAAACATTCCATCACTGCGCTGCCAAATTTCCAATCCCAGGAAATAATGAAGGAGGCCCAAGTCCTTCATCTCAAACTCTCTTGCAAGATCCTCCTTGTACAGAAAGTATCAACACCATCACCCATCAAAATCGATCATCTACATACAAGACAATGATCAGCAACTCTCCCCTCCACCAACTGCACAGTGTTAGATCCGCCTCACTCTCGGGAGAATCCAAGTCCAGTAAATAATTGTTCATCCGTGTGTACTGCCACGAGGTGCTTGCTTAAGCCTCGTATAGTTTCCCTGAGAGAACACACATGCGACTCATCACGAAGATACTGAAACCTTCAGGCTGCTCTATGTACACCTCCTCCTCAATAACTCCATTGAGGAACGTAGTCTTCACATCCATCTAATGGATGTGCCACCCCATCTACGCTGAGAGAGCAAGGATTGTCCGTATGGAAGAGTACCTTGCGACAGGTGCAAAAGTCTCCTCATAATCGATCCCCTTGATCTGTGAAAAGCCACGGGTGACAAATCTCGCCTTGTACTTCTCCACACTCCCGTCAGCCGCCTGCTTCACTTTGTAGATCCATCACGAACCCACCACTAATTTCCCCACCAGTCTTGGGACAATCTCCCATGCACTGTTTCTGACGATCGAATCATATTCTTCGATCATGGCATCAACCCATGCGGGTTCCTCCACAGCTTCCTCAAAAGAGGATGGCTCTGTCACAACACATTTGCTCACAAGAGCCATGTATCCAGTGTACCGGTCCGGTGACTTTCTCTGTCTGTGTTGTGCTGTAGGTGGTCCTACAACCTTCTCTGCACCTTGAGCCAGTCGCTCAGCTTCTGTAGTGCGCTTGCGCCCTCTGATGGTTGGCGCTGCATGAGTAGTCTCTTCCACTCCATGAACTTCCTCATGTGGCTGATCCACATCCTGAAGCTCATCCTTAGGAACTAATAGCTCCTCATCTGCATGCAAGTGTGGCTCCCTCTCAAACGAACACTGCATGGCTTTCTCCTCATGAAATTTGATATCCCGTCGCACAACAGTCTTGCGAATGTCTGGAAAATACACACGATAGTTTTCGGGTGTATCAGTGTACCCCAAAAATATCCCAACCTCTGTAGTCGGCTCCAGCTTCTTCTTCGCATCCTTCATCATATGAATGTAAACAAGTGAACCAAAAATCCTCAAATGGGAAATATCAGGCCTCTTACCAGAAAACGCCTCCTCGGGTGTACTCATGCCAAGTATCTTGTGAGGACAACGGTTCTGCACATATACTGCAGTATTGCATGCCTCCGCCCACAAGTGAAGGGGTAGGCCTTGATCATGCAACATTCTCCGCCGTGGCAACACCCACGAGCGTTCGTTCTTCCACTCAACAACCTCGTTCTGCTATGGGTTATGAGGTGCTATGAGCTCTCTTCGAATTCCTTTTGCACTGCAAAAGTCATTGAATTCGCCAGATATGGATTCACCACCATTTTCGCTCCTAAGAGCCTGCACCTGCTTCCCCGATTCTTTCTCAACCAGTGCCTTGAACTCACAGAACTTTGAGTATGTCTCGCTCTTCTTCTGCATGAAGAAGATCTAGCACTTACGAGAAAAATCATCAACAGAGATCACATAATACCTGTGCTTTTATGTCGAAGCTACTGAGAAAGGTCCACACATGTCTGTGTGAATTCTCTCAAGGATCGTCGTGGTGTGACTATCCTTCTCATGAAAGGTGGATTTCAAAAAATTTCCCAAGGTACACCCCTTGCACTGATCTGACTGTGCAAGAGTGCCTTTAGGAAGCCCAGTAGAAATCTGCTGCAGTATCTTCAAAGCTCCATGGTGAAGGTGGCCCAATCTCCAGTGCCACAACTCACCATCATCCCGGCTCACCACTCCTTCTGCCTTGCCTGCCATTGCTGCACAGCCATCTACCTGCAATTGATAAAGGTTCTTAACTCGAACCCCTATCCTCCGGGTCTCACCAGTTGCCTTACTGCGCAGGAAAGCCTTTCCCTCGCTAAATACAACATCATATCCCTTGTCTTCTAACATGGCCACTGAGATAAGATTCTTCTTCAATCCCGGAACATGCATCACTTCCTTCCATACGAAGGGTTTACCAGACTCCCTCTCGAAGGAAATGGTACCAATACCGGTCGCACTGTATCTACCATCATCGCCCATCTCGATGTGCACTCCAAGATCTTTCTCATCCAGATCTGAAAACAAATCTCGATCTCCAGTCATGTGAAAAGACGCACCACTGTCCAAGAACCATACTGATCCCATCACACTTGAGACCAAGCATGCGATCAGTGAAAAATCCAGCTCAAATTGTGAGGCTAAGGCCTCTCCCGCTGCAGATCCAGCAGCATGCTTATTTTTCTTCTTCTGCGGACAATTTGTGGCATAATGTCCGTGCTGGTGACAGTGAAAGCACTTCACCTTGGACATGTCTTGCTTCTTGCCTTTCACACCAGACTGAGAAGCTTTCTTGCTCTTCCCCTTCTTTGCTTTGGCAGCCAAAGCGCAATTTTCTTCATCAGATGCCTTTGATGAAGATCCGTCCCTGGTAGTCCGCTTTATCTCCTCTTGCATGAGATCCGACCAAAGTCGCTCCCATCCCGGCAACTTCTCCCGACCATTGACAGAGTCCTGATAGGAATGCCAACTCTTCGGAAGACCAAGGAGAGCCAGGTCCACCAAGTCCTCATCATCGAAAGTCACCCCCACACTTCCCAGCTCATCTCTGCATTGAGTGAACTTCATGAGGTACTTGGCGATACTGTCGCCTTTCTCCATCTTAATGTTTCTGAGTTTATCCTTGAGCGCCAACTTCCTCTGGTCGCTCTTGCTTTGGAATAGATCTGTCAACGCTTTCCACATCAAGTATGGAGAAGCCTTTCCATGCAGGCTGGATACAATGTGATCCTTCACGCCCTCCAACAGAATCCTTTGACATTTCACCATCTTCTTTTGCCAAGCTTCAACTTGAGCAGCATCAATAGGCTTTGGGATCTCAGCATCTATGAACTCCTTCAGCTCGTTATCATCTAATACCGCCTCCATTCTGTCCTTCCATGCAACATAATTCGAACTTCCCTTCGCAAACCATTGAAAGACATTTCAGTCGCAAACCATTGAAAGACATTTCAACTCCAGCACCAAGAAAACAAACTGCTACAAAATTCGAATTCCAAGCTCAAAACTCAACTGCTTCTGGATCTGTGAGAAAAAATTATTTCTAGCACAGAGATCGACTGTAGGGGCGTTTTCTGGATATATCACCTTTCAAAGAAAGGATGGATCCAGAGGCTACCTGGCCCGTTACAGACTCTGTCTACCGAAATAAATTGTAATCACTGTAATAGATCCCGATGATCAATTCTAGCTTTGATACCATGTAGAAATTTGAATAATTTGCTGAATTATTCACCGAGATTATCCTGATTACACACTATTTAAGCTTCATGCATAATACATAACCTCTTCTACAATTGATCATCAATATGCGGAAATAGAAGCAGTCGCATGCGCACATAAAAACATAATCAAGCACACATATAACACAGTATGTAATGGGGAAAGCATACAGCTGAAAACCCCCAACTATCTGTATATTATAATGATAGAGAACATGTAACAATACATAGCACAAAGCTCTCACAGCTCTCAGCACTATCTCAATGCTACACACAAAACTAGTATGGAAAGTGAACTAGTCACAGGTTCAAATCTCCTCCACAAGTCTGCCTGCCTCTACTGCGCAATCTAAGATGAATAATGATGAGATCCAAGTTCGAATCCCACTGGCTTGTACTGCGCAATCCTCATTGGCAATCTCCATCAATGTGTGTGCAAATCTCATGCACAGCCAATAGTCACAACTGATAGTAGACTCACCCTTTCACCCACCTCTAACACTGGTCTCCACTGAACTGTCCATGCATTGCAGTTAACTGATGTGTTATTTAGTTGAATTATGAGTTAATAATTAGTGAATTAATTAATAATTAATTCACACCACTCATCACTAGTGTATTTTTCATTTAGACTAAATACAACTAGTTCAACTAAGTTAAACCGAACACAACTCCACCAACTGTCTCATCAACTCCACCAAACTCTGCCACATGAGTTCTAACCGAAGTCAACCATGCAATAGCTCAACTAACCCTTAGGAAAAGCGTATTTCCTTCTGTCAGCTGCATGTGCCACATCCAAGCATCAAACTGAAGTGCTCCAAGAGGATAAGATAATGTTTATAGTCTAAATATTATTAAGGGTTAATAATATTTGACTATTCTATTTTTAGCCTGGCAGTCTTAAAATAGATTCCGCTCAATGTCTAAAAATAGAGGTCCATCTATTTTTACCAACTCGACCAATCATCCATAAATAGCATCCTGCAACTCATAGACCATGATCCATATGTCTAAAAATAGACTTTGCGCCAAAAATAGCCTGCGGGCCCACTTAGTGAAGGCGACTTCATTTCACTAAGCTCCATCATCTTGTTGCATTTTCAACATTTTCCCTTCAGATTCACACATTTTCAAGTGTAGCTATGGTGAAAGTAGAGAGGAGAGAAGGCCCTAAACCTTGCAACGATGGTAGCAGACAAACCGACCATTGGAATCGAGGTTTGTCAGTTATAGTTAAGAGGCCTAACCCTACTCTTTCAATTAAGGGGATCAAAATTTCAGTTTAGGCACCGAGAGCTCATGAACAGGCTAGGTCACATTTTTTGGGGTCTGTTCTGCGACCTGGGTAGCAAGTACTGGGTAGAAAACTGCGACCTATCCCAGGAAATGACCTGAAAATTGCGACCTGTCAGAGAAAGAGAGTTTCAGTGCTGTTTTTGGCTGAGATATGGGATTTTTATGGTTGAGGGGCATAGGTTCCCCCAAGCATGTTGTGGTCATGCAAAAATGTATTTAGAAAAAAGGGGAATCTAAACCCATTTTAATGATGTGGTGCACCATTTGTTTTTGGTATGGTTATTTAGTTCGAGAAAGGGAATGGAGGATTACCAATCTCTTTGGGTACTGCATATATGAAGCAAATGGACTAATTTTTTTGGTTGGCATACATGGTGTCACTATCCCAAAGAGAGGATTTGGAGATAATGAACTGGTGCTCTCCTAGAAAATACATAGGTTGGTGAACAACAATGTCAAGGGGACTGGGTTGCTGATGCAAGATGAAGGAATGATGAGGGGTATCATCCCTAGAGTGATCTGAAGTGATATGGGACTCTAGCGGTTCTTCTAAGTGGGGAAGAATAAGGGTACTAGAGTTGACACGACCATATACACTAAGAGAGTTGTGGATAATTACTTCTCTTGGTCTCTCAAATATGGGTGCCCCCTTACCCGAACATTGGGTGTCAATGTAATGATTACAAGGTGTATGTGGTTTGAATGCATGGGTTTTATGTAAGGGAGGATAGATAAATTCTAGGGTGGTGACTACTTCCATACTATCGTCATCATAATAGAAGATGGGGTGACTAGTGGAATAAAGACCACCTGATGCGGCGAAGTTACCTGACTCGTCAGCATGAGAAGAGAGGTTCACATGTGCATCATCATGGGGGGTGACGGAAAAACAAGTAGATAAGGGATCCACTGATGTTGAGCCTAGGGTGATCGCTGAAGGGAGGTCGAGCGAAATAGAAGGGGAAGTCTCAGAGGGAGCTTCCACCATGGATCTCATGAATGATGACAGGTAGTGGATAGTGGCTGAAGACTCTGTCATTTCGACATCCAGAGGGGGAATTTCTATGGGATTCAATGTGTCCTCTGGTTCTTCTAAAGAAAAACACGCAAATAAGGGAGTGGTGGACTCATTGTGCTTGGCCTCAAATTGGCAAACTACCGCTAGAGAGGTGCAGAATTCCTCGAGGCAGGGACAGAGGTGGGTATAATGGACATGGAGATCACACAAAGCATAGGGTTGGTTGGTGTGAATAGTCTTTGGGTTCTTGGCTGCAGTCGAGGAAGAAACAGAGGCTTCAGGGACCGTAGACTCGGGGAACGCAACATTAACCATGGGCTTGAAGTGAAGAAACTCCGGACAAGTATGGGTGGCATGACCGACAACATCACACAAAGCACACTGGATAGTACGTTTTGGGGGCCAAGGAGGGGCAAGGTTTGTCGGGGTGGACTTGTCTTTGATTGCCTTCTTGTTGGATTTACCCCCATTACCCGAAGTTTTCGCAATAGGAGGAGGTTCCTGTTGAGGTGGCTAAGGCACTGTAGCAACGGGAGAAGTCATAGGGACCGGTTGAACTAGGGTCAAAGCAAGATAAGGTTTGGGTTGACCAGGCGGGGTAGCGGCTGGGGGATCAAGGTACCAGATGGGAATCCCAAGGGTCAGATTAGGAAGAGAGAGCGTAGCCATGATAGGTACCGTGTACATTCCTTTAGGGGGGGAGCTAGGAATGGTATCTGACCGTAGGGTAATGGCCAAGAGGGATGGCACCAAGATGGTTAAGGCCTAGAGAAACTGTTCTAGGAGGGTAAAGAGGCTCATGGATACCATCTGTAGGTGAAGGGCCAGGAAGAGGAGGTCCAGAAGGCTGAATCGAAGGGCTAGGAGTAGGCTGCGGAGGGCGAGGAGGCTGTTGACTAGCCAAAGTGGGCCGCTTGAGGGCAGCTCGAGATGATTGCATCATGAAAACATTCGATGAGCTAGGATCAGAGACAAGAGGAGGAAGACCAAAAAATGTACCAAGCAGAGAGAAGTCTTTGTAGACTCTGGGTGAGACATTGGTTAAAGGATCGACGGTTTTCTTATTGGCCACCGAAGAGATGATGGACTCAGGGGAGGTCTAAGACTTTGGTTCGTAATATCTCAACTGGTCAATAGTGACTATCTTTCTGTTATGAGGGAAAGACATATTGCAGTGAACCGCTGATGGGACAACAGACATCACATAGGTGTACCTACGACCCAATAGAATGTTGTAATCGAAGGGGGCATCTATGTCTTCTACAACAATGCAAACAGTCTTGCCCGCAAGAGTAATAGGAAAGTTGTGGAATAGGCCAATGGGCTGGGAAGCGTGGCCATCCCACGCTTGGAGAGTGATCATGGAAGGAGCCAACTCAGGTGATCTGAGTTGCTTCCAAACCGAAGTGGACATCACACAGGTGGATGCCCCCTCATTAATGATGCACCGAGAAATGTTGGCATTCTGGATCTTGACTGGGATTTGGAAGGAGACGGAATCAGGGAGAGGAGGATGTTATGAATGGTCAACATCGAAGACAATCAATCGATCATTGGAAGGATCTACAGTGCCCATGGAAAATAGTAGATCTTTTCATTGTGAAGGGCATGACTAGAGGAGTTCCAGCGTTGAAATGGCAGCAGGAGATTGCGCCAAATCATCTACTATACTATACGAATGGGCAGCTTTGCCAGAAGCAGCATTTCAGCGTAGTGGTCCCTTAGGGATCTTGGTATGAACCTCTACCTTAGGCTGAGGGATCTGCAAGGGACCATTAGGTGTCAAAAGAGGCTCTGTAGGGACTGAAGGAGGTGGCTCGGGGACAGACGTAGCGGGAGGCTTGTTGTACTGACGGGACAGAGTCTAAAGATTTATGTCTACGATTAGAGGTTGGTCAGAATTCATCATGAGAATCTGGTAATCGGAGGTACCAGATGGAAGAGGTTGAGTGGCCACCTGACCTTCAGGTGTTTGGGTAGCCATAAATCCTTGCTGAGGGAAAGGATTATTAAACACAACCGGCTGACTAGGTGCAGCACTGGGAGGGACAGAAGGGGAGGCTTTTTTTCCTTGTAATGTTGCTTGAGACTGCCACATCTGCTTCATATATGGTAAAAGAGGAAAATCATGCGTGTAAGAACAATGTTTTTTCATGCGAACGGGCCTGTCCTACTTGGGCTGAGTGCCCTGTTGCTGGTTAGTAGTGTTAGGTGCATTATTTTGAGTATTAGGTCCAGGATTACTGGGAACAGATTGATTTTGAGTGCCTTTCCTCTTCTTTTTGGAAGGAGGAGGATTAGTCGCGCCCTACTGTGCATACACCTGCCCCTGAGGGGCAAGTGGCTACTGTTGTGGGGTTTGAGAAGGCAAGGGAGGTGGAGGTGCTAATGTTGGAGGAGCTGGAGCACCAGGCTGTGGATACAGATAATAAGGAGGTTGGGTAATAGTGTGGTAAGCAGAAGGTTGGGAAAAAGGAGGAGGCATGCCGTATTCTGGATACATGCTACCGGGAGGGGGAAAAGTGATGGAGGTGCTAGCCCCCCCCTGAGGAAAACCATAGCCCATGGGAGGTTGGGCATATGGATGAAAGAGAGCTCCAACGATATCGTCAGTGGCATGAGATGCCCTCGGTGCGTTGGCACCACCGAGTCTAGGAAGATCAGGTAGAACGGTATAAACATAACTCGACTAAGCGTAGATCAGGTCATATTTTAATGCAATTTGGAGAGCGGCTTCTTCAGTTTGAGGTAAATAGTTTGAGGTAAATGCGATGAGACATATTTTTCAATAGCAGGCAAGAGATATCTAAGGAACCAGTCCATGTAGACACGGTCTTCGAAGGTAGGGGCTCGACATAAGCTCTTTCTTCGCTGCAATTCCTGGACATGATCAGATAGGCGGGTCACAGACGATTGAAGAAAAGAAGTCAAAAGTTTGGTACCAGTGTCATAACGAAGGGGAAGCTGGAAATAAGACAAAAACACTCGAGCAAGAGTCGCAAAGGTGGTATGGGAGGATGAGGCCTGATCAACATACCACTTAGAAGCTTCACCAGTAAGAGTACGTTGGAACAACTAAAGATGGACAGAGTCATCGGTAATGGAGTTAGACAAACACCACATGTGGAAAGATCAAAATGATTTGTAGTATCTTCTCCAGCAAGGTCTTCAAACTTGGGGATGTTGGAAGGGAGATTGGTCGGCATAGCATGCCAACTAGCATCATGGTGTATAGGGTCATTGATCTACTAGTTGAAATCGGGAAGACTGAGGCCTGCCATATAGGGGAGCAAGGGAGCAGCTAGAGTAGTTTCTATTGCGGTCCCAATAGTAGTATTCTTAGCATTAGGGTCGGGGTTACCACCAGCATTAGGTCCTGAACCAGACATGGTGAAGGTGATAGGAGGAGAACCGGGAAATGAACCAGAAGAGGAGTCGGAGTGCAGAATCGGTGGAGGACTAACTCGAATCCTACGTGGAGGAGTAAGTCTTCCTACCGGAAACTAAGGATGAAGGCCAAGAAGTCTCCAAGATAAATGCCTTGGTGGCACAATGATGATGGCACAAACACGGCACAAAGGGAAGAGAGACCAACAATGGAGGAGAGGTGTAGGATCAAATGATTACAATGTCGAAACAAGGACAGAGAGGTGCAGGATCAAATGATTTCAATTTTAAATTCTTTGCTTGGCGGTGTTAACCAAGATCTTCTTCACTTAGGGTGTGTGTGTAAAAGTGTGTAAATTTTAATTTTTAAACCCAGAGGCTTGTAGAGAACAAGAAAAAGTGTGATCTATAACTGTAAATAAACCTGCAGATAATAGTATATGAAACTGAAATAACAGAAAATAAACAGCTAATAATGCAATAATATAAACCCAAGGAGGCATGCCTCTCAACAAGTAGTCTGTAGGTGGAAAAAATACTAGTCAAAACACACCAAAATAGCTAATAGATCTAAGGTCGGGAGGGACTGGGATCTAAAGGTTAGATCTGCTGGAAATAGGTGCAGACAAATTGTTGGAAATACTGAGAGGGGGGGTGAATTAGTATTTCTTTCAATTAGAGCATTATTTAATCTTCAATTATTATCAGTGTTTGTACAATGATAGCAGCAAACAAGAGGAACACAAATGCACACAGTTTTTAAGGTGGAAACCCACTCCGTGACAAAAACCACCTAATGCTTTTCTAATAATTCTTTAATATTCAACTCCAATTGAAAATAAAGCTCCAACTTCCTAGAATCTAGAAAAGCATTCTTCTCCAGCTCCCATTGGATGGATGCTCCAATGCCCGAGATTCTTAAGTAGTCAACTGAACGGATGCCCCAATACCCAATGAGCTACAACTCACCCTAGCACCACCCTACCACCCTATAGAAGAATAAAATAAGAATGGACTCCTGTACCAAGAAAAATGGTCCACTTTACAATGATATAGAATGATGTAGAAGAAGAATATACACTAGACCATAACCCAAAATTTGACACAACCACCTAATGATGATCTTAGACCTCCCAATACTGCCTCTTCAACCCTTGGCAGATAGACACTAGTACAATTTTTACAATAATGTATTTACAATGACTTAGTACAATGATACCTTTATAGATTGTATGCAGTGTTTCCCACTTGAAGACTTCATAGGATGAACTTCTTGCTACTGTTATGGACCTTGATTAATTCTCCTTTCATGCTACCCTCTGCTGCACCTTTCTTTGCTTTGTTGCCCTAGAAAGTCTGGTCCTTTGCAACCCTTGACAACACATGATCTAACTTTTTCTTTGCCTTCTAGGAGCTCGATATTGAATCTGGTGTATCTTTGTTATTTAAAATCCTCAATATCTGATTTTTGGTCCTATATTATTCCTTTAAGTTATCTTACCAATGCCACAGGTCTGATCCAATTTGGATTCTTCAAGAGAGATTTATACCCAATCTCTCACAAATCCCTAATTATGGACTATTTCAGCAGAGCGCACTTGTATGGCATGCCACGTGTCACTGTTTCCTCATTTGGCTCTGAAATTGATAGAGAGAAAACTGCATATTGTGAAATACCTACCAATTTTTACGAAATTTCAATCCGATACTTAGAGAGAGAGTTATGACGATTTTACCAAGGTCACTTCTTTGAGATGAATTTCATGAGCCTGCAAAAACCCTGACTTCCACAGATCATATCTCAAAAAATATGGTGCACCTTGATCTAAAATTTTTATAGCAGCTTCCTCAGGACTTCAGCTTCACCTCTTAAAAATTTCATCTTCTAAACCTTTGTAGAAAAAAATTGGAGCGAAAATTCCACAATGACCTATTTCAGATGGTGAAATCCCTTCCATAAGGAGGAAATGAGGATCACAATTTATATAAATGCTTAGGTTGAGAGGGGATTCAACAAGTGAAAATGGGGATTTTAGGAGATTAAAAATATTAATTATGAATTTTCAATGACCCATGCCCCAACCCCATGGGGTTTTAGCCCACTAACTAGGGGTACAAACTTCAAACATGAATATCTCTCAAACCGTGAAGAATTACATGGTGTGCCATATATCAACGGAAACATCTCGATAAGTAGAAACCATAAAAAGAATTATTGACCCAGAATATATTAATTTGGTAGATCAAAATTCACATGCGATATTGGGTTAGCCCGTGGTGCTGCTTGGGTTGACATCAATGACAACCGCTGATCAACACAAACAACAAAAAATCAGAGGAAAAATTGTTGTAAATGAGGTGGCGAAAGGCTATCTCCTAGAGGAAAATGGAGTGGACCCTAGAGGAAAACCCCCAAAAAACTAAAGGAGGTGATTTGGATGGATAAATAGCCAATCTGAAGCAGATCTGAAGGTGAGGTATCAGATCTGAAAAAATGGCTCAACGCTCTGAAAATTTCAGACAATTTACAACAGCTAAAACTCTTCCAAAAAGTGTGGATGGTACTGAAGCCCAAGAGGGCTAGGTTCCCACTTAGATGAGTAAAACAGAATAGGTACAGGTCCAATACAGACAAATACATAGGTCAGAAAACCCTGAATAGAGGCCCATACAAACCCAGAAAACTTTTTGAAAAGTTCCCACAAAAAAGTGAGCTCGCAGTTTCTAACCTATTTCTTGTTGAGGTTGTAGTTTTTGGGCAGATTTCTGCGTCCTGAAGCTCCAAGTCGCAGGTTTAGGGCCAAAAAGTGTGACCTGCACTTTCGGCGCTCTCAGGAATAGGTTTCAACAGAATGTGTCGTCTCAGTTGCGGCTGATGTCTGTCACCTATGCAATAGGTCCGAAAACACATGAAAGTTAGAATTTCTAATGTTTTAAGGTTTTATAGGTTAAAAACAACATCAAGAAAAGCCAAAACAAGATGCTGAAGAGAAATCCTAGGGTTTGAAGCAGCTGGATATGCAGGGATCTGAAAAATGACAACGGTCATAATCATAAACCCGTGTGGAGTCACCAGTTGTTAGTATGGATCTTAATCGCAAGCATACGAAAAAAGACCACTTTAGCTGTGCATAACAAACAACCCAAACAACAAAGATGGCTGCCAATATCTTCATATCTGCAATTAGGTGACCAAGATAAATGCTGCAAAAATCTATATTTATGCATTAAAACACATTAAGCAGTAAATAAAAACAAGATTTACTCCATGCATCCAATAGAAAAGACAAGAATATGTTGAATGAATTTTATATTAAGGGCACCTAGTAGGAAAGCATAGCAGGATGTTACTAGTTCTCCTCAATGGGATGGGTTCTTGTAAGTTGTCATCACTTGAGATCTAAAATTCCTCTCTCTTGATGGTGTAGAAAACCCAGACAAAAATGGAACTCAAAGGGAGCTCACAAGAAAAAAGATAGAAAAATATGACAATAATGGTGGATCAAAGTCAGACCAAAAGTATAGATCCGGAGTGATCTTTAGGCAAAAAAAGGTAGTGAATGAATGGAAAAATCTTTCTATTTATAACAAAATATTGAGTTAGTCTAGATATTGGTGCATAGTTAAAATATTATTAATCAAATCAAGATCCAACTTTTATGGAATATTTTATTATATTTGTTGGAGGGAAAAAGAATTTGACTTGGGTCAAATCCCTTTATTTGTAAATAATAAATAAATAAATAATTTATTTATCATTTTAAGGATATGGTTGAGTAATAATTAAATAAATAATGGTTTATTTAACTATTAATGGATGATTTAGTCAAATTTAACAAGGAATATTATCTAAATAAGGTTTAAATAATTATTCCTAGAAAATAATAAGACAAAAAATAATTTATCTAATTAATTTTCCTATTTTGGGTTAAATATGACCAGGAATATTAATTAAACTGTTGTTTAACTAATTATTCCTTGAGGAAAATCAAACAAATGTGGATTTATTTAATATTTCCTCATGGGGTTTCCTGTTTAGACCATAAACTACTTAATAAAGGTAGTTTGCTAAGTTATTTTTCACAGTGAAAGCAATTTTACTTAGGGTAAAATTGGTCTTACATGGTCTACTTAGGTCCATCTAATAGTAACAGGTTAGATGACCAAGAAATGGTGTAACACCCAATTTGTGTCATTCCATTTGTTGTTGCAACTATGACGTGTTCCCAAACTTCCTTACTTTTTAACCAGCCGAATTGGATAGGGTGCCCACACCCAATTTTGGTCTTATTATATTTTTTATGTTCTTGTTGTTGAACCGTAATCAACAAGCACCCCCTCCACTAATTTAGGGAAATATATATTAGTGTCATGAGAAACTTGTTTTCTAGTTATAAGTGCAAGAGATAAAGGGTGCACTATAGGCTGTGATAGAAAATTACCCCATCCATGGGATATAGGATGGTTTCATAGATGAAAAATATTTAACAAGGATATAGGATGGTTTCATAGATGAAAAATATTGAGTTGGATCTATGCACTATAGGAAATTATTATTATGAAAAGTAAATTAAATTTGGATCGATCAATGTTAACTCTGCATCCATACCCTCAAATATATCTGTTTTAAATTTGATGTTCAGTGTCTAATCATTGTGCATAATTTAATTATTACAGCTTGGCAGGTGAACTACCCAACCATCTATATTTAACGATGGGATCCTCACAGTCTATGTCATAGATACATGTGATCTCCTTGTAATTAAACTTATATAACTCCATATAGACAAGGCATGACAAAAATAGAACAAGCACAAGTCTTTCTGTTAGTTCTACTCCTTCTGTTGTTGTTTTTCCTTGTCTGTATGGAGCTCAAGCTAACAAATGGGCCTTGTCAGCACTCTTTGTTTTAAATGTGGAGGCCATAAAACTAGGAAAAAGAGAACAGAGACTCAAAACCAATTTTAGGAAAAATAATATCACTATCTATAAATTATCCTATGTCTCGAATATAAATCAAGGCCCTCCATTCATAGCAAACTGGGAAGATTCTGACAATTAAGAAGTAGTTTGGAATATATACCAACTAACAATTTAATGTATGACCTAAGTGAAATTAAAACAAGTATGTACACTTTCACCCCACTTATAAAATGGTAGAAAATTTTCATCACAATTTTCTTCAAGAGCGCAATAATCACCTGGAGAAGTCAAGTCAAAAGAATCAAAATCATATGAAGATCAATATGCCAAGGGGCATGCTCATAAAATTGAGAAATCCTAATGATTAACTAATGTGTATCTAGAACAAGCATTCTACAACCTTTACATATTCTGGGTAACTAACAAATATGCAAACCATACATTGTATGTCGATTTTATTGCATTTCTCTATGGGGGTTTGGGCCCAACATTGCGCCCAAATATTCTGGGATAGCCAATAGAGGGTTTCCATCCACTCAAAACTTCTTATGGGGACACCCTCTGGACATTTTTGTGAGGCATGCAATTTTGAACATATTTGGCACAATTGATGGCTTCATCCCAAAACTGCTAGCAAGGACCTCTGGAATGGATCATGAAATTTTCCATATCCTTCAAGCTATGATTCTTCCTTTTTTGTGGATAGTATGGAATAATATGTTGTATGGCCTTTTCCTAAATTAATTAATCATATGAATTCCACTCTTCATCAAGATTTCAACATAAAATACTTGAGATCTATCACTACTTTCTTGAGATATAGATCACTTAGTCTGCATCTAGGATAAGCATCTTTGAAACTCAAGTATGCCTTGGATACCTTGAGTAGATTTCACATATTGGATTTCAAATCTACACCCACCCCCTTTTTATCAAGGGTCAATTTTTCAACCAAGTTTTTCTTCTCCTTTGGTTGATGCTATGTGGTATCGACAACTCTTTTATTTTTCATCTAGGATAGGCATTTCACAGTTCAATTTTGCCTTTGATCTCTTTAGTATATTTCACAGATTAGATTGCAAATTTACACCCACACTCTGTTATGAAACCAGCTCCAAAAATAGAAGAAAAGAGAGATCAACACCTTCCTCATCAAGTTCTGGAAATATTGTTTGAACTGGAAGTTTGTTCCCTATAACCTTTTTTAAGCATGAAACATGGAAAAATAGATGCACTCATGAAGAAGTAGGAAGCTCCAATTTATATGCCATAGTACCAATCCTTTGCAACACCTTGTAAGGACCATAGTACTTTGGAGATAATGTATTATCCTTCTTATCTTGCTTGAGGGACATTTGTTTGTATGGTTGTAGCCGTAAAAATACCCAGTCTCCCACATCAAAACTTCTCTCACTGTGATTTTGATCTATCTGTTGTTTCATTTGATTTTGTGCCAAATTTAGGTTATCCTTTAAGAGTTGGAGAACTTATTGTTGATGCTCGATGTGATCCTCCACTTCTTTAACCCTAGAATTTTCCCTTAAAGAAGATGTGATGGACAGTGGATGATATCCATAAAGTTCCATAAATGGGGTCATTTTTGTAGCAGTATGGAAGGAAATGTTATACCACCATTCAGTGAGAGGTAACCACTTGACCCATTGTGCTTGATTATCAGATACAAAACAACGAAGATATCCTTCCAATCATTTATTCACTATCTCTGTTTGACCATCGGATTGAGGATGATAAGTTGAGATATGAGCTAGTTGAGTACCCAAACAAGAAAATAATTTCGTCCAAAAATTTCCTGTAAAAGTGGAATCTCTGTCACTTACAATAATCTTCGGGTTTCCATGTAGCTTTTGAATTGTTTCCATAAATGCAGTAGCAACTGTACTTGCTTTAAATGGATGAGATAATGCACAAAAGTGTGCATACTTGGTAATTCTATCAACTACCACCATGATGACACTCCTTCCTTCTTACTTCTGTAAACTCGTGATAAAATCCATTGAAATATCCTCCTAATGTTGACTTGGAATGGATAAGGCTAGAAGACCCCAGGTCTTAATTGTCTCAACTTTATTTTGTCAAAGGAACCAAACATTCCGCCACAAACTTTTGATTATTAGATTTAAGGCCATCCCAAAAAAAATCTTTCTTCACCCTGTGGTAAGTTTTTAAAAATCCTGAGTGTCCTCCTAAAGGAGAAGTGTACAATTCCAAAAGAATATTTTGTTTTAGTTGGGAATTATTTCAAATATATAAGCGATCTTTGTACCATAAGGAATGATTTTTCCAACTAAATGTATCATATGTACTAGGATATTGCTGCAACTTTTGAATGAGTGTCCACACTTTTTCGTCCTTCTTCCATTCATCCCTTGCTTCAGTTATCCAATATGGTTGGATAATAGAAATGGCACAAAGCAATGCTTCCACCTCTTCATCTTTTCTTGAGAATGCATCTGCAACAACATTTAGCTTACCTTTTTTGTAGATTATTTCAAAGTCATAACCCAACATCTTTGTGACCCATTTTTGCTGCTCTTCTGAAGATATTCTTTGTTTCGAAAAGTGTTTAAGACTATCATAATCATTTTTTACCTTGAAGTGTCTTCCCATTACGTAAGGTCTCCATTTATTTAGTGCATGTAGTATTGCCAAAATTTCCTTCTCATAAATATCCTTTTATAAATACTTTCCTTTGATTAAATGACTTTCAAAAGCAATGGGTTTTCCTTATTGCATTAAAACAACACCAATTCCATTTCCTGAGGCATCACATTCCACAATAAAGGTTTTTGTGAAGTATGGTGTAGCTAAGACTAGTGCTAGGCACATTGCCTCTTTAAGATGTTCAAAGGCCTTGGTTGCTTCAGGAGTCCATGGAAATGAACCTTTCTTCAATAATGTTGTTAGAGGTGCTGCTATTCTCCCATAATTAATAACAAACTTGCAATAATACCTTGTTAACCTGAGAAATCCATGCAACTGCTTTATGGTTGTGGGGACTTTCCATTCCTTAATGGATTTAATTTTGTTAGGGTCTACCTTAACACCCTCGTCAGACACAATATGACCTAGATATTCCACCTCTTTTACTCCAAAGAAACATTTGGATGTTTTTGCATATAATTTTTTTTCCTCCAATAGTTTGAGTACCCTGTCAACATGTTGAACATGATCCTTCCAAGACTTGCTGTAGATTAGTATATCATCAAAAAATACTAGCACAAATTTTCTAAGGGTTTGAAAATGGAATTCATCAACCCTTGAAATGTAGAAGGTGCATTGTTAAGGCCAAAATGCATGACAAAAAAATCATAATGACCCTCATGAGTTCGAAATGTTGTTTTCAGAATATCTTTATTCTTCATTCTAATTTGATGATATCCTGAATGAAGATCGAACTTAGTAAAATAAATTGCTCCATGTAATTCATCCAATAATTCATCAATCACAAGAATGGGAAATTTATATTTAATAGTGAGCTTATTGAGCTCCCTATAATCCAAACACATGCACCATGATCCATCCTTCTTGTGCACCAATACTACTGGAGTAGAGAAAGAACTCTGACTAGGTTGAATTCTACCAACCTCCAACATTTCTTCAATGATACACTCAATTTCAGTCTTTTGGACATAAGGATATCTATAAGGCCGGATGTTTGGAGAAAAACTTCTTGGAATAAAATGAATAGAATGATCATGATCACGAATAGGTGGGAGTCCTTTGGGAGTATCAAACACCTTGGAATGATTGTCTAAGACTTTTTGGAGGTCTGGAGAAATAGATGATTTTAATGTTGGAACTTCTAGTGAGCATAATTGTGAAATTATGCCTCATTGTTATTTATTCAAAAGCTTTTTCATGAAATTAGAGCTTATTATATTTCCTAGCTTCCCTGCGATACCCCGTAATTCGATATCCTTTCCTTTCAAAAAAAAAATTCAAGAAAAGTTCTTGAAAATTAAAATCTACTGTCGCCAAAGGTTGTAACCATTGTACTCCTAGTACAACATCAGCACGTTCCATTGGGATGGAAAGCATTGGACTATTCAATACATATTCCCCCATGGCTAGCTTGATAGTATGGAATTTTCCAGAGAAATTTATAGCTCCTCCATTTTCAACCATTACTTGACATTATGGTGCTGGGTATAGGAAACAATTCAATTCCTTGGCTACCTTACAATGAATAAAATTATGGGTACTACCCGAATAAATCAAAACTATTACCTTTTTCTTCTTGATATGTCCTTCTATCTTGAGAGTTTGAGGAGTGGTAATTCCTGCCAATGCATTACATGATATGGTTGGACTCATTTCTTCTTCTTCTAGGGTTTCTTCCTAGTGTATATCCTCTTCTTTTGAAGTTTCTTGTTCGTTTTCTTCCTCCTCTTCGCAATCTATGTAAAATAATTTCTTCTCGGCACACTTATGACCTTTAGTGTATTTTCTATCACAACTGTAGCAAAGCTCTTTTTCTCTTTTTCCTTCCAGTTGTTGTGGAGTCAACCTTACAGGTTGTGGAAGTCTAGGAGTAGCAACACTTCCATATTTATAGAAGTGAGTGGTAGGCTTCCTTGTTTCCATAATTTTACATTCAATTTATCTTGCCAACCTAAATGCCTTCTCTAATGAATCAGGCTCCCAAACGCGAGCTTCATGTTGGATGTTATCCTTTAAAGTCCCTATGAAAAAATCAATCCTGTGTTCCTCTAGAATATCAGTTACCCTTATATTCAATTTTTGGAAGTCCTCAATGTGCCCCACCACTGAACCCTTTTGTTTGAGATTTATCAATTGGCTAAATAAGGTGTTGCTCTTTGTATCCTCATAATGTGCTATAATTTCCTTCTTAAAAATTGACCAAGTGACAATTTTTTTACGAGAGCAAAGCCATCAATACCATACAAATGTATTTTGTTCTAAAAGTAAATTTTCAATGCGTACCTTTTGTGTGTTTCGCACATTATTGAGATCAAAATATTGCTCCATCTGTAGTATCCATGTTACGTGATCCTTGCCATCAAACTTCCTCATATCCATCTTTGGAATATGGTGGTTCTTTAATCCAATATTGGCGTTTATGAAATCACGACTAACATTTCTTTTGTTCTCATCATGAGTTTCCTCTACTATCTTTTCGCCATTAGAAATCATTTCTTCCTTCAAATCTTCCATGTCTTCCTTCAAACCTTCCATGTCTTCCTTCAAACCTTCCATTTTTTCTTCCATACCATCCATTTTTTCTTCCATACCATTCTTCAAACCATCCATCATAGCTTCCACGCCTTTATTCAAACCATCCATCTTAGCTTCCACACTTTTCTTCAAAACATCCATTTCATTTTGTGTTGCTCTTTGCGAGAGCGAAATTTGGTGCACTTGCTCTTGTAATTTTGATAGATCATGTTGCAATTATTCATCTTCATAAGTCATAGTAGAGTAATATGAGGGCTTAATGGGTGTTGAATTATTTTTAGGAGGCATTTTAGAACCCAATACTAATATCTATGCTCAATAGGCCTTTGGAATCACTTAAAACTGATTTTTTAAACAAGACTTATGCAATTTGAAAAAAAAAATACACGCCTTTTTCTTGATTTTGAGGAGCTCCATATTGAAACTAAATTATCTCTTTGATTTTGGATCTTCAATATCTAAAATTTGGCCCTAAATTAGCCCTCTAAATCTTCTTTCGAATGCCATAGGTCTAACCTGATTTGGATTCTTGAAGACAAAGTTATGCCCAATCTCCTACGATGACCTAATTATGGACGGGTTCAGTAGAGCGAACTTGTACGACTTGCCACGTGTCATTGTTTCTTCCTTCGGCTTTGAAATTGATACCAAAGAAACTAAATTCCATGTACTTGTGGCCAATTTTTAAAGAATTCCAATCCAATTCTTAGAGAGAGAGTTATGATGATTTTCCCATGGTCACCTCTTTGAGATGAAATTCGGGAGCTTGAAAAATCCCTAACTTCCACAGACCATATCTCCGAACATATTGCGAATCAAGCTCTGAAATTCCACAGCATTCCTCAAGATTGTGGCCCTGCTCTGTGAAAATTTCATCTTCTGAACCCTCGTAGAAAAAACGTTATAGAGAAAATTCCACGATGACCTGTTTAGGATAAACTCGGGAGCTTGCAAAAATCCCTAAGTTGCACAGATCATATCTCTGAAAATATTGCAAACCAAGATCTGAATTTTTTCCACAATGTTCCTCAGGATTTCAAATTTTCTCTATAGCACTTTCAGCTTCTGAACCTTCGTAGAAAAAAAATTATAGCGAAAATTCCACGATGACCTGTTTGGAGCAATGAAACACTAGAATCCAAAGCTCTGATACCAAATGTTATGAAACCAGCTCCAAAAATAGAAGAAAAGAGAGATCAACGCCTTAGAAATAATCCACTTCGAGGGGGTAAACTCTATTACATTACATAAATGAACAATTCTTGGATTATACAAATGAAAAAAACCTCGTTTCTATGTATAGGAGTCCATGGGACCATAATGTAATCCTAGTGGGCTCGCAATGTAATCCTAACCGACCTAACAATAATAATGTAAGGGCATAATAATTAGAATATGGGGGTTACAGGGGTACAACAATAAAAATAAGGGGGTTACACTAACAATAATAAGGGACTATACTTGTAATATGAGGACCTAACACACTCTTTTTGGAAGGCATCAAGCTGTCAACCAAGTTTTCCACTCCTTTGGTTGATGTTATGAAACATGTTGTATCGACAACTCATTGGAATCCTTTTGTACTTGACTCACAGTAATCCAGATATCTCTTATGTAGTCGATTGGTCTCCCAGTCATGAAGTAACCACACGAGCTTCAGTAGAAAGCTGCATTCAGTATTCTTCTGATGGTAATGCAAATTTAGTGGGTTATACTCACTCTAGTTAGGTTGGAAATATTGATTACTACAAGTCCAACTTTGTCTATGTCATTCACCTTGGCTTTGGTCCTAGTTTTTGGTCTAGAAAAGAGAAATATTTCAATGCCCATCCTCCTATGGATGAAAAATACCGAGGTGTTGATAGCGCTTCCACTGAATCTATTTTGATTGAACATATTTTGACCAAGTCTAGTTTTCAACAAGAGAAACCTACTCTAATCTGGGGAAATAATCATAGTTCTATCCATGTTATAATGAAGCTAGCAGAGCATCAACTTCACAAACCTATATAATTCCATATGCATTACATCCAACATTTTATTAATGATAGGATTATTTATTTGTATTATTGTCACACATTGAGATGCAGGTTTCTGACATCTTCACTAACCCTTGACAAAGTCTCATTATGTTCAAATTCATACCTTTCTTGGGGTGAAGTAAATTTTCCCTAAGGTGGGGGTATTCTCATTCCCCTTCTCTGTTTTTTTTGTTCTGAACACTTTGTACATGGTACCTATCATGACCTTATAACCAAGACCCATTTTGAGATTTAACATATCTTCCCTATGTCCCTAAGTTGCATTTATGATGGGGCGTTGGTGTGTGTTGGGCCTCAAATATGCCAAATTTTCCACTATATATTACCGACATTCATAACCTAAATTCCAACACCTTTACACTCATTTCACACCATAATTACATCACTTGTCACCAATTCATGACTTACGCCTCATGGTTGATTATCATTATTTTTCTTAGATTTTCTATGCTTAGGGATGATTTAGTCATGATTTTATAATGATATTTTTTCTAAGTTCATTTTTCACAGGGTTCCATTGTCGAAATTCTTCACAAGCCAGTGAAACTAGTTACTGCAATTAGAGTACAAAAATGTCCAATTTGGAGTTTCAACATCTCGAAACGCTTTCAAGGAAACCTAAGGGAGGTTATTCACCAATAAAATGTTTTAATACCTTCCCATGTATTTGATTGCATCCAAGTCACACATGTGGGTCCCTAGGAGCTGATTAACAAATCTACTCAAAATGTGCAAAGTTTCCAAACTGCCAATTTTGACCTCGATCTGTGTGCAACTCGAGGTGAATCTATAAAGTCTAAGAAAACGGGTTTCTAAAAATATAACCAATTATGTATATCCAAAATTTTTTCTTTAGATTCAAATTATTTTGAAAGTTATACGCATGTCTTGGAGGTAGTTTGGTAAAAAATGAATGTTTTTCCAGAATTCTAGAACCTTGCAAAAAGAGCCAGACAACCAACTTTGGGCACAATTTCCGAGGAGTTGGATTTGAATGAGACAAATACAAGAGAGTTTTTTTTTTTAAAATATAACAAATTAGGCTCCCTCCAAACCATTTTCCAAATTCTTCATGGTTAAGAAGATATGCCAATCTCTTTGACGACAGTTTGTTAAAATTGTTCAATTTTCCAGAATTGAGGAAAATGACTAGTTCGCCATCTAAATCTTATAAATGGCTCAGCCATGGTTTGTATTGTAAGCTTGGGAAGTTTTTGAAGGAGGAGGAAGAAAATGTGTGAACATGAGATAAATTATTGAAGGAATGTATGTAAGTGAACTTATGATTTGAATCTTAATACAATTTGACTTTGACATGAATTATTTGTAAATGTTATGGTTTTGCTTAATATTTAGGCATTGATTTAGTTTAGACTTGCTTCAGGAGTGGCAAAATCCTACCATATCCTGGAAGTAAGTTCTGTAAAAAATCATAAGATAGTTCTATGTGTAGGGATTATATTTTGAAATAATTTTCTAATTAAATCTCATAATTACGATTTTGTACTCGAGATTGTAATTTATTTTCTTGAAATTAAATAGATACTCCACCTCCAACTCATTGCATACCAAAATAATGGTGTTGATCAATGAGTTTATTGCATGAATAACCCCTTTGTTATAGGTTTACGATTGGAATATTTAAAGGTTATTCTTAATTGGATAAACAAGATATCGATAAGTCCATTTGTTTTAAATATGAATTGAAATCGATTATCTACCTTACTGATACACTATAATTTCTTGTAAAATTATGTTTTGGAAACCAAGTATTTGAAAGCAATGCAACGAGACCATTGAATCATTGTTTGGAGTTGTAGTTTGGTTTTGCAATTATTTATAATTGTAATTAGTTATTGTTAGAACCATTAATGTGCTTATGTTTGAATGATTTCTTGAGTTTTATTAAAGTAATCTAAGGATAAAATAGATTCTTATTTTGCAGTCTTTTAGATTTGAAAGCATATCAATTAGAATATTGGTTTACTTAGTTTCTTTTGAAGCAATTGTAGAGTGGTGATAGAGTTTAGTTTGAATGATTATTTGATTTTTTTTTTGCATCTTGAGAACTAGATTAGTTGAAGTATTGTTTGTTCATTGCCTTAGTTTAAAATCATTTGAATGAGAGTGAATTTTATTCGGATTAAGATTTAGCATAAGTTTGGTATCATTTTAAATTAATCTTGATTGATTTAAGATTCTTATATTTAGATTAGATAGATCTTAGTATTTAGATTGATATTTCCATTACTTAGATTGAAATTAATATCATTTAAATAGTAATTTTCATTGCTTGGATTGTGATTAATATTGATCAGATGTATATTATAGTTATTTTTATTTGAATTTAATTTAACATTGATTCAGTTTGGTTGATTTAATTCAAGGCAGAGAGATATGAGTGCTATTTTACTTAATTAATAGAATAGTGTGTACTTAACGATCATTAACAAGGAATTTATATGCTCTGATCATAAGCTGAGCCAAAACTGTTGTAAAACTTGAAGCTTATGAGCCCCAGATTGAAAATTAAATATTAGGAGGTTTAATCGATAATTAAAACTCTCAAAAGTGTACATACATCATGTAGATAATTTTATTTAGATCATGGTGTCTATTCCTGTGCATATTTGACTTATCACTGATTGGTAGGTAAAAAATCTAACCACCTATACTTAATGCCACAATTTTATGTGAAATAACCTCACCAAATCTCACAAACAAATGTCCATTACAAGTGCTACTCGCTCTTCCTATAACATCTTTGTGTTTTCCTTCCACCTACTCATCCAAATATCTATTGTAGTTGTTGCTAGGGGATGGTTGGTTTACTTGGATACCTGGAGTGTTTTTAGAAGCTGGTACTAAAGATTGTAAACTATGGTAACCTCATGCATGATGGGATGGTCAGAAGGTTGTCTCTTTGTGAAAAGAAGTGCAAGTTGGAATATATTTCTTACAACCTCAAGGTATGTTCAAGTTTTTTCTACTTCTTGGTCTATAGTTTCCATTACTGTATCATTGTATGTTTTTGATATAATATGCATTCAAATTCTCAAGTCAAATAAAAAAAAGTTATTTTTTTTATTTTCTTGGTCCATGCAATATCCCAAGACAAAAACACTTCAGAATTGACAAAAAGACAAACCAAAATGAAGCAAATTCAAGATTCATTATCATCTTACCTATTGAATCAATTTAGAGTCATTATCCATATATTTCCTCCCTGTGAGTATCTCTAAAATAACAATGTCGTAGTTGTACACATCATACTTCTCAATAAACATAGACATCCTTACATATTCAAGGTCAATATAATAGATAAAACCCATAACATAGGTACAGGTGTGTGTTTTTGCAAACAAGATACACTTGGAAATGCCAAAGTTTGACAAATGTGCTTCAAAATTTTCATCTAAGAGAATGTAGGAATTTCTTACATATCTATGAATAATATGTCATTTACAGTCATGATGGAGATATGCTAGACCGTGTACAACTCCCAAAGCAATCCTTGGACATGTGTTCCAGCCTATCGTAATCCTCTTTTAATAGCATACATACAATATGCATTTCTTGGATTCTCCAAGTAGTCCATTAGAAAAAATTCACTATATATGAAATTTTGGTTAGAATCTTCACCCTTAACCCGTTATTATATAATCAAAATTAAAAATAAAATAAGAAAACATTTTTCTGAGATAATGCATGTTTATTGAATAGTAAAGTAACAGAATATTTTCACATGGTTTTATTATTTATAGGATAAGAGAAGGTATCATTGAATCTTTATACCAAAATTAGCTCTACCCCATGCAAGAAGTCTGCTTGATGAGTAACTAGTAAAATTGATTTTTCACTTAAAGCACCTTGCATGCATTCTTGGGAGATGAATAATTAGAAATATTGAATCTCCAATGTTCGCAATGAATTATTCTATATCGTAAATCGACATACTAGGTAAATAGATAGTAATACATGACACTTTGATAATTCTTACCTTATAAATTTTAGAACCAATATGGGAATCCACAACACTAAAAATGTCATCAAGAAGATATATATTCGTATCCTAGTAAAAAACCCATGGAAGTTGAATTTTTTGTTTCTTTCCACCACTAAGGGTGATCCCTCACTCCCCAATTTCATTTTGGTCTCCAAATTCCATCATTTATAAATCCTTTTGTAGTGCACACACCCGAATTGCATTCAGTATTATCATAGTCCATGGGAAATCCAAAGAGAATGTTTACTTCTATTGCCCCATTCTATATCCATGATGTTTGGGACACATACTCCATGCCATCAATCATTTTTACCTGTATAAAAAGTAATGAAAAAAAAATTGCAAACAATTATTAGATGACAACATCTAATCAAATTGATTGATAGAACAATTTCAGAATAACCTGAAGAAAGCAAGAGAGATTCACTGGGAATAAGAAAAGAATCCATTTTTATTTGATTTATATGAATATAGGTTGGATGCAAGTTGACAGTTTTAAATAGTTATGTACATTATGTAATAAACTATTTATGAAACAGCAAACTCAACAATAAAGATAATAAGTTGAAGACAAGTATTACAGAAAACTGGGAACGATAGTCCAAACCAATAGACTTGTTTAGTCTGAGTGGACATAAAAAAAACAAATTAAAGAAAAATAAAATAAAATAATATTAACGTTGAAGAATAACCAAAATAGCCTTACAAAGTGAAACAAATAATTCTCTAGGAGAAAAAAACAACCCAACGATAACACTGCACCATGACAGGTCCTCTAGAAATATACCAAGCCTATGGAGGATCAGGAAGAGTATCATCTTGGAAATCATTGAATGAGGAGAGAAATCATCATCGAGCACCCTAAATATGGAACAATTTTGGGGGGAAGAATTCAGGGACCCCATCTACCTCCCCAAAAATCCAATTCCAATAAATCCCTGTAAGAGGAAAGATACATTGGTGCAAGCATCTGTCCATGGCTTCTATTCTAAGAACAAGGGTGAGTGTTATTCCCTCTATGAGATATGTGGAGAGCATTAGGATGAAGTGGTTTCATGATATTGCATGTCGATGGCCTCTATTTCAAAAATCTGTCATTGTCCATGCTAGTGACACCCTGTATCCCATATTTTCATTCCTTTTATGTTTGAGAGGTGAAGTTGTTGACCAAGTAGGACTTGAAGGTACTTGTAGGGAACATTATCTATTAGTAACTACAACTTGCATTATTGGGCGAAGCATCTATGGTTTGGGTTTTAAAAAAAAGTTCGTAAGGAACTTGATAGAGTCTCTATAGAATCAATGAAATATCCTTGGGATCTCGTAGTAGATGGGGCACTTGAAACGTGAAGCTCTCTTTAGTCACCACCTCCTAAAAGGAGTGTCAACAAATATGGTCCTCTTAGGGAATGTAATGATCCATATATTGACATGTAAATGGTGGGAGAATGATCTTAGTTGATGAGGGGAATCTTGAATCCATGGGATTAGTGCCTTCATATATAGGTGGGAAAAAAATCGACTATTAAGTTGCAAAAAAATCATAGCATAAAAAAGCTAGCTTAGATATAAGACATTGTGAGGGAGAAAGCCAAGTGATTCGAATATAATGTAATTTTATTTCCTCCTTGGTTGATTCATTATTATCCTCCTTGGGGGGGATTATTCAAGGGTACCTATAAAGTAGGGAGTCAATAAATGGATATAATGGAAAAATAAAGAAAGAAAGTGGCCTCAAAGTCTCAATATTTCCTTCGAGAAGAATGACCCAAGGAGACCAGATATTTATAGGAATGGAGAGCTAGATATCGATCTCTCTCCCATATGTAGGGAGAGTCTCGAAGGGCCAAAAAGATAACCTATACAGCAAATTATTTTGTGGGTTGTTCCCTCTTATTAGAAATAAGTTAGACTTTCTTCAATTTCCTCCATGGAGCATTTTATGCAAATTGGTTCCAAGATTGAAGCCAAGTTAGATAATACCATTCAATTTTCTTAGATGAATGAAATTTCATGCTCGTTTTATTTCTACTAATTACTCCACCCAAAAATATTTTGTAGAAAAAAGGAGAAACCATTTCCGCATCCTCTACCCATTGTGGGAAGAAAAAATATGGCACCTATCATAGGAAGCTTGGCCATTCCAGTGAGGAATGCCAAACATTTAGGCCAAAGAGATCCAAAAGTAAAAATACTTTGTTTCTAAGCATTATTAAGAGGTTGGAGATTTATAGGTTGATGCCAACAATCCCAATTACATTGATCACACTTGATGCTAATGCTCGAATATAGCCTTGCCAACAACACAGAAGCTCTTTGTACATAGAATTTTCAAATCAAGAACAAAATAGCATATACAGTCATTGATAATGAAAACCAGAATAACCTTCTCTTGATTCAATTGGAAAAGGAACTAGTGCTACCAACGTCAACTCATCCCAACTCACACTACCTTGGATGGGTCAAAGATGCAATTATCTTGTTCTAATCACTTGATAATAGATTAAATTGTTGCTAGAAGATGGTAATATTTTTCCCAATATCTTATATGTTCTTACAAAAAGATATTAGAAGAGTTACAAAAATAAGATGATGATAACAAGTGGAACTAATTTCTCCTTTTCCTTGAAGTAATATAAGTGGCATTTAAAAATTAAAAGGAAGACTACCAGAGAGGAATGCCACAAATGCAGATATATTGTAGTACATAAAATAAAAAATATAATGAAGTCAATTAATGGAGTAATTGATGGAGAAATCAGTGGGGTCATTGGTGGTTGTCTTTATCCTAAAAACATGAGTTACAATAAGATGTTTACAAATACACTATGATAAATTCCCACTTGCCACTTGTCACCGTATTATTCTCACCTTTTCCTCCTTTCTTATAAGGAATTGTTACCTAAATTATAAAAATGGAAACCAGTATGTCTTCCCTCACAAGGAAGCCACACGTTTTCCATTGAAATAGGTGGATGTGATATTTCTTTGGGTGATGAATGGGTAAGAAAACTAGGACCTATCACCATGTATTTCTTGGAATTCTACATGAATTTTCAAGAGAATGGAAATTCCTACATGCTCAAACGTTTCAAAGTAACCACTAGAGAAATAATAAACTACTAAATTATGGAAAATATTCTGAAAAAGGGCCATTGGTTTGAAAATGTGGGATATGTGAAACATGAGGGAAGACATATTGGTTTCCATTTTGCTAATTGACTAGGTGAAAGACTTGACTATTTTCTGTACTTCCTCATCGATGACATGCTATAGGTGTTTAATATGGTACCATTGGGTCCATCAAAGGGGTTAGCCAAATTTTAGCCCAACACAATTAGTGTACTGAAATAAATTTTTTAAGAGGGGCCACAAGTAATGGTATGAGTTGGTCACAAAGAAATGAAAAATTAGTTACTATAATGTGACACCACAACAGTCAATGTTGGACAAGGATTTTTTGGAATTAGGTCTCCTATAATGGTATTTGTGGGACCTAGACCTATTTTTTCAATTTGAGGGGATTATCATTGCATTGATGAAATTCCAAAACTCTTGTAGGATTATTGTTGCTAGTATTTGTAGGGTCCTAAGGATATTTTTTCAATTTGAGGGGATTATTACTGCTAGTATTTGTACGGTCCTAAAGATAGAGGAGTGACAATTTCTATATCTCTTAATATAACTATGGTTTTCATCAATAATACCCAATTGAATATTTCATGGCACCAACTAATGGCAATATATTATACCTGTTAGTTTCCCGTGATTTAGAAGATTGGTAGACCAAATGCACAGGGTAACATGAAACCATTCTTTGGAGTCCTAGGACCTAGCCTTCCTGGACTCAGAGAGGGCTCTCTCTATTTATATGCAAAGGATGTGAACTTGTTTTCTTCCTGTGGTTGATTTTAGGCTAGTTATTAAGTGTAGGGTTTGTTGTTTGTTTTAGTTAGGTAAGATGGTCTAGCAGAATAGATGGAATGAGGAAATATTCACAATCATTGGGCAATGGAGTCTATAAAAGTCATGAAAGGTTCATCAATAGATCAGGGAGCATCACAGGGAAAATCTAACTTGGTCAATGGATCTTCAAGGTCTTTAAGGGCAATGAGATGGACATCAATTATGAGAATAAAAGTAGGATAAAGGGAAATTAAGATTCCTTTATCATGTACCTTTAATAAGAAGGGACTTAAATATCATAAGCATAAAGAGGCAATAAATATACATGGAAAACCATAAATTCTTTGGTTCAACTTAAGTAGATAATTATTCAAGACAAACATTCCAATGAAATATAGAAGGCAAGAAACTCATTTAACTTCTAGTGATTTCACGTTCAAGGACAAAAAAATTCAAGATACACATATAACTGTAATCAGAGAAGAGGGAATGCTTAAAAATATTTGATCATAGCTATGAATATCTCCAAAACAATTATTTAAGTAAGTACAAAGGGTGTGATCGAAACAAAACCTCTTTGGCAGACCTAAGTAATGGTACTTTAGAGAGAGACTTTGAGAACAATGTTTAGTGACATCAAACAAGTAGAGCTAGCCATAAATCATCTTTGATACCTACTGTATTAAACCATTCATGAAATAAACAAGCTTATGGGGTCTAGAGAGCAATTAAGAATTCTCTAAAATGTCCTAACAGAGGAAAACATAAAGACAGTGAAGAACAAATAGAGGTAAGGTTCCTTTGGAAACATTTATTAGTCTAAATCCTTTGTTCTAATGCAGTATAGAAGGATGGAAACATAGTGAAATAGGAAAAAACAATAATAGCATAGAAGCACTTCACCATTAACCAAGCTCAGGGATCATGCAAGCAAGCCTCCTCTATCAGAAAACAAATCAAGGCATTCATAAGCTCCAAGACATCAATTTATTTTCAACTTCCAAAAGACTATGTATTACTTCAAAGAGTCATCAAATGCCAACAAGACAATGAGCTCAAATGTAGTATTTATCTGAAAATGAGGAGGTGAAGCCGAGTTTAGGGTTTGGGTGTAATTTATTATAGAATTAATGAATTATTTACCTTGAAGACCGTGCAAGGCTCGAGGCAGGAATATTTGAAGATATTTCTTTGAATAATAACTTCTATCTTAACTTCTGAGAGAATATATGTGAAACGTTTGAATTTAAGGCCTATTAATAACTTTTGCAATAATTTTTTGGTAGATAGAAAATATCTTTGACTGAGTGCAATAAATGTTTAAAGCTTTGTTGAAGGAAACAAAGAATTAGGTGGAAAAAATATTTTTGAAAGAAGTAACTTCCTATAAGTGCAGTTAATTTGAATTTGCTTTGGGTTAATCTACCTCCTATTTTGTATTTAATCTCTAACTTTAGGCCTTGACTGTCTGTTCATATTATTTTTTTTCTTTAATATGTTTTAACTCTGCCTGTTTATTCATCCCTTTGATTAATCTTTCTAATCTTCTGTCTTTATCATTTATCCCTTTAATTGTCTGTCTTTATCCTTTAATCTCTGCTTTAGCTAGCTAATCTTATGTTTTTTTCTTTTCATCATTGATTAGCCATTTAATCCTTTAATCTTCCTTTCTTCACTGTATCCTTTGACTGTGTTTTTTTTTCTTTGTGCAGGGGATGTATTATGTCGTGGTAGGAGGGTTACTTGGCCATCGATGATCATGTTTCATTGATGGTTTGTGTGGATGCAAGACCTATGGCCACCATTGATTTGAATTAACCTCCTGGATCGTCACCCAGAGGTTGATTTGGTCGTTTCTGAACCATCAAAATGCCCCTTAGGCATTCTTCCATTAAACCTGCACATAATTTTTTTTTTTTAATCTGAACCCCTGCGGGGAGGGTGCATCACTTCTTTTTTCCGTGGTTTGGATTGGTCAAAAGGGTTTGCAAAGGAAGAAAAGGCATAGGAGCCAAGGTTTTAAAGGCAGAACCAGGAAAGAGTTTGAAATGGAGGCGAGAGGATTTAAAAAATGGCATGGAGGGATAAGTGGTTTCGAAAAACTAGAAGTGGTTTATCGCATGGCCAAATGGTGGTAAGAGGTTTTCAAGAGAGGGCACGCGATATGGCCCAGCATGCAATGAATGGCAGGGAAAAACCACTTATTTCGCATGGGTCAGAAGATGTTAACCCTGGCGCAATTATATATGCGATATGTGTCAGGGACCGTTAGATCATGGGGTGAAATATCAACGGCTATCGCGCATTCTAAAGGCGACAAGCAAGCGGTCAGATAGACGGAGTGGAGGATAGGTGGCGCATGTTTATTGGGTCACACGGTTAAGTGGATAACGGGCCCGAGGCCTTAATAAATCAATGAAAATGGGTGAATTTATAAGGTTTTTTAAATGGCCACTGGGTATGGTGAGGAGCGAGGCCCAGTTTAATATATAAAAGGTTTATGAAGCCTTTTTATAAGGTTTTACGGGGGTTTATGAAATGGAAAGGGCGGAAGAGAATTTTATATAGGAAAGGAGCTTATGGATAAGCAGAGGTTGCGGTTATATAATCTCAAGGGGGCTAGGTTTTAGAGGAAAAGGGGGCATAGGCCTATATTTTATAAGGGCGGGTTTTTAATGTAAAAACAGAGTTTTTACATATAGAATAAAACACCCGATATGCATAAGTTCTATTTTTAAACAATGTAAAAGGGGAATTTTACATTTTTTAATATATACAAAGGAAAGTGAGGAATAGGGGTGTCCTTCATGAGTTTTAGGAAAGGGAAAAAAAAATAATTTCAGAGAAAAAAGGATTGAATGAGAGAGTGGGTAGGGGGAGAAAAAAATGAGGTTAATAAGCCCAAAATGAAGTCCTTTTTGGAGCAGTGAGGTGAAATTTAAAAGGAAGAGAGGGAAAAATATATTGAAATATTTTGACTTAGGATAATGAAGGCAGTGAGATTTCTAGAACTCACAATATTTCTCAAATCTTGTTCTTAGAAATCTATGACCATTACTTAGTCATCTCCAGAACAACAAAATTATTGATGACTAACAGTGGCTCCACTTGGGGAGGGTAACTCCCTTTTTTGGAGGTGTCCAGAACTTTCAGATATCAATTCTATGAGTTTATGAAGACCGGTGCCTCTTCCATTGGGCATATTTTTCCCTCTTTTCTTTTGCTGATGTTTCTTTGAATTTGTGATCTCAGCAATCTGAAAAACATGATCACTTCAACTTTATTTCTACCCACCCAACCTACTTGGCCTAACATTTTTTCTTCTTTGAGTGCATTTGAATTGAAAAACTCTTAACGTTCTTTTATTTTGAAAAAAAAAAAAAAACTATCTACTTCTATCCTTATTACTTCCAAGAGTCCAGATTATGCTAGTGAACTCTTTTATTCTCTACCTAGACTATTTGACTGCAAATATTAAGCTGTTTGGCAAACTTGATTCTCTAAAATATTGACATGAAAATTGAAAGCATGGTTCAAATCAGGATTAGGCAATCTGACCTACCATGGTTTGTGGCATTGGAACAAGCTGCACACAAACATTATTTTGTAGAAATATTAACTAGAAAAACAAGGGCTATGATCTATCATTTGGTATGCATCCTCATGTTTCTCTTTGGTTTAGTTTTGAGCATGTGGAACTAGTATCTTTCATTCCTAATCTATCATTTCTGATAAGTCAAGCTTCAATAATTTTGACAATAATTTTTGCACTAACTTATCAACATAAATTTAAAACATGTTCAGCCATGATTAGGCTAGATGAATGAAAAAGATCTTCCTTTTGAACAATTAGTGGAATTTGGGCTTGCACACTTTTAGTACTACTATTTTTTTGGTATGGGGTTGTACCTCTTTTCAAATCTACCCTCTTTTTTCATATTTTCTCTGTTTTTGTGTTTTCATGTTAAAAACAATCTATAACTAAAATATTCTCAAAGGCTGAGCTTATTTGCATGCCTATCCATCCTAATCTAATTTATACATGATATGCATTCAGCTGGTGAACTATTTTTTCCAATACAACCAATCAAGCAGATGATTCCATGAGGGACCTTGGTTCAGTTCTTTGAGGGTATTTCCAAAATCAAAAGGCCACTCCCACCTCACTTGTGTTTGAACAGTAGTGCCTAGACTTTTCTTTGATCCTTGCATCAAACTGCTCTTGACATATTTTACTTCTCCTTCAAATATCTCTAATAAATTAGCAAAGGGATCTTGAAACAATACCTGAATGTGAGGATTTAGAAAATGAGCTTGATACAGGACTGCTTCTTCCTCCACTTGGTTGAACTTGGGACTCTTTTGGGAAAGAAACTCCACCTTTTCCTCAAGATCATCTAAACTGGTAGCCTCATCATAAATTGCAATGTTGTTCTCTAACAATCCTGATGTATTCTGATTGAGTGGACTGAACTTTGTGAAAAGGCCACCATGTTGGTGAGCAGGGGTATTCTTTGGAAATAAATCTTCTTGAGAAGGAGGTGTAGCAGCTCTTATGTGATCATTAATTTCTGTGCCTTCATCTGCAATTTTTAATCCAATGGAACTTGGTTGCTGCAAATTTGGAGTTAAGGAGGATTCCATGTCCCAAATGATTACAACAACCATTTCAGGAAAAGGCTTTTTATTGACAACTTGCTCAACAAATTCATCATCCTCCTCAACCTCAACACCAAAATTGAAAGACTGTTTCTTTCCAATTACATGAAAGTTATTTCTGATATACTGACGTGAAGTAGGGAAAAGATTCAGAGACTCCTCACTTACTTCTAAACTCTCAAGGATTTCCTCATCAATGTCATAGGTGACTTGTATTGGCTGATTACTTTTTTCAAGCTGATGGTAGTGGAATTCATCCCACAAATCAAATACTAATGGCTCTGCAAGGTTAGCTTCTATTTGGAGCACATGACTATCATCATACTGATCAAAATTTGGAAAATCACCAAAATAATTAATGTTACCAATCAAGAAAATTGGATTATCAGATTATTTTTCTTTGAATTGATCTACAAGTTCACTTTCTAATTTATGGTAGGTGTGATTAGTATGATAAAGAACAAAAATATTTTGTTCACATGAAGGTTTATAGGCTGGCTGCATGTTTATAATCTGATTGATTTCTTCTTCAGTGAAAAGAGGAGGTACTTTTCTCTTTTTTTGGATAGAAGTACAACAATTTTCCATCTCTTGTGAAGGCTGATTTTGAGGCTAAATGTTTTCTTGAGCCTCACCTAGAAGAGATGGTGAATCATCGCTTGTGCCTTGAGAGAGGTCCTGTGGGTTTTCTTCTATTTCTTGATTGGGTTCTTCCTCAACTAACTCTTCTAGGCTATCATGTTAGCTACCTTGAGAAATAAATTGATGAATGGCTGCTAAGAGTTCTTCAGATGCAAATTTTACAAATATTCATCACTATCTATAAGATACTGTATGATATCTTAAGATTTATCACAATTTTTTTTTGCCAAGAATAAGGATGGAGAATTTTCTTTATAATGATCACAAAATACCTTGTGGAGATATTTTAAGGAAAACAAGCTAACAGGTTTTAGCCATTCATACCATTCTCTTGCCTTACCCTCTAATGTTGCCATAAAAATTTTCATGAGGTAGTCCTCATGCCATTCAACCTTCAACCTCCATACATGTATATTAAATTTGATGATATGTAACAAGGGGTCGTCACATTTTTCATCTTGAAATATAGGCAGGTTTTTTAACCAATTTATCTTAGGCATTTTATGTGGAAATCCAGGGATATGATCTCTATTCATTGGAGCATATCTCCTTTGTATCTTTGGATCCATGTTTGTAAATCAGAAAGGGTCACTGTATCTTTTCAACCAATGTAGATTTTTCTACCAGTGGAATCTTAAGGTCTATTGAGGGTTGTGGAGTCACCAGGTGGAATATTTCAACATTTTTGTCCACCATCAGTATGATTGGGATTTCTTAAAGAATTCCCAGGGAAGTTTATGAGAACTAGTGGGGTCAATAGGGCCACTAAAGGCCAGTGGAGTCGCCAAGTGGATGATGTTTATTTTCTGTAAGGATGTTCTTGTTGTCCACCATCAATAACTAAATACCAATCTGAGGATGTTTGTGGGTTTTCTGAGGTCCTAATGTATACTTATATTGTCACTAACTCAGAAAGTCCCACCGTGATCGACAAAATTTTAGCGTCCTGTGATTTAGCAGATTGATAGACCAAATGCACAGGATAAGATGAAAACAGTCTTTGGAGTCCTAGGACCTAGCCTTCCTGCACTTAGAGAAGGCTCTCTCTATTTATATGCAAAGGATGTGAACTTGTTTGATTCAGATGGTTGATTTTAGGCTAGTTATTAAGTGTAGGGTTTGTTGTTTGTTTTGGTTGGGTAAGATGATCTAGCAGAATAGATGGAATGAGGAAATCTACACAGTCATTGGGAAATGGATTCTATAAAATTCATGAAATTTTCATCAATATATCGGGGAGAATCATAGGAAAAATCTAACTTAGACAGTGGATCTTCAAAGTATTTAAGGGCAATGAGATGGACATCAATTATGAGAATAAAAGTAGGATAAAGGGAAATTAAGAATCCTTTACCATGTACCTTTAACAATAAGGGAATTAAATATCATAAGCATAAAGAGGCAATCAATAGACATGGCAAACCATAAATTCTTTGATTCAGCTTAAGCAGATAATTATTCAAGACAAACATTCCAATGAAATATAGAAGGCGAGAAACTCATTTAACTTCTAGTGTTTTCACCTTCAAGGATAGAAAACATTCAAGATACACATATAACTATAATCAGAGAAGAGGGAATGCCTAAACATATTTGATCATAGCTATGAATATCTCTAAAACAATTATTTAAGCAAGTACAAAGGGTATGATCGAAACAAAACCTCTTTGGCAGACCTAAGTAATGGTACTTTAGAGAGAGACTTCGAGAACAATGTTTAGTGACATCAAACAAGAAGGGCTATCCATAAATCATATTTTATAAACAAGCTTAGGGGGTCTAGAGAGCAATCAAGAATTCTCTAAAATGTCCTAGCAGAGGAAAACATAAAGACAGTGAAGAACAAACAGAGCTAAGATGCCTTTGAAAACATTTCTTAGTCTAAATTTTTTGTTCTACTGCAGTATAGAAAGATGGAAAAATAATGAAACATGAAAAAAAAAATAACAACATAGAAGCACTTCACCATTAACCAAGCTTAGGGATCATGCAAGCAAGCCTCCTCTATCAACAAACAAATCAAGGCATTCACATGCTCCAAGACATCAATTTATTTTCAACTTTCAAAAGACTATGTATTACTTCAAAGAGTCATCAAATTCCAACAAGATAATGAGCTCAAATGAATTATTTATCTGCAAATGAGGAGGTGAAGCTAAGTTTAGGGTTTGGGTGTCATTTATTATAGAGTTAATGAATTCTTTACCTTGAAGACCGTGCAAGGCTCAAGGTGGGAATATATGAAGATATTTCTCTGGATAATAAATTCTATCTTAACTTCTGAGAGAATATCTGTGAAATGTTTGACTTTAAGGCCTATTAATAATTTTTACAATAATTTTTTGGTAGATAGAAAATATCTCTGACTGAGTGCAATCACTGTTTAATGCCTTTTTTAAGGAAACAAAGCATTATATGGAAAAAATATTTTTGAAAGAAGTAACTGCGTGTAAGTGCAGTTAATTCGAATCTACTTTGGGTTAATCTGTCTCCTATTTTATCTTTAATCTCTGTCTTTAGGCCTTGAATATCTATTCATATTATTTTTTTTCTTTAATCTGTTTAAACTCTGGTTGTTTATTAATCCCTTTGATTAATCCTTTTGAGCTTCTGTCTTTATCATTTAACCCTTTAATTATCTGTCTTTATCCTTTAATCTCTGCTTTAGCTAGCTAATCTTCTTTTTTTTGCTTTTGATCATTGATTAGCCTTTTAATCCTTTAATCTTCCTTTCTTCACTATATCCTTTGACTGTGTTTGTTTGTTGTGTGCAGGGGATGTTTTTTGTCACCGTAGGAGGGTTACTTGCCTATCGATGATCATGTTTCAGTGATGGTTTGTGTGGATGCAAGACCTCTGGCCACCATTTATTTGAATTAACCTCCTATATCGTCACCCAGAGGTTGATTTGGTCGTTTCTGGACCATCAAAGTGCCCCTTAGGCATTCTGCCATTAAACCTGCACATAAAAACAATTTGTTAATCTGAAAACCTGTGGGGAGGGCGCATGACTGCATTTTTCTGTGGTTTGGATTGGTCGGAAGGGTTCACAAAGGAAGAAAAAGTGTAGGAGGCAAGGTTCTGAAGGTGGAACCAGGCAGGAATTTCTAATGGATGTAGGAGGATTTAAAAACTGGCATGGAGGGATAAGTGGTTTCAAAAAACTAGAAGTGTTTTATCGCGTGGCCGAATGGTGGTAAGTGGTTTTCGGGAGAGGGCACGCGGTATGGCCCAGCACACGATGCATGGCATGGAAAAACCAATTATTTCGAATGGGTTGGAAGATGTTAACCCTGAAACAATTATATATGTGATATGCACCTGGGACCATCAAATCGTGGGGTGAAATATCAATGACTATCACGCATTCTAGAGGCGGCAAGCAGGGGGTCAGATCGGCGGAGTGGAGGAAAGGTGGCGCACATTTATTGGGTCACGGGGTTAGGTGGAGAATGGGCCTAGGGCCTTAATAAATCAATGAAAATGGGTTAATTTATAAGGTTTTTTAAATGGTCGTTGGGTATGGTGGGGAGCGGGACCGAGTTTAATATATCAGAGGTTTATGAAGCCTTTTTATAAGGTTTTACAGGGGTTTATGAAATGGAAAGGGAAGAAGAGAATTGTATATACGGAAGGAGCTTATGGATAGGCAGAGGTCACGGTTATATAACCGCAAGGGGGCTGGGTTTTAGAGGACAAAGGGGCTTAGGCCTATATTTTATAAGAGCAGGTTTTTAATGTAAAAACAAAGTTTTTACATATATAATAAAACACCTGATAGGCTTAAGTTATGTTTTTAAACAATGTAAAAGGGGAATTTTACATTGTTTAATATAAACAAAGGAAAGTGAGGAATAGGGGTGTCCTTCATGAGTTTTAGGAAAAGGAGAAAAAAATGTTTTTTCAGATAAAAAATGAGTGAATGAGAGAGTGGTTAGGGGGAGCAAAAAATGAGGTTAATAAGCCCAAAATAAAGTCCTTTTTGGGGCAGTGAGGTGAAATTTAAAAGGCAGAGAGGGAAAAATATAGTGAAATAGTTTGATTTAGGATAATGAAGTCAGTGATATTTCTATAACTCACAATATTTCTCAAATCTTGTTTTTAGAAATCTATGAACATTACTTAGTCATCTCAAAAACAACAAAAATTATTGATGACTAAAAGTGTCTCCACTTGGGGAGGGCAGCTCCCTTTTTTGGAGGTGTCCAGAACTTTTAGATATCAAATCTCTGAGTTTATGAAGACCAGTGCCTCTTCCATTGGGCAGATTTTTCCTTCTTTTCTTTTGCTGATGTTTTTTTGAAGTTGTGATCTCAGCAATCTGAAAAACATGATCACTTCAACTTTATTTCTACCTACCCAACCTACTTGGCCTAAAATTTTTTCTTCTTTGAGTGAATTTGAATTGGAAAACTCTTGACGTTCTTTTATTTTGAAATTAAAAGCAAACTATCTACTTTTATCCTTATTGCTTCCAAAAGTCTAGATTATGCTAGTGAATTCTTTTATTCTCTACCTAGACTATTTGACTGCCAAGATTAAGTTTTTTGGAAGACTTGATTCTCTAAAATATTGACATGAAAATTGAAAGCATGGTTCAAATCAGGATTAGGAAATTTGACTTACCATGATTTGTGGCATTGGAACAAGCTGCACACAAACACTATTTTGTAGAAATAGTAACTAGAAAAACAAGGGTTGTGATCTATCATTTGCTATGCATCCTCATCTTTCTCTTTGGTTCAGTTTTGAGCATGTGGAACCAGTATCTTTCATTCCTAATCTATCATTTCTGATAAGTCAAGCTTCAATAATTTTGACAATCATTTTTTCACTAACTTATCAACATAAATTTAAAACATGTTCAGCCATGATTAGGCTAGATGATTGAAAAAGATCTTCCTTTTGAACAAGTTGTGGCATTTGGGCTTGCACACTTTTAGTACTACTATTTTTTTGGTATGGGGCTATACCTCTTTTCAAATCTACCCTCTTTTTTCATATTTTCTCTATTTTTTTGTTTTCATTCTCAAAACAATCTATAACAAAAATATGCTCAAAGCTTGAGCTTATTTGCATGCCTATCTGTCCTAATATAATTTATACATGATATACATTCAGCTGGTGAACTATTTTTTCCAATACAACCAATCAAGTAGATGATTCCATGAGGGACCTTGGTTCAATTCTTCGAGGGTTTTGACAAAATCAAAAGGCCACTCCCAACTCACTTGTGTTTGAACAGTAGTTCCTAGACTTTTCTTTGATCCTTGCATCAAATTGCTCTTGAGATATTTTACTCCTCCTTCAAATGTCTCTAATAAATTAGCAAATGGATCTTGAAACAATACCTGAATGTAAGGATTTAGAAAATGAGCTTGATACAAGATTGCTTCTTCCTCCACTTGGCTGAACGTGGGACTCTTTTGGGAAAGAAACTCCACCTCTTCCTCAAGATCATCTGAACTAATAGCCTCATCATATATTGCAATGTTGTTCTCTAACAATCTTGATGTATTCTGATTGAGTGGACTGAACTCTATGAAAAGGACACATGTGGGTGAGTAGGGGTATTCTTTGGCAATAAGTATTCTTGAGAAGGAGGTGTAGCAACTCTTATGTGATCATCAATTTCTGTGCCTTCATCTGCAATTTGTAATGCAATGGAACTTGGTGGCTGCAAATTTGGAGTTAAGGAGGATTCCATGTCCTAAATGATTACCTCAACCATTTTAGGAAAAAGATTTTTATTGACAACTTGCTCAAGAAGTTCATCATCCTCCTCAACCTCAACATCAAAACTGAAAGACTGTTGCTTTCCAATTACATGAAAGTTATTTCTGATGGACTGAAGTGAAGTAGGGCAAAGAGTCAGAGACACCTCACTTACTTATAAACTCTTAAGGCTTTCCTCATCAGTGTCATAGGTGACCTGTATTGGCTGATTACTTTTTTCAAGCTGATGATAGTGAACTTCATCCCAAAAATCAGTTACTAATGGCTCTGCAAGGTTAGCTTCTATTTGGAGCACATGAATGTCATCATACTGATCAAAATTTGGAAAATCACCAAAATAAGTAGTGTTACCAATCAAGAAAATTTTAGTATCAGATTTTTTTTCTTTGAATTGATCTACAAGTTCACTTTCTAATTTATGGTAGAATGGATTATTATGATAAAGAACAGAAATTTTTTGTTCACATGAAGGTTTAGAGGCTAACTGAATGTTTATAATCTGATTGATTTCTTCTTCAGTCAAAAGAGGAGGTATTTTTATTTTTTTTTGGATAGAAGTACAACAGTTTTCCATCTCTTGTGAAGGCTGACTTTGAGACTGAATGTTTTCTTGAGCCTCACCTAGAAGAGATGGTGAATCATCAGTTGTGCCTTGAGAGAGGTCCTATGGTTTTTCTTCTATTTCTTGATTGGGTTCTTCCTGTTAGTCATCAGTATTTTTCACCTGTTGTTGATGACTAGATTCAAAGCCAATTTTTCTAGCAGCTGATCTCAAAATTTGTCAAATTTTTCAGCTAGAAAACACCCATAAACATTTTTTCCCTCCTAACCTTTTCAATTAGCCCATGACGAGATAAAACCTCATTGTCAAACCCTATCTAGCCTCAGCCATACTAGCTTGTCCATTTGCTCCAAAGAGAATACTCCAAATCTATCCAAGAAGTCTCCCCTAAGTTAGGTAGTGGCGCTTTAGGTGATTTTCCCTTGGCAAACTATCCTAAAGCCAAAATAACCTCTATCTATTATCAACCAGTCCTAGAATACCTTCCTATTCTACAAATAAAGTTTGGTTACACCCTTAAGTCGCGCCACTAACAAACCTTGAGGTCTCAGCAATACATATGCCACAATTCAAGCTGATATTAGGTAGATGTGCAATGTTTCAATGTCTTTTTCAAAGAGTAGAAGTATACTGGTGTTCCAGAAGACAGTATTAAACTCAACATGAGAAGACAACTGCTTCTCATGTGGTTTTGAGCCTGGAATGCAGCTGTTGGACAAAGAGTTATTTCATTAAGCTCCTGCAAACACAATCAAAGCTTAGTGAATTAAAAATGACAAGAAATGCTCTGTAGATACTGGCCAGGCTGTCTCTGATTGTCTAAAAGATGCACAAAGGTATTTGAAAAGAAGAATTACATGTCTCAGAAAAATTCCCATCATGGCTTATTTTCAATTTATCATTTTCATTTTCTTAAGTATGAATAGGCAATGAAAGGAAAGATAACACTGTTTGAAAGCTGATGAAATGGCAAGACTGAGAAAACCTCCTCCATACATGAGTAGAGGGTTGAAAGACTGATAAAAACCTTCTTCATTTTACAAGCAGAGGGTTTGGAAATGTGAATAAGGTTTCCTTCATCTAAAAGCAGAGGACCAAGAACAGAGGTAGGGTTTTAAGTGCAACAGGAAAGCAACTGAAGGCTTATGGATAGAAAAATGGTGTTCAAAACAGAAGGAAAGCAGTGGTACTATGATAATCCAAGAGGTTTGATTTTTCTTCTATCAGAGTTTTCCTTCAAAGGAAATCTGAAGCCAAAATGAACAAATCCTACTGAGGTATGTGATTTCATCAAAGAGTTTCTAGATATTTTCTCCTTGATCAACAGGCATGAAATCCAGCCATTATTTTCCTTCAAAAAATAGAGTTTAATTAGTGGAAATCCATTCAAGATTTATGAGTGGGGAGCTGGGTTGAAAATAGGCCAAAGAGTGATGTTGATATTCAAAGAAGGAAAAACACCCAAAGCAATTGAAGCATGCCACTGTCACAAACAAAGGCTTGTTCCTTGTGAAAACAGGTAAAATACCTTGCTGTTGCTTTTGATTGTAGGAGAGGTTTTTTAAAGTAGTTCATTTTTATAAACTGAGGATGGTAAAACCTAGGCGAATGAAATTGAGTTTTCACCCACAATCAAAGAAAAATTCCATTCAAAAGGTGCATCTACAGTCATTATATGTCTTTGAGCAAGGTTTTTTTTCTTTAAAGGGACAAAAATAGGCAAACAGTGAAAAGAGTTTTAGCCTTGAGATGATTTCCTTTCACTTAGGGGAAAGTCATATCTATGAAAACTTTCAAGCAGCCCTCATAGCGCTTTATTATCAACATTAGTTGGATATGGGCCCCTTTGGCGTTTTAAAGGTCATTTGAGTTTCATTATAAAAAGGGCATTTTTCAAAAGGTCTTCAAAACCCTCATGAAACAAATTTCAAAGGATGATTGGTTTTTTCGGCTATAAAAAGAGTTATTAATCGTTGGCAAAGCTTCCATATGCATTTAAAAATGCAAGTAGCATTCCCCTAAACTTCCCACCGGAGAAAACGGGATTTCAAGAAAATTAGCAGAGTTTTGGAGGCTTTAAGCCTGCATGGTGCACCTGGAAAAGCACGCGACACATTTAGAATGGAATTTACACAAGCGTTCAATGTTGGCGCGGCACGCCTGTGCGTACGGTCACCACTGCCCGAAGGCCGACCCGACACTTTCTCCACTGCGCGGCGTTCTTTCTAACAAACGTGCTGCTCACTCCTTGTGCTTTCCAACAAGCTCTAAACCTGTTCAACTCATCAAACGAGGGCCCTTAAAAATTTTTTTAGGTATTTTCCTTACTCTAATACAAATTTTGAGTTTAAGAGGTGATATGCTTTTGCTATGTTTCCAAGAGACAAATGATGTTATAAAGTGGGATGTTTTGGTCAAAAATCAAAGGTTATGGTGGACTGTGAGTGTCAAATATCCACACTGTAATAGGCTAAGGTGTGTTTAGTCAGTTCTGAAGAACCCTAGCTTCCTTCAAACACGGTGATAACCCACATTGAAACAAAAGCAGACTTTGCCTGAAACTCAAAGGGGAGAAAGAAACACTGTTTATAAGGTGGAAGTTTGATCATTATGAATTGTTTTCTCTGTGTTATGAAATAGCAACCTAGTGCAGCCTCCATTATTCCATAAAACAGAGTATGCTATGAAGATATTTCAAATCAATTTGAGGGTGTTTTTGTCTACCTTTGCAACGAAATAGTGAATTGAAAAAGGGCACTGATTGAAGAGAAATGTGTTCTTATCAAAACAAGATTTTCTTTCTTCACCAGTAAACCACAAACATGTCTTGTTAAAGGCCTCCTGGCTCAAACACAATACTGAAGCGATGATTTTAGTGATGATGAGGAACAAGGCAAAGAGTCTAAAAATAGCAGTGATAATGAAGAGAAAAGTGATGGGAAGTAAGGCAGTGATGAAAAGGAACATTATGGCAGCCAACACAGCAATAAGCATAAGGGTGATGAAGCACAAAACAGTGAAGGGAAAGAGCATGACAGTCATGAAGAAAGCAGTGACAAAGAAAAACAAGGCAACCCTCAAGCAAGCACTGATGAGGGCAAGAAAATACAAAACATGGATGATGAAGGGCATTCTCCAAAGCATGTGCTAGCTGCCTCTCCTAGGCAAGGGGCCATGACTTCCTCACCAAAGCTAGAATGCCAAACAACAAAGAAGAAAACCAAGAAAAGCTCAAAAATACCCAAAGAGAGCGCCCGGTGAGAAAAAAGGAGAAAGACACCTCTAGGCTTGGAATTTCGGCCCTAGCTTCTAGACATGTTTCTAAAAATCCTTGAGGGACTTGCTCACCAAAATTGAGCAAATTTTGACATTTTTGGGCCTAATTGCATAAAATCATGGGCACCGCCATTTTGGTTTGGAGCATCCTAAACTCTTGAGAGTGGTACCATTGGATGCATTAAATTCAGGGGCATCTACTCAAAAATTTTCATAGCATTTGAAGTTGTTTTGGTCCCCCAAAGATGCAAAAAACACTCACTTTTTCGACATTCTGCCCACATATCAGCAAGGTCTATTTTTTGGGTTTTTCCACTCAGTCTAGTATTTGATAGACTTCTAGGCATAAGTTTGAGAAATTTCAAGTTGTTCCAGAAAGTAGACATCCAAATATTTCTAACGAGCCATCACGGGCCACGTTTTGACATCGAGAAGACCGTCAAAAGTCATCCGAAAGACAGGAAATTTTCTGCTAATGCGCCCTTAGTGTTTTTTGACCAAAAAAGGAATATTTCTGAAGTAGCCTTTCAAAATGTGCGTTAAGATATTTTGGGACATTTTCAGTCATAAAAAGTCAAATTTATTCCCTTTTTAGCATTTTAAGATATTTTTTTGGATATTTTTGTGCCTTGGGCTTTGCAAAGCCTCAAGGACAAGTTTAGATATTTATTTTGAACCAATGGCTAGCTAGTTGCCTTGGTTGGTTTTCCTCCTCTTTGGCCTATATATTCCAAGAATATCCATTGTAATAGAAGGCTGAACTTGATGAATAGAAGCAATATATGGTCATATAGGCTTTGGAAGAAATACTTGTCTCATGCTTTTGGATAGTTTCTTGGATGATGAAATAGGACTGTTATTGGATTCCATGACTTGGTAGAATGGTATAGTGTCTCTCTCTCTGTTTTGTTTCCTAGTTTTCATTCATAAATCCATGTTCTTGATTGCTATAAGACAGTAGAGAATATATTTGAGACATGCCCTTGGAGGCACCTCAAATTTCCTATTTCCTTTATAGCTTCCATGTTTTCTTCATTCTTAGTCACATTAAAAAATTCTTGATTTCTCTTTAATAACTTAAGAATATTGTTTTCTTGTTTCATTGATGGTTTTATGCATGCTAAGTATGATTTACAGTATGCCCTGCTTACTCATGGCTAGCCATAGCTCCACCTACGAAACTTCTCTTTGATTGATTAGATTGTCATTTGTTGAACCAAGGAGGTCTTGTACTGATCTTGCCCTTTGCCTAAAACTATGCAATCTTGTTTTCAAAGTGCCCAATAGATTGAAGTACTATGTTTAGGCATTCTGACATAGTGATTTGAGTTGTTTGTCTGTCTTAAATGTATTTCCCCAAATTCTGATAGCCATTTCCTAAAGTTAGAGAGTCATATATCTCTATGCATGGCTTGAATGTTTATTTCTATGTGTTGATCAGCTTATAGTTACATTTCTCGTGATTAATGGTTTTCCCTACCATGTTCATGTCAGCCATTAAACTATTTATGCTTGAAATCCTTCGTTATTCACAAACTTGATGTCCATTTCACTCCATTTTTCCCAAAGATCCATTCTACCTCGAATCAAATTGGCCCTTCAACAACCTTGTATCACCATCTGAAAGCTTTCTTGACCTTTTCGACCCCATAGCCCAGTTGATCTAACATATTTTTACCTATCTTATATCATTGATTAGTTTCATTCCTCACAACCTAAAAATCAAAACCAAAAAGCTACTTTATAACTATCCTAAAATCAGAACACAATAAGAAAACACACATATATCCCTTACACAAATAGAGAGAACCCTCTCTGAGTCCAGGAAGGCTAGGTCCTTGTGTTCCAAATATTGGTTTGATGTTACACTGTCATTTGGCTTTCCAATTAACCAAATCATGGGACCTTAACACTTCCTTAACTAACTCTTCTAGGCTGTCATGATAGTTATCTTGATAATGAAATTGATGAATGGCTGCTAAGAGGTCTTCGGGATGAAAATTTTCCAAATCCTCATCATTATCTATAAGGTACTGTATGATATCCTAAGATTGATCACAACAATTCTCTGCCAAGGATAAGGATGTAGAATTTTCTTTATAATGATCACAAAATACCTTGTGGAGATATTTTAAGGAAAACAAGCTACCAGGTTTTAGCCATTCATACCATTCTCTTGCCTTACCCTCTAATGTTGCCATAAAAAATTTCATGAGGAAGTCCTGATGCCATTCAACCTCCATACATGTATATGAATTTTGATGATAGGTAACAAGGGGTCATCACATTTTTCATCTCGAAATATACCAGGTTTTTTAACCAATTTATCTCAGGCATTTTATGGGGAAATCTAGGGATATGATCTCTATTCATCGGAGCATATATCCTTTGTATCTTTGGATCCATGTTTGTAAATCAGAAAGGGTCATTGTATCTTTTCAACTAGTATAGAGTTTTCTACTAGTGGAATCTTAACATCTATTGAGGGTTGTGGAGTCGCCAGGTGGAAGATTTCAACTTTGTTGTCCACCATCAACATGATTGGGATTTCTTAAAGAATTCCTAGGGAAGTTTATGAGAGCTAGTGGGGTCAACAGAGCCACTGAAGGCCAGTGGAGTCACCAAGTGAATGATGTTTACTATCTTTAAGGATGTTCTTTTTTTCCACCATCAACAACTAAATACCAATCTGAGGATGTTTGTGGGTTTTCTGAGGTCCTAAGGTATACTTAGATTGTCACTAACTCATAAAGTCCCACCGTGATTGCCAGAATGTTAGTGTCCCATGATTTAGAAGATTGATAGACCAAATGCACAGGGTAACATGAAACCAGTCTTTGGAGTCCTAGGACCTAGCCTTCCTGGACTCAGAGAGGGCTCTCTCTATTTATATGCAAAGGATGTGAACTTGTTTTCTTCAAATGGTTGATTTTAGGCTAGTTATTAAGTGTAGGGTTTTTTGTTTGTTTTGGTTGGGTAATATGATCTAGCAGAATAGATGGAATGAGGAAATATTCACAGTCATTGGGTAATAGATTATATAAAAGTCATGAAAGTTTCATCAATAGATTGAGGAGCATCGCAAGACAAATCTAACTTGGTCAATGGATCTTCAAGGTCTTTAAGGGCAATGAGATGGACATCAATTATGAGAATAAAAGTAGGATAAAGGGAAATTAAGAATCCTTTATCATGTACCTTTAACAATAAGGGACTTAAATATCATAAGCATAAAGAGGAAATCAATAGACAGTGCAAACCATAAATTCTTTGATTCAACTGAAGCAGATAATTATTCAAGACAAACATTCCAATGAAATATAGAAGGCAAGAAACTCATTTAACTTATAGTGATTTCACCTTCAAGGACAGAAAACATTCAAGATACACATATAACTATAATCAGAGAAGAGGGAATGCCTAAAAATATTTGATCATAGCTATGAAGATCTCCAAAACAATTATTTAAGAAAGTACACAGGGTATGATCGAAACAAAACCTTTTTGGCAGACCTAAGTAATGGTACTTTAGAGAGAGAATTTGAGAATTGTGTTTAGTGACATAAAAAAAGAAGTGCTAGCCATAAATCATCTTTGATACCTACTGTATTAAAACATTCATGAAATAAACAAGCTTAGGGGGTCTAGAGAGAAATTAAGAAGTCTCTAAAATGTCCTAGCAGAGGAAAACATAAAGACAGTGAAGAACAAACAGAGCTAGGGTGCCTTCGAAAACATTTCTTAGTCTAAATCCTTTGTTCTACTACAGTATAGAAATATGTAAACATAATAAAACAGGAAAAAACAATAATATAATAGAAGCACTTCACCATTAACCAAGCTCAGGGATCATGCAAGCAAGCCTCCTCTATCAGCAAACAAATCAAGGCATTCACAAGCTCCAAGACATCAATTTATTTTCAACTTCCAAAAGACTATGTATTACTTCGAAGAGACATCAAATGCCAACAAGATAATGAGCTCAAATGCAGTATTTATCTGCAAATAAGGAGGTGAAGCTGAGTTTAGTGTTTGGGTGTCATTTATTACAAATTTAATGAATTCTTTACCTTGAAGACTGTGCAAGGCTCAAGGTAGGAATATCTGAAGATATTTCTTTGAATAATAACTTCTATCTTAACTTCTGAGAGAATATATGTGAAATGTTTGACTTTAAGGCCTATTAATAACTTTTACAATAATTGTTTGGTAGATGGAAAATATCTCTGGCTGAGTGGAATAACTGTTTAATGCTTTATTGAAGGAAACAAAGCATTAGGTGGCAAAAATATTTTTGAAAGAAGTAACTGCATGGAAGTGAAGTTAATTCGAATCCGATTTGGGTTAATCTACCTCCTGTTTTGTCTTTAATCTCTATCTTTAGGCCTTGGTTGTAAGTTCATATTATGTTTTTTCTTTAATCTTTTTTAACTCTTCCTGTTTATTAATCCCTTTTATTAATCTTTCTGATCTTCTGTCTTTATCATTTAACCCTTTAAATGTCTGTCTTCATCCTTTAATCTCTACTTTAGCTAGCTAATATTCTATTTTTTTCTTTTGATCATTGATTAGCCTTTTAACGCTTTAATATTCCTTTCTTCACTGTATCCTTTGAATGTGTTTGTTTGTTGTGTGCAGGGGATGCTTTCTGTCGCAGTAGGAGGGTTAGTTAGCCATCGATGATCATGTTTCATCGATGGTTTCTATGGATGCAAGATATCTGGCCACCATTGATTTGAATTTACCTACTCGATCGTCACCTAGAGGTTGATTTGGTCATTTCTGAACCATCGGAGTGCCCCTTAGGCATTCATCCATTAAACCTACACATAAAAACAATTTGTTAATCTGAAAACTTGCGGGGAGGGTGCATGACTGGATTTTTTTGTTGTTTGGATTGGTCGGAAGGGTTTGCGGAGGAATAAAAGGCATAGGAGGCAAGGTTCTAAAGGCGAAACTAGGAAGGAGTTTGAAATGGAGGAAGGAGGATTTAAAAAATGGCGCGGAGGGATAAGTGGTTTTGAAAAACTGGAAGTGGGTTATCGCGTGGCCGAATGGTGGTAAGTGATTTTTGGGAGAGGGCACGTGATATGGCCGAGCACACGATGCATGGCAGGGCAAAGCCACTCATTTCGCATGGGTCGAGAAATTTTAAACCCGACGCAATTATATATGTGATATGTGCCGTGGACAGTCAGTTCGTGGGGTGAGAGATCAATGGCTATCTCGCGTTCTAGAGGCGACAAGCAGGCGGTCAGATCGGTAGAGTGGAGGACAGGTGGTGCACATTTATTGGGTCGTGGGGTTAAGTGGAGAATGGGCTTGGGGCCTTAATAAATCAATGAAAACAGGTTAAGTTATAAGTTTTTTTAAACGGGTGCTGGGTATGGTGGGGAACCGGGCCCAGTTTAATATATCAAAGGTTTATGAAGCCTTTTTATAAGGTTTTATGGGGGTTTATGAAATGGAAAGGGCAGAAGAGAATTTTATATAGAGAAGGAGCTTATGGATAGGCAAAGGTCGTGGTTATATAAGCACAAGGGGGCTAGGTTTTAGAGGAAAAAGGGGCTTAGGCCTATATTTTATAAGGGCAGGTTTTTAATGTAAAAACATAGTTTTTACATATAGAATAAAACACACAATAGGCTGAAGTTATGTTTTTAAACAATGTAAAAGGGGACTTACATTGTTTAATATAAACAAAGGAAAGTGAGGAATAGGGGTGTCCTTCATGAGTTTTAGGAAAGGGAAAAAAAAAAGGTTTTTTCAGAGAAAAAAGGAGTGAATGAGAGAGTGGGTAGGGGGAGCGAAAAATAAGGTTAATAAGCCCAAAAAGAAGTCCTTCTTAAAGCAGTGAGGTGAACCTTAAAAGGCAGAGAGGGAAAAATATAGTGAAACATTTTGATTTAGGATAATGAAGGCAGTGAGATTTCTAGAACTCACAATATTTCTCAAATCTTGTTTTTAGAAATCTATGACCGTTACTTAGTCATTTCCAGAACAGCAAAAATTATTGATGACTGACAATACCCTTTAGCATACTAACCAATTACCTAGTATCTGAGAGTTATCTCTCATGGGTCTGCACACAGCAGGACTGAGGATCTCCACGCACACAGCCAGCAGGAGGCCTTTCCCCAAAAACCCAAAATAGATCTACTAATTCACAATTTACACGAATCTTAGTTGAAGTCTATCTTACAACTCAAAAAGGTTCAATTATTTATACTACTTCAGTCTACGCATCCAATGGTCCACAAACCGTGGTTTGCGGACTCTTGGTCTACCCTTGACCCACTTACAATGCATTTAGGGGCTTTCACCCACCCCAAAACCCCTGTGTTAGACTAAATATAATAAAAAATATACAAAAATGGACCAGATTCGTAGCTCTTGTAGGAGACCCTATTCCAACATCCCCCCAACACAATCTTGTGACTCGTCCTGAGTCACTGTGGTGGTGGGGTATCCACCTGCGCCTGTATGGCTACTCCGACCATAGAGTTATTTGATCCAATATATTTTAAGCCAGCTACCATTGATGTAGTCAGGTAGAATATCTCTGCACAGGGTAGCAAGCCTAACCGTGCCGCCATCCATGATCTCCTTAGCTGTGTAGGTGTAATATTCCCAAAAATGGATTCTTCAGTAGATCATGCATGAAAAATGCATTATTCAGTTATGATGGATTCAGATATCATAGAATATGTCTGAAAATTCTTAGCAACAAAAATAAATAACAGCAGCAACCTTTACTCAACTTTTAGGGGCAAAAAGGTGGGGAAAAGTGAGGATTTTGTCCCTAAAATGAGTGTATAAGAAAATATGTGTAACATTACGTCTCAAGGTTCTGGGATATGTTATAATAGGTCAATAGGGACTTCCATGTCGAATTTTAGCTCAAAAAAATGCGTTTTTCTAAGTTAAACAGTTCCTCCTTCCCGACTGGTCAATAAAAACCCTGATTTCCCAAGACTTTGAATATGCAGAAATTTTCTGAAGCAAGGGAAGCGTATTTTATGAAGGAATATGATGTATAACACTATAAATAATCAGATAATGAGTTTTATAACAAGGCATAGGCTTTCAGCAAGGTTAAACAACATTTTTATATAGAAAACCCCTCAAGATAAAGGTGCCGCAAGACAAAGATTGATCCAGAAACCCTTCAGCATTTTCTCTAGGAGGCTGAAGCTTATATTTATTATATTATAGATCTGAAACAGATAAATACATGAAAACATAGATCTATAATGAGACAAAATGCCCAAAGGGCTCTTTATGACTTTCCCCTTGGGGATTTCAGCAATACATGAGAATGCCGGAGCAGATCTGAGTTTTACTGCAGCAGATCCGAAGAATGATTCAGAATTTCTGAATAAAACTTCAGTATCAGTCCAGAAATATACTTGGATTGGTTGGCCAATCCAAGGATCACCCTCAATCAGAGATTCTAACTCCAAAATGATGCCAAAACCCTTGGAATGTTGCTCCCTCAGCAATAACGCAGATCTAGGGAAAGAAATGCATAGTATACCATGAAGAACATATAGGCCTGATGCCAAGATCTGATAATAAGCTCCAATATCTCCCAATCTGATCCTCCAAAGGAAAGAGAGACTCTCCCTCTGAAAAGCAAGAGAAGGAGGTGGTGTTGTAAAGTCACCACGGCAACACCCTACAACACAGTATTACGCTGCTACAACAATAACGCTTTCCTGGAGAATGATGCTAAGAAAATAACCTTGCCCGAGAAGGTACTCGAATTCCCCCAGGGCTAAGGGTGAGATCTCCGCACGGAGACACTCGGTTGCACTAAACAGTGCAGCAGACAGGCTAAATAGCCAGCGTGCCAAAGAAGACAATATGTCTCACTCAAGAATCCATAATCCAAGCATCCAAGCATGAATGAAATCAGGAGGCTCCTTCATCTTTTATAGTGTTGGTTTCCCTCCAAAACCCAATGTAGTCTCTCTCTCTCCTCCACGTGGTGTTGGGTCCCCCCCCTTGACTCCCACTTAAGTCACAACGTTGTGCTACTAGGTGGATGTCTTATTTCATTTAAGTGAGTTTAGACCCTATTTACTCACTTTTTATTTATTTACAAACTATAGGTGGAAAAATAAACAAAATAGAATATTCCAATTTGTTGTCGCAAATTAGGAATATTACAGTCCCTCCCGAAAAAATTTTGCTTGCCCTCAAGCAACTGCCTGAACAAGTCTCCTTCCTAGCTAATGCTCTCCACCGATACTGCAAAATGTGCCTGGGTCCTAGATGCGCCACTGAATCTTCTCTATCCTCTGCATCACCCTGATATGAAGGGATCTCTCAATGCTAGGATCCCAAACCGATCTCTCATGGTACCAGCCAACCAATAATCCTCCTGGATCCCATTTCCACCATGGCCAATAATAGCCCAAGTCCCATGGCTCGGACTGCACACTTCCTCTGGCTATGACTGATGAAGACCATGACCCCTGCTTCTCTGAATCTATGACTGTGTAAGCTGGCCCATCAACTGTGTACCAACTCATCACCTCTCTCCAATCAACTGCAAGGGTAGAACTGAAGAATCTCCACTCGAGGCATGGAGTTTGGAATGTAATGAGGAACATCTCCCTCATGTGGATCCTCCATCCCCAAGCAATCATCCAAACAAAATGTGCCACATCCCAACAAGGCAACTCCTGAAAATCTCCTTCCACCTCAAGCTCCGGTAATGAAGGTGGGCTGAAAATCTGAACTTGGCAAGCATCATAGCTTACCCCATGCTGTCCTCCTCTTCACTTATGATAAGTGTAGAGTGCATGCTGATCCCGAGCTGTAAAATCATTGCCCTCCAATGGAAAAGTGAAGAACAATCCTCCAAAGAAGGTCCCTCCAACAATGAAGAACAAGCTGGCCCAAGACAATTCATCCATGAAGAATAGGACATGGTCATCATGGATCATCCTAATGAGATGTTTGCTGAATATTTTACATGATGATACATGATGCAAACAATCTCTCACGAGGATACAACGCAGTTTCATCCACTGCAACTTCAGAAAATTACATGGCAAGCAATGTACAAGATCCATCACATCCACTAACGGATAGTAAATGGCTGAATATGACCACAACATGAGACCAAACACTTGCCCATGGCTATACAATGGATGACTATCAATCTCATGGCTCACCTTAAAAGAAAACGCATATGTAGTAGTGGTGACCATGCCTCCTCCCATGCTCCCATTAGAACATGTAGTGCAGAAATTGTGAGAATTCTTCCCACTCAAAGACACATCCAGCTCATGTGTCTCCCTCATAATCAAGCCTCCCATACAAATCTGATCTATATCAGAAAATGGAGACATGATTAGCAATAATATGAAGAGAATGCTGAAGGTTTCATGTGGTGCAAGAAGGTACCAACAACTTCCCAAACAAGTACAACGCAGTTTTACAAGTTGCTGCTTGATGAAAGTACAAGGCAAAATATTTCTTCTTACATAGTTAATCATGCATGTCTCCATATGATACATGCTATAGTGCAGAAAATGTGCATACATGTAGTGATAAAACATTTTCCCAAGGCCACAAAAGAGATGGCTGCCTCCATCATGTAGATTGGCCCAATACAACTCATGGAGCAATATGACAAGCTTGCCCCCTTGTGAAGAAATGCACTGCATAGGAATGGTAAGAGTGTGCAAATCAATGAATGTATAAACAAACTTCTCACCATATTTTGGAAGTAAGATAGTGCATGGGTCCATACATGAGTCTTCCATAGTGCTTTGGCCCACTGTGAAGAAGAATGAACCATGTGCTGCAAGAAGATAATCCTCCTGATGCTTGGGAACCCAAGTCAAGAAGAATATGCCATAGATGTCTCTATCATCATTACCTCCTCTTTTTTCATCAAGTGAAACAAATATGAAGTGATCCTAGGACCTATGGGTTATATATCCACCACATTTATGCTGGGCACACTTCATCCATAAGTCTCTGCTCCAAGGTGACAATGCTGTGAGCTCATGCAAGTAAGCTCCTGTCAATACAAAGCTCTGTTCTTTGACATGCTCCTTGTCAAAGACTCCTCTAATAATGCTGCAACAAATATGGAATAACTCCCAAGATGGAAGTGCTTCCCAATCATCATCAAAGACCAAGGAGATAGTGCCATCTCCTCCTCTTGCAACATCATACAAAGTGTGAGAGCAAATCTGCCCTTGCTCTCCTAGAAACAAACCAAGCAACAAGACATTGTGTTGCCTCCCCATACCTCCATCATACCAATCATGTGATGAAGACACAATGAATGATATGAGTATCATATCAACACCATGCATCCATACTCTATGCTGCTCAATGATGCAAGTATCGCGCCATCTTTCCTTCATCCTCCGACTCTTAGGAAGAGTGTTTGCCAAGTGATGGCCAAACTCTTTCAAGAGTAACCAGCGCAGCCAAGCCTCCTGCTGCCCGGTATCATAGATCTGCAAGTACAAGTGATGGCCAAACTCCCTCAAGAGTAACCAGCGCAGCCAAGCCTCCTGCTGCCTGGTATCACAAATCTGCAAGTAGCCTCCTAGCTCCTTGCTCATCATCCCCATCCACTCAATCACTTGTGGATGCCTCCTTCTTCTCCTCATCCTGGTACTCCTCCCATGAGGGCTACCATCCTCCCAAATCAAATTGTTGATTTTGCACTTCATGGGATTTTGAAATATAAACTTCTCAAGGATCAATGAGACCCTATCAAGAATCAAATAGGTGGTAGGCAAAAACCTCCCATCATGATGTGTATGGTTCAAGGGATGTCCAACACAAGCATGAGAGATGTTATCCATCCTAAGATGTCCTCCATATTCTATTTTCTCTTGTGAGAAGGGAAGAAAGTCATTGCACCCCATGGTGTTTCGAAGTGCATCTCTAATGAGATCTCTCCTTGAGACCTCCCCTCCATCCATGTTGCACAGCGCAGTGCAACCAAGTTGCTCTCGATCTGCATTTGGAACTTCTTGTACAGCTGCAAGAGTCCCATCCTCAAAAGTGTTAGCTGCCCCAACTGTTGATGCATGTGGCTGCTCCTCCATGAGTGTGACAGCGTTTTCACAAGCCTCCTCAAGAGGTGATGTGATCTCTTCTTCTTGATGAGAATTGGAAGCACATGGTACTTCCTCTTCTTTTTCTTCATTCTTCTTGACCTCCTCAAAGGTGGATGTATTTCTTCTGGATCTGAAAAGAGATGAGAATAAACTCTCCTTTTTCACTGTTCCGGTCTTCTTGGGCTTAGACTCACAGGGAATATTGGATTCCTCATGCATGGGAAGAGGTTATCTCCCAGTGGTATGCTGCAAATCTGAACTCTGCATGCTAGAAACTCCTCTGTTACCATAGTACCTCCCTCCTTCATCCTGTCTGAGCTGACAGTAATCTTTGAAGGGCAAAGTTGCTTTGAAGTCTTCCCCCTTGGACTGCCATTCTCTAAAATACTCTAAAAATGGTATATGACCATGCTGATGTGAGATCCTCATATGTGCCATAGATAACTAGCTCCAGAGGCTGAGCCAGAACTATGCTCTAATACCACTGTAATATTCCCAAAAATGGATTCTTCAGCAGATCATGCCTGAAAAAATGCATTCTTCAGTTATTATGGCTTAATATATCATATAATATGTCTGAAAATTCTCATCAACCAAAATAAATAACAGCAGCAACCTTTACTCAACTTTTAGGGGCAAAAAGGTGGGGAAAAGTGAGGATTTTGGCCCTAAAATGAGTGTATAAGAAACTCTGCGTAAAATTACGTCTCAAGGTTCTGGGATATTTTAGAATGGGTCAAGAGGGACTTCCATGTCTAATTTCAGCTCAAAAAAAGGCATTTTTCTAAGTTAAACAGTTCCTCCTTCCCGACTAGTCAATAAAAACCCTGATTTCCCAAGACTTTGAATATGCAGAAATTTTCTGAAGCAAGGGAAGCGTATTTTCTGAAGTAATATGATGTATAACACTATAAATAATCAGATAATGAGTTTTATAACAAGGCATAGGCTTTCAACAAGGTTAAATAGCAGTTTTATATAGAAAACCCCTCAAGATAAAGGTGCCGCAAGACAAAGATTGATCCAGAAACCCTTCAGCATTTTCTCCAGGAGGCTGAAGCTTATATTTATTATATTACAGATATGAAACCGATAAATACATGAAAACAAAGATCTATAATGAGACAAAATGGCCAAAGGGCTCTTTATGACTTTCCCCTTGGGGATTTCAGCAATACATGAGAATGCCGGAGCAGATCTGAGTTTTACTGCAGCAGATCCGAAGAATGATTCAGAATTTCTGAAGCAAACTTCAGTATCAGTTCAGAAATATACTTGGATTAGTTGGCCAATCCAAGGATCACCCTCAATCAGAGATTCTAACTCCAAAATGATGCCAAAACCCTTGGAATGTTGCTCCCTCAGAAATAACGCAGATCTGGGGAAAGAACTGTGCAGTATACCATGAATAACATATAGGCCTGACGCCAAGCTCTGATAATAAGCTCCAATATCTCCCAATCTGATCCTCCAAAGGAAAGAGAGACTCTCCCTCTGAAAAACAAGAGAAGGAGGTGGTGTCGTAAAGTCACCACGGCAACACCCTACAACACAGTATTACGCTGTTGTAGCAATAACGCTGTCTTGGAGAATGATGCTAAGAAAATAACCTTGCCCGAGCAGGCACTCGAAGTCCCCCGGGGCTAAGGGTGAGATCTCTGGACAGAGACACTCGGTTGCACTAAACAGTGCAGCAGACGGGCTAAACAGCCAACATGCCAAAGAAGAAAATATGTCTCACTCAACAATCCATAATCCAAGCATCCAAGAATGAATGACATGAGGAGGCTCCTTCATCTTTTATAGTGTTGATTTCCCTCCAAAACCCAACGTAGTCTCTCTCTCTCCTCCACTTGGTGTTGGGTCCCCCCCCCCCTTGACTCCCACTTAAGTCACAACGTTGTGCTACTAGGTGGATGTATTATTTCATTTAAGTGAGTTTAGACCCTCTTTACTCACTTTTTATTTATTTACAAACTATAGGTGGCAAAATAAACAAAATAGAATATTCCAATTTACTGTCGCAAATTAGGAATATTACAGTAGGGACCAAGCCAATGCTGCCAGAACTTCCCAAGATGCTTTGTGAACTAGATATTGTAGAAGAGGACCAATTTCCCTTCTGCAAAAGTCTTCTGACAAATGTGTCATTCATGCCAGGCTTTATCGCGGGCCTTCTAGACTTGCTGATGGAAATTCGCAATAAACCGATCTTCCTCCAAATCCATAAGCTGCGCTAATTGCTCCTCTGGGACATCTGGTTTTGCCATGTTTGTAAATGATGCAATACACAGGCTAGGAATGATATAATCCATGGGCATAATAGCTTCTTTACCATAAAACAACCTGAATGGGGTTTTTTCTGTTAACTTCTTGTAGGTTTTTCGATAGGCCTAGAGGACCGATGGGATTCACACGTCCCAATCGCTGCGATCCGCATTGCATACCTTGGTCAGTGCTTGCTCCAAGATTTTATTAAAAGCTTTAGCCATGCCATTGGCCTAGGGGTGATATGGCATGCTCTTCTCATGATGGATCCGGAATTCCTCAGTTAAAGCTTGGATTGTTTCATTAACAAAGTGCGTACCTCTGTCACTCATGAGAATCTTCGGACATCCAAATCTGGTCAGGATTTGTTCAAAGATGAAATGCGCAACGGTATATGTAGTACAATTGTTTACTGCCTGCGCTTCCGCCCACCTGGTTACATAATCAATGGTCGTAATAATGTAGCGCGCACCCGTCATTTTTCTTGGGGTGTTGATAGGCCCGATGAAGTCGATAGCCCACTTATAAAATACTTGTAGGGCCATTTGTGGTTGAAGGGGCATTTCATCTCTATGGGATGGCCTCCCTATTTGATGGCACGTATCACAGGCTTTACAATATTCATGGGCGTCAGTATGCAAGGTTTGGCACCATAACCCCACCCTCAAGGTCTTCTACGTCATTTATTTCCCTACGTAGTGACCTCCTGCTACTCTGTCATGAGCGTCGGTCAAGATAGCCTGCCATTCGTGCTCCAAAACATATCGCCACAATACTTCATCTACCCCCATCTTATATAAGTGTCCCATGATGATGGTAAAGTCTGTTGCCTGGGTGACTAACTCTTTTTTTGCTATACAGAGAACTCTAGAGGTGCCACCCCGGTAGTCAAGAACTGAATGATATCAGCGAAGTGTGCATCTACTACCTCGATAGAAAATAGCTGTGCATCAGGAAATCCGGCTTCCAGGTCGGTTGGCTCCTCACCACTCTCTACTCAGGACAAGTGGTCCAGCCTAGCATTCAACTTTCCCAGCTTGACTATGATTTCAAAGTCATACTCCTGAAATAGCAGTAGCCATCGACATATTCCCCCCCCCCCCACACAGGCTTATTGACCAGGTACTTTAAAGCTGCATGGTCTGTGAAAATTTTGAAGTGTCCTCATAACAAGTAATGGTGGTATTTCTACAACATGTAAACCATGGCCAATCCCTCCCGCTCTGTGGTGGAGTAGTTGTGTTCCGCCCCAGAGAGCTTCCTACTTGCAAAGGAAACCATATGGTCAATATCTCCCTCGTTTGGCTGCATAAGGACAGCCCCGAGAGTAATTCCCAACGCATGAACATGAAATACCTTCTCCCAATCCGGAAATATGAGAATAGGTGCCGAGACCATCTTTTCCTTTAGTAGCTCGAAGCTATTTTGACATTCGTCATTCCAAAAGAATAAAACATCCTTCTTGAGCAATTTTTTCATAGGGGTAGTAATCAACGCATAGACTTGAATGAATTTCCTGTAGTAGCCCATGTGTCCAAGGATCGAGCGCAGCTGTTTTGTCATGGTTGGTACTTGCAAATTTATGATTACTCTGATTTTGGGCAGGATCTACCGTTAGTCCTTGCCGACAAACTATGTGGCCGAGCAAGATTCTGCAGGGTACATAGAAGATACACTTCTTGATATTTAGGGAAATCTGGTGTTTCCGGTAGGCATCCAATATCATGCGCAGGTTTTAGATGTGTGCCTTGACCAGGTCTAAGACAGTCTAATCATCGAAATACACCTCGAGGAAATTGTGAATGAATTCTTTGAACACTGTGACAACGACCCGTGAGAAGATAGTAGGGGAATTTTTGAGTCCAAATGGCATGATAGTATACTGAAAAGATCCCCACTCAATGGCGAACTTGATTTTGCTGTGATCCTCAGGTGAAATTATTATCTGATGGTATCCTCAGAACCTATCCGTGTAAGAGTATGCTTCCTGTCCTCCCATGCTATCTAATATTTCTTCTGAGAATGGCGTTGGGAATGGATCATGAACGCAGGCATCGTTTAACTTGCGTAGGTCCACACAGATCTGAATCTCTCCCTTAGTTTTTTTCTCCTGAACCACCATTGGACTGACCCAGTCTGACTGTTCAACAGGTTCGATGATACCTACAACAAGCATTTTATCGAGCTCATCCTTGACCTTTTGCTTATACTTGGGGTTCAACCTATAAGTTCGTTGCTTTATGGGCCACACATCGAGTTTGAGAGTGATATGCATGATCCCTATGTCCCCTGTGATCCCCTTTAGCTCGGAAAAATTTTTAGGGAACAAGTCCTGATATTCTGCAAGTAATTCGGCCACTTTACCTACTCTATTCTCATCCCAGTAGTCCCCAATCATAGCCAACTTAGGGTGCTCTTTTGTCCCAATGTTGACTTCACACAGTTTGAGAGGCTTAGTGACATCCACTTCCTTTAGTGGAGGTCCTTCAACAGCGCACTCCCCTTCTGACTCCGGGATAGAGACAGACCATGGATCATCTTCACCTTCCTCTCTTGCCAAGCTGTAGCAGTTGAAAATATCTTGCATCAGTGTTTCCCATGTCGGTGTCCCGAATACTACAGAAGAGCTGGTCTTTCCAAAAACGAATGTATCTATGTCCTGCAGAGCTTCGTCAAGCGCCTCAGAACCCCCTATCAATCCGAATGTTCCTATAAATCCATTCTTCAAGATTTACCAGTGGCAGGTGCGTTCATGTAGCTCCGCATCCAGGTACAATGAAGTGGGGATTGGACCCAACGCATGAGTGAACAAGTGAACCCACTCTCCTATAGTTCGGTCACCCCATGCCTCCATCCATGCAACCACGTGTTCACATGGATCCCCTGGGCCAAGGAACAACTTGACCCGTACCTCCGCCGGAGTCTCAAATCGTAGGAGCATCATGTCCCGAAAATCCTCCCACTCTGGGAACGCTTCCTTATGCGTCTCCCACCGTCGTGTAGGGGTTGCACGGATCGCTAGGTTAAGGGCCCATAAATTTCATTCCCGGGAAACCTCAGCTTCAAATGCCTGCAAAAATTCCCTAACCTTACTAGAACCATCGAAATAAGGTAGATCTCTTACCTCTAAGGAAATGCATTGAAAATTATTCATGATCCGAAGACATCGCAGCGCAGAGACATCATGTAACTGGTTTTTCCAATTCTCTATCTCCCCATCAAAGTCGGAGAAACATTCACCGTCCTTTTCCCAGCAGAGTACCCCCTCTACCATGGGGTTGATCCAATATTCATCTCACGCAGTCAACTTATAGATATGATCCACATCCTCTTCGTCACACACTGGTTCTGTCTATCGTTAGCCTTCCACCGGATCTAATGGTACTATTACCCTTGTACCGTTATTCTCGAATACCATGCTTCGCTTATTTAGGTTAATGATGCCTCCCATATCGATGGCCCAATCCAAGCCTAGGAGCATAGGGTAGGGGTCCACATCTTCGACAATCTGAATTACTTCAAAGTCAGCCTGAGCCTTAACCCCTACGATATCCACCACAATCTTCGATAGTCTTCCCAATGGAATGATATTCTGTTGATTAGCCATACGCAGCTAGATAGTGGACCATTCCAACTTAGGTTCCCCCATTCATTGCCAAGTCTGTTTAGCTAATACATTCACATCCGACCCTAGGTCCAAAATAACCTAATCAATCTCGTAATCACTGATCTGCGCAGTCAACCGCATCTCCCTACCAGTGCATTTCTTATACCTATAGAGGTTGTGTACGTCCTTGACTTCCAGAGGGAGGATAGGTCATGTTGCGTGGTTATCTATCAATGCCTGAATATTTTCCATAGCCCTTGGGTTGTGCAACAGCTTCATACATGCCTATAAAAAGGGTTTGACCTCCTCATCTACCTTGAGGTCCTCAGGCAGCGAAGAAGTAGATGTCGTTGCCTTGGCAAAGTCTTTGCGAGCTGCGATAAATGTTTCTTTCTCATTTTTTAGATCCAAACCTTCCTATTTGCTAACAACTGGCCGGATCAGAGGCTTAGTTGCAGTTTTCTCCCCAGGCCCCCCAGTGGCCATCCCACTGCATGTTATGACATTCACGCTTGGATCTTTGTCTTGTAGTTCGGCCTTAATCCTCTGCACATTCTACGTAGGTGTTGACTGATTTTCCTGCATATTCGCTATCAAGACTGGATAGTCTTCAATAGCATGGTCTGGCTGCCTACAATACTGGCAGGACTATCTTTTAGGGTTTGGATACTCCCCGGAAAAGTGCCCTACCTCTCCACAGTTATAAAAGATGAGTTGCCCTCGTCCTCGACCTACGCTCCAACCACTTCCGCCTCCCTTGCTCCTTGCTGGTGAGCCCCCTGCACTCGAGAGGGATCTGGGTGAGGATGGATCTGACTGCACCCTATAGATATTCCCTTGATCGATCATCATATCATATGTCCGACAGTTCTGTACATCATGTCCTACCGACCTGCAGAACTTGCACCATTGCTGTTTTACTTTTGGGATGTACATAGCAAGGTAGGGATAGTGGTTTGTGTCGTGTAGCCCTGCAACGTGGCTATCATCACACCATAGTTCCGACCCACCTAGTCTGGCAACTTCCCTAGGGTGCAACAGACTAGGTACCCCTGCCTGCATGTAGTCTGTTAATAGCGGGCAGTGATCCTTGGTGTGACCATTCGTCCTGCATCATATGCACCATCTTTCTGGGCTAGCCTCTACACCTCGCTCCTTTAGCAGGTTCTGGATCTCCATGTGCATCGCCTCTAGTTGTCCTTGGATCTGTTGGATGCCTAGTTGGGTATCATCTTTGGGCACAGCTTCTAACTTCATAGCAACCTCCAGGGATTTTTCCAGTGATTCGAAAGTTTTGTGACCCATAGGTACGCACAAGTGAGGTAGCAACATAGAAATGAACCATTCCATGTGCTATCTGTCATCGTACTAAAATCCTCCTTCCCTGATCACCTTCTTCAGCCATTGATTGGCCTCCCACACAAAATCAGAAGGCCCTTGCTTGAAATCCTTTAGATTGACCACTATTTGAGAATAGGACTTAATTTTCTTGAACTGTTGTTTCAAGGCATTCTTGATCTCTTCAATGGTTGAGTTTGCATGCTGTCCGATTTATCCCATGTACCAATCCAAAGCTCTTCCTTCGAAGGCAAGGGACAATTGTGCCCTCTTCACCACATCACTAGCTATGTTTTGCACAGTCCATACCGATTTTGTGACAAACTAGTACTGCTCCATGTATTCATCTCCCACACCCTTAAAGGCAAGCAACTTCATGTGTGCAGCCATGTCGTCTTCTGGTGGTGGAGGTGTAGGTGAATTCTTACCCCTACGCTGGTTTGAAAGTGGTGTGGCTAGAGAACTCTGCATAGATACTTCTTCTACTGGGCTGTAGACAGATCTACCTCCTTCTAGGTTGGTCTGATAGTATTTACTGCTTCGCATCGTACTCTCATCTAGATCAGAGGTCATTCATTTGGTGTGGCTACACAGAATACTTTTTTCGCACAGTAATATCTTAATCAGCAATGGTAAAGTCTTCATAAACTTAACCCTAAATCCTTTGAAGAATCTTCGCCCTACTTCGGAGTAGGAGACGAATTGATTGATGGAAAATTCTTTCATGAATCCTCCTAGCACGTTGTCCACCCAGTGGTATACGGTGCGAGTTATGGTGTTATCATTCTTCTCTAACTGTTGGATCAATTCTGGGGTCCACTGTGTGACTCATTGTCCTTCCAACACTTTTGAAATTTGACCAACCTTGCGAGCCACTCCTGGAGCTTGATCGTAATGGTTACGAAAAAGATCTTGTAGATCTCTGTGAAAATATACCTATTTTTCCACTCTTCGGTGGTCAATCTCTTACTACGGTTTTCTTTTACTGTGAATTCCTGAACTTTCCATTCGAACCATTCATCAATTTCTTTTCTTTCAGGTTTCCAGTACGGCCTTGGCATTACCTGATCTCTCTCTCAAAATGCTCCTGATCCTGGCAACAGAACCATTTGGTTGCTTGAGGGGTCTTGACCCAGGTTTGGAGGTTAAGGTTTGCCAAAAAACCCCTATACTACTGGCCCTTTCGGCAGTGACCTGCTTGCGCAGGCCAAAGTCTCACCCAAAGTAGTATGTTAGGGTGCTAGAACCAGGTTTCCACACCCGAGGAGAGGGCAGGTAAGTCAGGTAGCATAGTGTTCAACTTCACAAATATCAGATCACATATTACAGAACCCAGACCTATCAATCCCTTCACATCCATGTACGCACTACCATGCAAAAAATAACAGATATAGGACAACAAGAAACTTATTGAAGCTATTCTTGCATAAAGTCTAATAAACAGATTCAGGTCAATTATCAACGCAACATAAGTACTTAGCACAGTTACTTGCGGAGCTCAATATAGAATTATGCATACCATAATAGATCTAGATCGCAGTATAAACAAGTAGCACAAGTACTTTCACAGCTTAAATCAATGACATAGAGCATACATAATCAGATATCACAGATCCAATAGATTTAGAGATTTCAATAGCCTTCCGCATTCATTAATCCTTTAGATCCTTTTACAATACCAAAAACCCAACCTGCGCACACAATAGAAAGGTTCACACACAGCAGGACTAAGGATATCCGTGCACACAGCTATCAAGAGTCCTTTCCCCAAAAACCCAAAATAGATCTACTAATTCGAAAATTGCACCAATCTTAGTTGAAGTTTGTCTTACAACTCAAAAAGGTTCAATTATTTATACTAATTTAGCCTACGCATCCAATGGTCCGCAAACTGTCGTTTGCGTACTCTTGGTCTACCCTTGACCCACTTACAATGAATTTAGGGGCTTTTACCCACCCCAAAACCCCTGTGTTAGACTAAATATAATAAAAAATATACAAAAATGGACCAGATTTGCAGCTCTTGTAGGAGACCCTATTCCAACACTCCTTTCAAAATTTTATAACTTGCTAGCTCATTTCACCACTTTGCTGAATGTACCATCAGTCATGAGTTTTCATCATCATTTCAGTCATTTTCATCATGTTTTCATTCTGTTAGAGTCTTCATTAGGTTTTAGGGTTTCCAAGGTCATCAAATCATCATTTCATGCATAAAGTCTAGCAAATGAAGGAGTGCCAATAAAAAAATTTCATCAGTAAGTTTGATTTGTAAATTCAAAATTTAATTTAATTTTCCTAATTTGTAATAAGTTCTGAGATTTCCATGTAGATGCAGACTCAAAGTTCCATCAGCAGATAGGCAAAGTTCTGAAAAGTCAATCAGTGTTCCTAATCCATCAAAAGATGAAATTCAATGATCTAATTCAGAAATTCAAGATAAAGAGGAATGTAAAGTCAATTTCAAGAAAGGAAAAGTGGGTCCCAAGTTTGTTTAATGACATTTCTCCATGTATAAATTCTCCCAAATACCAAGAATTCATTCATTTTCATCCTCAAGATATCGAGCTCTTAGCATCCCCAAGCCAAAAATCAAGTTTTCCTTCAGAAAATCAAATTCTAGGTCATTCAATGTGCTTTTTCCAAAGGAACTGCACTTTTTGCAGGAGGTAACGTTGCACTTTTTGTAGAAGGGAGCCATGGTCCCAAATATTCATTGTAGATTTTCTCAACTTTAGTTCAGGGTTTCTACATCTATTTTCAAGTGACTCCTACATAGCCCCTCCTTATAGCTTGTAGTGTTGAATTTATGGTGCATACCCTCCCACACCCTCTATGTCATATTTTGAGCATTGAAACCCTAGTTTCATAATTTTCAAAATTAATTTCTTTCCCCTAGACCCATTTACCTTCCCTACACCCTAAATCACCCCCCACTACCCTTACATTTACTCATTTCCCATTCCCAAGCCCTATTCCCTAAACCCTACCACCCTAGCTATGCTTTCCTAGGCAGCTAGATACCTCCCTCTAATAAAAATTTCCTACCCAATTTCCCTAAATATGTCACCCTCCCATCACTTCCCTATGCTCCCTAATCCCTTTATAAATTCCCCCAAATTTCCCTCACCCATCGCAATCCCCTAACCCTACAATCCTACTCCCTTTCACTTCCTTTTCTTCCCTAGGGTTTTCAAAGAAAAACTAAATATAATGGAGGAAGAAAGAAACATAATGGATGCGGAAATAAATGCCATAGAAGAAGATAAGAAAACATATAACAAAGGAGGGATAATTATGATATTAGATCCATCAGACACTGGGGAATTAATGGCATCACCCTTAGCTATCAAATGTTTCTAGCATGTAGGTTGCTTTGAATTTTGTGAGATGCTACAAAGAGTCCAAATTCATCCTACTTTGACCATTGTTTTCATTAGCAACCTCCAAAAGAACCAAGTGACTATAGCAGGGGTGAATTTCACCATTTCCACTGACATCATTGCAACAGCAACAGGGATACCCAATGTGGGTGAAAAATGGTTTAAGACTAAGGATTTGGATGCCCAGCTGTATGAGCCTTACCTCAAGGCACCTTACAAAGATAACATCAAAAATATCTTTCCTTTTGGTCAATTTTTGAACAGGTTTTCCCCCATGATGAAAATCATCATTAAATAATTTACTTGCGAGGGAATATTCCTCATCTTATACAACTATCACATTAGGTTAGTCATGCATTTAAATAGGGTGAAATTTCTCAACCCCCCATACTACTTGTACAAATGCATTGATAAAATGGCCTACATAGTACAATAAAATTATTATGAGCTTCAGATGAACAACCTCTTCCATCACTCTCTGATTAAAATCATTTTCCTTCACCACCTTAATTAGTTGAACATAGAATGGGAGACTTTCATTGAGGCAGATGTCTTCACTGCAGGATCAAGTCAACCTGTTATACCTATTCCACCACCAGCATGAGTTCCTCACAGGAAGACTAGGCTATCTATCAGGGCTACAGTGAAAGAAAAAAAAAATGTCAAAGAGGTAAAAACGTACCAGATGGGACCTAGGCAAGTGTTTTCCCCACAGATTGAGGAAGGGGCCTTGCCTTCTTCATCAACAAAACAGGTAAATCAAAATAAAAAAGAGGAAGTTGTTCAAGAGGAGGAAGAACTTAATGAGGAATAAATAGAGTTTGACTTGGTGAAATTGGATGTCAAATATGATCAGTAATCCTCAAATCTTATCATCAAAGAGAAATATTCTACAATTAAATAATTTCAGGACAATATGGCAAGAGCACAATTTGTCATATCCTTCCTTGAACTAGAAAACAAGCAGTTGAAAGATAAACAAACATTATTGGAATTAGAGTTGCTGAAGGCTAGAAGGAAAGACACCAAAGGCAAAGCAGTGATGGCACCTGATGATTCTAACCATGGTGAGACTCAAACTAGCAAGACAAGACCAAAAACAAGAGGTCTTAAGAGAGCATTCGAGCAAGAGAAACATCAGGCAAAACAACTCAGTTTTGAGGAAAGAACTACAAAGGAAATCAATGATGAAAGAGAAGTGTGGCTTCATAGAGTGAACATTCACCTTGAGAAGCTCCTCCATAAGGCCAACAAGGACAATGAGATGATCAAAAACATGGCTAATAGATACACCACTAGAAACAAGATTTTCAACATCATGATCAAGCAATTGAAAGATAAACTCAAGCAAACACTAATCAAGAAAAAGGAGGAAAAATTTGAGTTACTTGTTGATGCCTCCTTGACTGCTTGAGACACCTCCTCAGTACTTCACTACCAATTTTGAAGAGTTTTGGAAAAATTTTCAAGTTTTTGGGCATTTTTGCAAATTTTGACAGACTTTTTTCATAGTCAGCCTGGAAAAAGTGCAGCATGGGCCATGTGGTGCCTTTTATGAAGGCCTCCAAATGAGAAAATATTTGTAGATTTGGATTCAGAGTGATATCTACATCAAATTTTGACTATTTTCACTCAATAAATAAAGATTTTGACAGGTGGAAATGGAAAAAAATCACTCAAAAACCACCTTTCTGCCTCCTTTTTTAGCTTTTCGCTGATATTTTTGAGCAGTCTTAGGAGATTGAATTTTTTAGGAGCTTCACTTAACCATTTTCAAAGCTTGAGCACATTTTTGAATACTAGACTAGATGATATTTTCAATGAGCCATCTTGGACCCAATTTGGACTTCGGGAAGTAACTCAAAAGTGGTTTTGAAGGCCCGCGCTATGCTTTTCACCCAGCATGCTGTGCTTTTTACAATTGACTGATTTTCCTAGAATTTTGAAGTTTTCTCAGTTGATTGATGGATTTAAAGGAATTTTACTGATGTAATTGTGAAATGTAAATGTAATTATGTCATAAATAGTTACTTGGGGTAGATACATCATGTAAATATGTAATTTTTGTCAAAGTGAATCAGTTTCAATGATAGGGATGAGTTGGCTAACCTCCCTAATCACTAATATTACAATTGAGCGCTTTGGGGATCAGCTCCACAAGTCAGGGATGTGACCCCTGAGATTGGGAGAAGTATATTTTGGTCTATATATTTCATTTCCTTTCTCATTGCAAGGGTTGTATGTTGTAGAATCTAATCATTGAACACTAGTGTAATCAGAATTTTGGCAAGAAATAACAGACCGAGTTGCAACTATTTTGATGGGATTGTTGTGGTAATGTGATTTGACATTGTTTCTTCTTATGTTTTCAAATGTTTGAATATATTGTGACATTCATATTCATGCCATCTCTCAATGTAATTGATTCCTAATTTAGAAAGACAGAATTCATTAGCTTATGCTCTGTTTTGGAGGAATAGTTACATTTTTTTTTCATCTTCTTCTAATTGAAAAGAATTCATGTTTCCATTGCTCTTTTCTAAAACCCTAGTAGTCTAAACCACTCCATAAAGATACCTTAATGTGTTAAAGTACTTACCTACCTTGCCCCATAATATCTCTACAATTATAATCCTTTTTTCCCTAGCCTATTCACCATCCAACACTCAAAATCATTCAACCAAACCCTAGTGCTACTATACCTAGCCTAAAATCTCATTGATCTAGTCATCTTGGTTGTGATCCCTTGGAGAGAACCCTCTCTTGCATATTAGGGCTAGCTACTTGGAAAAATATTGGTTTGTGGTTACCTTTGTTGGTCTCTTCCTTAACCTTAGTGATCCAATGGAGTGATAATAGAAGGAACACGAAAGATAATTCCATACGTATGTGTTATTTGATGCAGTGCTACTCAAAGGGGTGCCAACAAATTTTACAAAGGTGTTGAACAACTTGATGCATTTATTACTTTATACATGTATTCTTCCCCAATTATAGGCTTTCCCATTGAATGAAATGTATTTGAGTTATTTAAATATTTTGAAACACAACTCTAACCTAAATAATGTTTTTGCTAAAATTGGAACATGTGTTGGCATGAGAAAGTGCTCTGAGACATCTTGTATTTGTGGTATTTATTGTTAGTTGAAATATAATATTTAGATAAAAAAAGGACATAATATAAATGCAGGAATAAATTAAATAAGATAGATGGAATATAATTGTGAAAACAAATAATAGAACTAAAATTGGAAAATAACACCTTAAGCAATCTGTTATTGATATTCCAAACTAACTGTAATGTTCACTTTCCTTTTCTAGGGGGAAATATCTAACATGAGGAGCTCAAAATACTACAATATTCACTTGATAACCCATTACATAGCTTCCACTATTATATATATAGTTTCTCATTGACGAAAACCATAACAACCTAATTGACTTCCATTAATCAGGCCTCAACCACTAACTATTGAACCTTCTTTAACAAGGTCACTTACATTTCTTGATTTCACACTATACTACCAGGTATATCCTTATTTAATAAATATGGTTTTTAATACATTAACACTTTATTCCACTAAATATGGAAGTTAAGGTGCTTGTGGAACCCTAACAACAATTCGATGTTGTCACTCTTAAACTTGACAAACACTCAGCTAGCCTATAACTCAAAAACACTCAATGGCTTCATATGAATCAGTGACTTGGGAAAGCCTCAAAAAATACCACTAAACCTAAAAATACAATAAATTGGGTGCCCAAAAATATGGTGAGTTGCAATGAGATGTATATTTATGGTGAGTATAGCAAGTGGTGAGTTTGTTGGTGAGATTTTTAGTGAGTGTGGGGGCTAGATAAGACTCCACAATACTCAACATAAGATTCTTGGATGAGTCAAACTATAGTGGTACAATGTTTATACTTATGACAATTCTTCTCTTGAATTTTCTTATTCTATGAGTGTTCTCTCAGTTGTTGAATTTTGCGCACATATCAGATCTGGAATTTTAGAAGTTTCTAAATGTTCAGAGCTTTGCATTGGTAAATTTATTTCAATATTATTTTGGACTGGTGTTTAGAAATATTGGTTGTAATATTCCTAATTTTCCATCAGTTACTTGGAATATTAGAATTCTTACTTTTCTTAATTAATTAAGTAAATAAAAGGGTGGCGGGACCCATAAACCCTATAGATGAATAAAATCGACTTTTTATGTGTATGTGGGTTATTAGATAGTAGATCTAGATTATGAAGTAGTAGAGTAGCTTATTGATGAAGGAAGAATGAAGATCATGCATCATTAATGAGGAAGATCATGGAGATAGTGAAGGAGTCAAAGTAAGATCATGGAGCAATAAAAGTAAGATCATATAGCACTAATGATCAGATGGTGGAGGAAGTGGTGCATTAAATGCACACATGATGGAGAGAGTGGAAATTAAATGAAGAGATCATGGAGATCATGGAGAGACAACACAATCTTCATGGAGGTTAGTGGCCACATGTGCAACGCAGTTATGAGGTTAGCCAAGGATAGGGGAGGCTCAAAAATAATAAAGGTAAGGTGAAGGCAGCCATAGAACTCATATTTCAGAATTGGATTTTAGATATAGATTTTTCATTTGACACTTCTTTTCATGCTTCAGATGTTTAGCTAAGTTTGCAGTGTTGTTTAGCACATGGTTGTTCCCAAGTGGGAATTCCACCCTTATCCACAGGGGGAATTCAAGTGCCTACTCAGGAAAGGTTCTTTGAGAAGTTATTTATCATCAGGTATTGGTGCCACATTCAGCCCCTCTCTACAACACATTCAGTCTCAGGAATTACACATTATTTCTTGAGGGATTGAGAGGAGGAGGTTGTTTCTATAATTTCAGCTAGGAAACTAGTGGAGGGTTCATCCTTTCAACTTGTACTTCAAGATCAGTCTTCCAGGAGAAAAAAATTGATATCCAGCATTAGGCCAACATTATACACCTCCATGCAGAAGCAGTTCCCCTAGGAATTGCATAGTCCAGTCATGTAGATCTATTGGAGGAAGGAAGTTTCCAGTATTTCAGCTGGAAATCCTATGAGGGATCATCCCATCACTTTGGTGAGATTGTTTCCATAATTATTGAGCAGAATTGCATCATCTAGATGCAGGCTATAGCTTCAGCCTCCTTGAAAGTGTAGTCCATTCCAGCAGTTGTGTATTCAACAGCTACAATCTTGAGAGGAGGAAGGAGGAGACAGATCTCAAGCTTCTAGCTTGGATATATGAAGAAGGGATCAACCCTTCAAGCATTGAACTGATTTAATATCATTTCATCCATCTTATCTTCAGTTGACGGAGTAGAGATGCATATCCATCAATCTTATATTGCAAGCCCTAGGAGGGTGATTTTCCAAGGTTGTCAAATCTGGAAATCCTTTCTGGGTTATTTTGGGTTTTCATCATAGAGCCCAGATCTGAATTCCCAACATCATTTGAGCTCCAGAAATTCCTAATATAGACATCTCATTTTAGCCAGTAGTTATATTTCCAGCATTTGCAGAAGGGACAACGCAATATGGCCTCCAACAGATCATCAGTTACGCAGTGCCGTTGATGAGAGGACTTCAGGGTCACTCTAGCCTTCCTAGTTGGCTTGAGAGTTTCTATTTTTTTAGCACTGTTGGATTTTTTATTCCACCTCCATAATAATAAAATGGCTCAGCTATTCTGTCTATTTTCATGGTGTTTATATCTTATTTTTTTATTTCTGTATTTTTTTTTGTATTACTGTCTTTTCCCATTTTGAGATATTATAGTGGTATCAGAGCATGATATTTGGCTCAGTTTGTTGCAATAAATTTCATGACATTAGAAGAAGAAGAAGAAAGAAGAGATATACAATGACGGAGGGATTAAGTTTTGCCACACTTCTCTTTAGATCTATGCAAGATCTCTCCAAGGAGGTCAAACAAATGAGAAGGGAGAGGAAAAAAGAGACCTCAAGAAAGTTTCAAAAGGGGGAAGGTCCAAGCACTTCCTATTAGCGGCAGAAGAAACCAAAAATGAAAATAGCTCCACAACATTCTACTATGTGCACTTTCTTTGAAGAGGAAGGTGAATGACATGGAGATGGAGGAAACTTGGAGCATGAGACTCTGATTAATTATCTTGCAGAATACAAATCTCAAACAAGAGCATTCAAGGAGAATCTAACTCTCCAACAGTTTTTCCAACTCACGGAAGAAAATAGATCCTGCAACAAAAATATAAGAAAGAGGCACATACAGAATAGATTCTTCTTGCCTACATTTGATGGGTCATCCACAAGCACAGCAAATGCTTGGAGGAAGAAGTTAGATGCATTCTTCCTGCTACATCCAGTAATAGAAAAAGAGGCTGTTGAGATTGGAGCGCTACACCTTGAGGGTGAAGCAAAGGATTGGTGGTTCAGCCATATGAAGAAATGAAAGAGTGATTGCTTATGCAGACCTCGCTCAAAGGGTAATGAAGAAGCTTAGTAGAAGAAAATCGAAGATGGTTTCCATAGAGACATTTTCCCACATTGTTGAGAAAGTACATGAGGATCCAAAGGAAGATGTCAACATTATCACTCTAGAAAGGGAGCAACTACCACCACCAACAGTTGCATTAGTACTTACATCGGGAGAAGGAGAACTTACATCTTTGTAAGATGGAATTGAGCTCTTGACATTGGGAGTCCCGTGCATGATTTATGAGATGCATGAGGAGGAGGAGGCAGATACCAGCATTGGTACAACAGAAGAAGAGAAACCATCATCATTACTAGCAGTTGGAGAAGCCATTGCACCGGTTGGAGGAACTCTTGTGGCTTTGCAAGACCTTCGCAAGTTTCAACTGATCCAAGGTTTGCAAACATTTCTATCTCATTTTATTTTAGAACCTCAACTTGATATATTTGATGTCATGCCATCAGGGAAATTGCATAACCAAGGATTAGATCACCTTGTTGATTTGGAGCAGAAAAATATCACTGCACAGAGGACCCTTGACTTTTTCAAGGAAGAGATGTATAGTCATTCTAGTTTTTCATTGTTGTGCTACACACCACACTTTGGGTTGAAGTGTAGAGTTTGGGAGGATAGGATGAGCATAGTCCTAATCAATCCAATGCATAACTATGAGTTCAACATTGTGTATGGCCATGAGACAGCAGATGCACCATCATGGAGATCAGCAACGTTGTCACAGAGCAGCAGTGATGAATTAGGGGCCAAATTATTCTTGGATAATTTTGAGGACTTTTTCACTCATGAAGCATCAGAGGGACAAATGATAGATGGTAGACATCTTGTGATGGATAGTATTTTCCATTATCATGATGGAATCTTCTTGATGAGCATCTCACAACTCAAAGAGAAGTTTCTTCCTACAACATATTTAGAACCCCATGGGTTCTATGGGGCCATTGGTGAGAGGATCTCATGGAGAGATCTCAAGGAGGGTGCACTTCAACATATCATGGAGTGCAAAAAAATATCATAATATTGAGGAAGATAGTATTCTACCTTGGGTGGATACCAAGTTGGAGAATGATAGGAGTCATCACCCACATTGGGATGGATGGGTGAGGATGATGAGCAAGTGGTTGAAAGGCTACTTTCTAATCTATGATATGTGGCAGAAAGAATCATGGTTGCACTAGTTGGTTTTGGGTGAGTATGGTTACTACCCAACATGAGGCATGAATGCATTGGTTATTGTTGAGAGATTTTGGCCATCACATGACATATCCTATATAAATGGGTGTGTTATTGTTTGGGACATTACATGGCACTCACATGATGTGGCAACAAGGAGCTTGTATGTTGGTCTGATATGACATTCTACATGTCAATTAGTATGTTGTTGCTCCATGATTTTCATTATGATGATGTGAAGTGGTAGCAAGAATATTTGTTTATTTGGCTACTCTTGGGAGAGTATCGGTTGACATTCTCCCATACCTTGCATAATGATGATGGAGGATGGAAGCAAGAGGCCTTACTACACTAGCTTGTATTGGGAGAATATGGCCACCATACTTGGTATGACGATGAGGTGGTGTGGCAGCAAGAGGCATTGTTGCAGTGGCTTATCTTGAGAGAATATGGCTACCCCACTTGGTATGATGATGGTGTGATGTGGCAGTAAGAAGCATTGTTGCGGTGGTTACTATTGGGAGAGTAAGGTCTGAAATTTTACATGTCCATCCATATGTCTCTATTTCTTATTTTTCACAGTGTTGGTATGATTCTTGGAGCAAGAAAGGCCAACATGGCCAAGGATGGGAGCGTGGAGAGATATAATCTACTCTATGTAGCATGGGTTGGAGAGATAATCTATGAGTTGGAATTTTCCACTTGGGAAAGAAACCACTCCAATTCATATATCTCGTGCATAGAGGAGGCTCTTGAACAACAAATTGTTACCACTTGGAAATTCATTGATGAGGATAGGGATCTAACTACACAGTTGGAAGCCATTATAGACATTCTAGAGAGGAAAACATGGAGCTAGGAAATCATGGCACATTGTAGCAGATGGAGGTACCTTCCATAAGAGGATTTCATTTGGAGGGATATGGATTGTTGTAGCATCTACTTTTGCATTTGCCTGAGGACAAGCAACATTTTGGTGGGGAGGACTGTAATATTCCCAATTTTCCCATCAATTAATTGGAATATTAGAGTTCTTACTTTTCGTAATTAATTAAGTGAATAAAAGGGTGGAGGGACCCATATACCCCATAGATGATTAAAATATACTTTTGATGTGTGTATGTGGGTTATTAGATAATGCATTATAGAGTAGTAGAGAAGCTTCTTAATGAAGGAAGAGTGGATATCATGCATCATTAATGAGGAAGATCATGGAGATAGTGGAGGAGTCAAAGTAAGATCATAGAGCACTAATGATCGGATCATTGGAGGAAGTAGTGCATTAAATTCACACATGATGGAGAGAGTGGAAATTAAATGTAGAGATCATGGAGATCATGGAGAGACAACACAGTCTTCATGGAGGCTATTGGCCACATGTGCAACATGGTTATGAGGTGGGCCAAGGCTAAGGGAGGCTCAAAAATCATAAAAAGAAGGTGAAGGCAGCCATAGAAATCAGATTTAAGAATTTGATTTTAGATCTGGATTTTTCATTTGACATTTATTTTCACGCTTAAGCTATTTAGCTATGTCTGCAGTTCTTTTTAGCACACGGGTGTTCCCGAGCAGGAATCCCACCCTTATCCACAAGGGGCTTTGATTTCCTACTCTAGAAAGATTCTTTGAGCATCTATTCATCATCGGTCATTGGTGCCACATTCAACCCCTCTCTACAGCACATTCAGACTCAGGAATTACACATTCATGCTTGAGGGTTTGAGAGGAGGAGGTTGTTTCTAGCATTTCAGCTAGGAAACTAGTGGAGGGTTCATCCTTTCGACTTGTGCTTCAAGATCAGTCTTACAGGAGAAGAAAATTAATATCAGAAATTAGGCCAACATTATACACCTCCATGCAACAATAGTTCCCCTAGGAATTGCGCAATCCAATCTTGTAGATCTATTGGAGGAAGGAAGTTTCCAATATTTCAGCTAGAAATCCTGTGAGGGATAATCCCCTCAATTTGGTGATATTGTTTCCATCATTCTTGAGAATAATTGCATCATCTAGCAGCAGGCTATAGCTTCAACCTCCCTGACAGTGCAGTCCATTCCAACAGTTGTGTATTCAGCAACTGCAATCCTGAGAGGAGGAAGCAGGAGCTAGATCTTAAGCTTCTAGCTTGGAGATCTGAAGAAGAGATCAACCCTTCATGCATTGAGGTGATTGTATATCATTTAAGCCATATTATCTTCAGTTCATGGAGTAGATCTGCATACCCAGCAGTATTATAGTGCAAGCCCTATGAGGGTGGTTTTCCAAGGTTGTCAAATCTGGAAATCCTTTCTGGGTTATTTTGGGTTTTCATCATAAAGCCCGAATCTGAAATCCTGACATCATATGATCTCCAAAATATCCTAATATATGCATACAATTTCATCCAATAGTTATGTTTCCAACAATTTTAGAAGGGAGAATGCATTATGGCCTCCTGCAGATCAATAGTTACACAGTGCCTTTGATGAGAGGACTTCAAGGTCACTCTAACATTCCTTGTTGGATTAAGTGTTTCTATATTTGAGCACTATTTTATATTGTATTCCACCTCCATAATAATAAAATGGCTCAGCTATTCTATCTATTTTCATGGTGTTTATATCTTATTTTTTCATTGATGTAGTTTCCAGCTATTGTATTTTATATTACTGTCTTTTCCCATTTTTGGATATTACAATTTATGAATATACAATACTATGGTAAGGGTTTCTCTATTATGATTTTTTAGTTACAAGAAAATAAAATAGTTGTTATTAAATTCAGGCCATGTTAATTGTGGAAGAAAAACCTGAGTTGAAACCATGTCATAAAAATTTCAAATTTCAATCCTTTCATAGAAACTTTTGAAACTATGTCATTTCAAGTTTGACTCGTAAATTTGTTAACACAATTTTGGTATGAATAAGCCTTGAAGAGTATTGGAAATTATTAAAGAAATTATTTGAAAATGCAACCTCCCATAGTTCGTCACACATATTGTACTATAATGTGTGGAAATAGATCTTCATATAACGCTTCATCTGAAATTTAATGGTTTTACCTAGAAACAGGTTTTAGATTATGAAAAGGTTACCCTCCAGTGTCAGTATTTCCATGAATATGGGATATATCCCTACTATTCCCCTCTCCATAACTTAAATTATAAAGTAAATAAGGGTTTTGAAATGCAAGTAGAATGTGTTATGCAAGAAAACCTAAGAAAGTGAAGGATCGAGGAAGAACCACATCAGATACTGAAGTGAACTTGGAAGACAAATCTGGAAAAGGAACCATCATCAACTATGAGTTCAAGAAGGAAGAAATTCAGCTAAGGAACCACAAGCGAAGAGGTACAACAAAATAAAGTTTTAGTTAGGAAAAAGAGGCAGGAAAAGGAAAATAATGTTAAGAAGAGATGACAAAATAGTTGAATTTGTGCACAAAAAAAATGTAAAGTCGATTTTAAAACTTCCATACAAGTAGTAATGGATTTCATTGCAAAATATGCATCTCTAGTAAAAATATTTTGTTTATGTTAAAGAGACAAAGATCCTAGATCTAAGTGATTTCTAACAAAATTGGTGAGAACTAGAGTTCAACATAGTAGACCTATTTAGTCTAAATGAGGGAAATAAATCCAAGAGAAAAAATCATGTTTGGTGAATCAATGAATCATTAATTAATAGCAAACAAGTCTTGTATACCTTTGAAGTGACAATTTTTCAGGTCAACTATTGTTTCAGTTACTTTTGACTACCGTTTCTTTCATCTAGTTATCTTGCAATAAATTAAGTTTAGTGTACTAAGATCAAGTAGTCATATGAGTCATTTGAAAGAAAATTTCTAATGGGTACAATTTTATTATTTTCAATATACATTTTTACTTAGTTTATACCTATTGCAATCTCACATTTCTCCGGTAGGAGGAGCCCTCCCATGTTTTGGTTCTTATAGTTACAAAACTTGGCTCCGTGAAAAATTGGGTGAGACGAGAGAGTAAGTGATTGGCTCAAACACAAGAAGAATTCAAGCAAACTAGGCTAACTTTTTCTAACAATAATCACAATTTTTTACTCACCAATAAGCAAGTTTAACTTGCCAACAAGCCAATTTGGATTTTTTTCTTTGTTGGCCTGATTTTGACTAGGAAACTATAACAAATTTTGTAACAATTATCTTGATAATGTTATGGAGTTATAAATACATATTTTAATGTAGTGGAGACTAAAAAATTAATATGGAGATGAAATTAAATATGATATTAGGGATATTACTTATACCATGCAAGAGAGTTTTGGCATCTCCCAAAGAATGGATGATAGTGAAGAGGACTTCCCGTATCCAACTATGCCAAAAATTTCCACCAAAGATCCACTTCAAACCTCAAGTTTGATATTCTGAAGAGTGGATTTGGATTCCTCTTCATTCCAAAAGAAAGTACTATTTTTTACTACAATAACAATATCTTTTCCTGACGGTAACCTTTCGACTGCCTCAAGATCAAGATCCTTGCTGGTCATATACTTGTCAACTTTTTCCAAGGACATCATTTCTTGTGAGATATATATTTAAGCTTGAGGAAATCTCCTAATGGGTTCTTGAATAATTTTAAAAATAGACGTTGCAGTGAACACATTCCCTACTATAAGTTTTTCTTCTACAAAAATTCATGTAGTAAATGTCACTCCTGAAATAAGTGAACGCGTGCACCATGTAGTGAATGTCATTACTGAAACAAGTGAAGGAGTGCTCCATGTAGTGAATGTCACTACTTAAACAAGTGATGATGTGCTCCACAGAGTAATTATTTTCACTTGAATAGAATATATAGTTTTGCAGAGCCGTTCATATTTAGAATTCCTAAAAGAATAAACATGTGTTTGGAAATATTCTTCCCATGTTTGAATTTTGATAACCCTAATATAATTCAAAAACTCATTATTTGCATGAAGATAACAAATTTTCATTAATTGGAAGTAATATATCCTATTTATCTTGGATCCCCAAGCTAAAATACCCATTATCAATGCCATGTAGAAAAAATAATACATAATAGAAATGCCCAAAACCCCAAACAATATTGTTAAAGTAACCCTAACTTGTTGAGGAATCATCCATATGCAATGAAGCTACAACGTCATATCCAAATGTTGTTGAGAATCCAAAACCATGTAATTTACAATCTGTCCAACCCCATGAGCTTGCCTAATAGAGCTTGACCATATTAAACCATTTATCTATAAAGTTGTGATTAGAGTAGAACTTATAACCATGCACACCTTATGAAATTGAAATTTATAATGATGGGAATAAAGAACCTCAATGGATTTTGATGAAAATAGCATCAATACAAGCACAAAGCCTTCATAAGGAAAGCTTTGATCTCCAGATGTAAAATCAACAAATTTTTGTATCCAAACTAGGTCAATATACATCACACACAGTGTTGCAATGGCCAGGGATGCAATAAGTGCTATATTTGGCCAAAATAATCGAAGCAATGTAAGGTGTACAGGGTGTTGGTGTTCCACTATGTCATTATACCAATTTGATTTAAAATTTTCAAACATATTTTCAGTGCTATCACCAGGTCTCAGTGCAGGAACATATGTCAATTGCAAAGAATTTCAATAAAAATTTTTCAATACAAGATTCAACCATCACCATGTAGCCCTTGACAGAATACCTATTGTATCATAAGGGATTCATCCATACCTTTCATACCTTGTTGAGATGCCTATCTAGATTCGCCATATCGATATGATTTGTTCCAAAAAATCTCACTACCCACTATTAGCACTGCCATTCTCGACTTCTTTTCCTCCTGAGGTCTTGAACCCTTTTCCATCATGAACAAATGGATTCTACAACCCAATCTAGAACCCATGCTAAGATTCTTGTCTAGATTTTCTAGATTGATATGATTTGTTTCGAAAAATATCACTCTCCCAGCTATTAGCATTTCCCTTGTTAGTTTCTTTTCCTCTTGAGGTCTTGAATCCTTATTGATCATGAAAAAATGGATTCTACAACCCAATATAAAACCTAGGTCAAGGATCCACACGTTCCTCCTAAATTCTGCAATAGAATCTAAGAGATTAGGCATAGAGGAAGAGCATCAAACCCTCTCCCAACCTGGGAAGTAAGAACAGTAGCAGGGAAGGAAGAAGAGTAATAGGAAACTAATTTATTATATTTTAATAATTTGTTAAGAGAGTAGCGGGAAATTAAATTTTCATGAGTCGATTTTAGATTTTAGAATAGTCAAGTTTATATTTAACAGCTTCTCAATTGTGTATGTTGCCATTATTTGAGTAAAAAGGAGGTCACTTCACATATAGGCTATATTTTTAATATTGTTCAAGGACTAGAGAGTGATAATTTTGGCTTGAGGGTATTAATAAAAGCTATAAAAAATCTTAGTTTGAAAAAAAAAATCATGATCCATCACTGAGAGTATAAAAGACCTCTCTAAGAAAGTATGTTCATATAAAGAGAAAAAGAGGACATGGATTTTACACACAAGGGGAATATCGACTACCCCATAAGGAGGTGTAAAATATGCCTAATTCTATGAATAATGTTATTAAGAAACTCATATGTTCCTAGGTAGCCCATTTTTTTTGGAAATAATGTTATTAATAAACTTCAAGTTGTTGTAGGTAGCTCAAAAATACCCTATTAGAAGCTAGTCATAGTTTAGTTTACAGTAGTCATTCACACTAGTCATTTTTAGTTGTATTACTTATTATCTATCTGTATACTTTAAACCATGACTAAATTAGTCATTTATGTTAGTTGTTTAAATTTCTCATTTTTGGTATTATTTAACTTGGAAAAGTTGTGGTGACAAACCTTTAACTTTTTTAGTAACCTAGTCAGTAATTTCTCATTTTCTACTAGTGTATATATATATATGGGAAAATGATTTTTTTTTGTGGGTTGGTTTTATATGGAAATTAAATATTTTTTTATAAAAAAATATATTTTGAATGTTTTTTTGTAAAGGAAAATATGTTTAGAAATTTATTTTAGATTAAATTATGAATCACAATAAAAAATTATGCTTTGAGATGTTTGAATTTGTCTTGAATCATTTGTAGTATTAAAATCTTGAACTAACTTGTGTTGTTTTGGAGTTAGATTTTAGATTTCTAAATTCAAGAATGTGAGAAACCAAAAGAATTGTAAATGAAAATACAATCACATTAAAACTAATTTAAAGGAAAAAAACAGGAAACTAAAAGCAAAGAGGAGAGCTTTAAGGGAAAATAGAAAGACCAAAAGGAATGTGGATATATCAAATAGAGGACCTAAAGGAGATTTGGATGTACCAAATAGAGATGTTAGGTTACAAAATAGGGAGTTTGAAAGAAATGTGGATTTACATGGAAACATTGAGGAAATGAGAGATGTTGAGGAACTTGTCAACGAGAATATCGATATTGCTGGTGAGTCAATTAATGTTGAATGTACATACATGTCAAGTACAAAAATACAATTTTTTATTTTTTTTTTATGCAGGGAAAACATCCAACCCGCAACAAGATCCTACGACATCTAGAAAAACACAAAATTTTATTGGAAGATAAAAGAACATTTTCTTTGATGAATTTTTTCTAGAGAATATGGATCCAACTACAATGGAAGAAATTGGACCATCAATTAAACAACAAACAATTCAAAATAAAGTAAATAAGGCGATCAAGATGCTTTTTCAAGGTAAATCTATCATAGCAGAAGCTCAAATGTTACATAAAATTTTCAAACACAAATCCCTATGATATGTAGTTCAATTATTGGGCATTAGATATTCCAAAGAGGTGTGGGTAAATAATTTGGTATCAAAAAATATGACATCGGACCTTGACACACTTGTAAAAAATAAATCTCAAGATGGAAAAACTGCCCGTAGAGAATTGTTAACAGGGATTATCAAAAAAGGAACTACATCACATCAGTTGTTGTCAGTGGCAGCAAGAATATAAAAAAAATCAAGAAAAATTCTATGGAGACATAAAAAATTTAGGATTAAAGTATATGAGAATGATGAGCTTGCATGTTGGTCTAATATTTATAGGAAATACTATCAAGATACACTTTCAAATAATATGAGAGACAACGTGAAAGAGTTTTGTAATTTGAATTATTATGTGTTACCAAATTAAAAGGACATTGTGCGACATCACATATCTATAGGTAATTATGAATATCATCCCTAGAAAATAAAAAAGATCAGTTAAATGGAGTTATTTCAAAATTTTATGGAGAGTAACACTGATTTGAATATTTCCCTTACCACATTTATGAAGCTTAAACCATGGTATCTTAGGGCTGTGATTATTCTTGAAACATAATTTTGTGAATACCATGTATAATTCCAATTATATTATGAGACATTTCTAAAATTTGACATACATTATTTGTCCAATGACCCCCCTCCTTCAAGTGTTCAATAATTTTTATCTATTATATTATGTGTTTGAGAAAATGACCAATTATTTTATAAGAAAGAATGTGTTGGTGGAAGAAAATGAAAAGAGTGTTCTCATTTGGCACTCTTTGATTCTAATATCCCATTGATGTGAATGATTCAAAATTTTCAAATGTCATTGTGAAGTGGATAAGATATGAATATGGTACATGCATTCTCATTGGAGATTTAGCATTAACATCAATATATTTTAATTTAATTGAAGACGACATTTTTGTACATCTTTTATGGATAATTTTCAACATAAATATATAACTATATTAAGAACTCTCATACAACAAAATGGAAGGACTTAAAATTTAAAAAATCACACAATGTTTTCCCAAAGTGCAAAATATTGTCGGTTGTTGATTTTTCTGAGAATTAAAGATTTTCTCCACAAATGGAAATGCAAAGTGAAAATTATCATTCATACCAGGTCTCTATACTTCTGAAAATTTTGTATAGGCATTTAGAGCTTAGTATCGATGATTATTAATAATAACAAAGATAATTGTGAAGTGATTCAAGAGTATCATTTCTATATTAGTGATTATCATACACATGATACATGTTTTCTTAAAAAAAAATTTGATATTATTTATAGGGATTTAACAGAATGAAAAATCACTTTTAAAGAACATTGGGTATGGTTAGATGGTTGTGCTGGTTAATCGAAATCATCATGATCATTCCTTTGTTTGTATCGCCTTCATAAAAAAATTGACATTCGTCATACATGGAATTTATTTGAGACTAGGCATGGCAAAGGAGAGAATCATGGTGTTGGGGCATGCGTAAAACATGCACTTATGAGGCATCAATTGAATCAAGAGGCTTCCCTACTTATATATTCCAATGATGTTGTTAACTGGCACACTCAAAATTTTAATCCATGTATTGAATCCAAGGATGGCTCATGTGCATAGGTAAGAATATATGTAGTTGTGTATATATGTGTGTGTGTGTGTGTGTGTGTGTGTGTGTGTGTGTGTGTGTGTTACATGTGTTTTTATATCAAAATGATATATTTAAAAATCACTAAATTTTACTTACATGATATTTGTTTCCAAGAAGGTACTTTCAGAATATTCCGTTGGGTGATGCTAATAGATAGATGCCATATAATTGTCAACAAATCCATGGAAGAAGAGGATAAACTCCATTAGATGTGAGAAAATGATAAGTTTATTGTCAATGCAGAAACAAAAGAACTCTTTCTTCTATCTTGCATATATTGATGATATGGACTCCACCATTGAGTGTGTACAACACTATAAAAAATATGTTGAACCATGAATACATGAATAAATTATATAATTACCCCCACTTCCAAACTTTACTGATCAGGAGATGGAAAATGAAGTGACTGCTACTGACAAAGATTATGATCATATTTTTTAGATGGTTAGAGAAGGTGATTATTTGTTGTCATTGCACCAGAAGATAATCTAGAGAAAGTGCATTATTATTTACTGTGATGCACTAAGTCAAAAAGAACATTTCTATGAGAGGATAAATATCCTTAAAATTATAAATATTTAGTTGGTTCAGTGGTGTTATTGGGGAATTTATTTGAATAAGTAAGGAAATTTAAAGACTACATTATTTTCAAGGCTGCCATATGTTATATGTGCCCAATATAGTCATTTAGTCATAGTAGCTCAGTTGCAGTTGAAAGAAGTGTGTTATCAACCTATTTTTCTCCCTAGGGTTAGTGCCTCTGATACATTATGATGATTGACCTTTTACCTAGGCCTTAGAACTTATTTTTCCACTCATGATACCCAGTCACACAGATGATGGCCTTGTGAGAGTGACTATACCTTTTGATTCGCTCGCAGGACCACCTTATGGGAGCGACTACAATCTTTTCACCTATATTTTGTGACCATGACTGAGGACTCCTTCTATAGTTTCATGGTTCCTAGGATATTATTTAGACTTATTACTGATTCAAGTTGGCCAAGGCTTACCATGAAGAAGTTTCCATACGTTCTCATCATCCTTAGAATCCACATTCATCCTCTTAGGATCTCTCTTCATCCTATTTACACTGGACCAATTTAAAGGCTCGTGCTAGACACATAGAGCTTGAGTCTTGGCTATACTGATTTTATGCTTCAAATTTAGATTCTTGATTATATAGACAAATATTATGAGGGTTATGCTAATAGAGTCTGTATCTTTCCTTTTGTAGTGGGGAGACTTTGTCAGTTTTTGGAGAGGAGGTCTTGAGCAAAGGTATATTTGTGATTTTATTTTGGATTCACAGAAAATATTTTTCCTTCTTTGTATCCACATATTTGCAGAAACATTTCTTATTATATCTATGGTGTTTAAATCTAATGATCTTCCGAGGAATATCACTTTTCATCTTTTCATTTTTTTTACTTTTTGCAGGTATTCAGATCAACTTGGATGCAATATATCATTTGAGTAGAGTGTTAGGATTCTACATCGAGCTCAAAACTCTTCACTAATTTGTAAGGAGGCCATGTGCACACTCTTTTCTCATAACATCTAGATTTTTTTGTATGTTGCATGTGTAAGAATTGGGTTGGGATCTATCTATCTGTACACTAGCTATCTTCCTTTTTCTATCTGGTAATCCTTTCTGATAGAGGATTTCAGAGCAATAGTTCCTTGCATAAATTAATGCAAGAGAACTTGTGCTTTCAATGAGAGTATTCTTGTTGTTATTCAATTTTCCTTGGGTTTTTGATGATTTGTCTCCTATCCTAATTTTCTAAGCTTTTATGAATTTTTCCAACTCTTTGTGGTTGTTTTTAGGGATTGATTGCTTGAATATTTAGTATTTTTATCTGTTTGAGCGTGAGTTTTTATTTTTATTTTTTAGGTTTCTTTCCCATTCATTGGCACAATGTTGCATCCTAGTAACTTTAGATTTTGGATTGTTGGATTTCCTTTACATCCAGGCGACCAGTTTTTCTCTTGAACTTACATCTAAGCGACTGAACTTCTAGCCCTGAAAATTGAGATTTACCCTCTGAAATTGTTTTCTCTGCTCTAGATCTGAGTTATCATTTGGTATGCTTACTAGTTCTTGCACAAATCTATTTTCTAGTGTCTCATTTCATTGCCTTGGATTTGATTTTTTTGAGACAAGATTTTTGCGTATTTTGAGCTTTTATTCTTTGATATTTTTTTGGTTGATTGGAGATCTGTTAGATATATTATTTTATGTTGTTGATCAACTACTATTTATGTCTGATTTGATCCGTATTTGATCAATTTGTTTGAGGTCTTCCATAGATAGTGTATTTCAAGGTGTTCTTGAAGTTTTTTTTGGTTCTTTGGGTTGAGGCTTGGCTTTTGACTATAGATCTCATTTTCAGATCTATTTTTCTTCTTTAAGAGACTATTTATACCTTTTCATATTTCATTTTTAGATCCATTTTTCCTTTGTGTGATTTTGTCACTTGTTGTTGAGTGATATCTCTCGTGTTTTGGTTGTTTTTGTCACAACTGGTGGTGTTGTGGTTGGTTGTGGAGTTTTGATCTATAAAATTTCATTTGAGTATGTTTGTATTGCTTTTGATCACCCTCATATGATCCTGTTTAAGCCTTCCTTCCTCTACAGTCTGGTTTTAACCTTTGCAAAAAATTGACCTTTGTTGAGCCATTGTGCTACAACCCTAGCTTGTTGACATTGCCTTGCTTTTTCACTTTTGGATTTCTTTCTTATTTCTTCAACGTGTTTGATTTTGTGTCTTTTTTTTCCTAGGCTTGATTCTTTTGAATTAATTTGCATTCTAGCTTCGGGAATTTTCTTTGGCCGATTTTTTGTTACTTTCTCTTTTTGGTTTGTTTTGGCTCAACCTATTTATAAATTTGGGGTATTTCGCATTCATGAATTTAGTGAGAGGTGCAATATCATAGGCATTGGTGCATTGTGTGATAAAATCTTACCCTCATGTAACTAGAACTCATCAAAGTAAAAAAGAAAATTTTCATATAGTTGCATCAGGGTTACTAAAAAGAGTCATTCACACTTCTAGGTATCCAAAATGCCATTCATTTCACCCTTGTTTCTTTCACTTTTCTTCAAAATTTTCCATATTCCACTTCTTTATAACCATGCATTAAAACCATATTCATAATTAAATATGTGTTTAAACACATTATTTTCCAATACATTTATTTTGGTATTTTGAATGAATTTATGGTTAAACATTAGAAAAATAACATGTATTCACTTATATATAAAATTTGGATGACTTTTGTGATGTGTGTAGGCATATTTGAAGATTCCAAGAGAGTCCTATTTTTATTCCACGACTCAAATTCAAATTTCCTCTTCTAAATCTTGAAGATTTGAGGAATATTTGAGATCATTGGTCAAGCACATTTCATGGAGAAAGATCATGGAAATTTTCATAAGTGTCTCCTATCAAAGCTAGGAGATATTTGTGAGAGGATATGAAGATATGTTGATTGCTAGATGTCAACAAATGGTTGTAAGCACATGAGATATATGTGGGTCTGGGAGAGATTTGCGGATCTACATTTATAAGTTAGTTATCTTAGTTTTTTTATAAATATGAGCTCCTTATCCTCTCAAAAGGTGCGGAATTTTTTGGAGATATGATCATGCTTCAATGTAGAGTTTTGGGTGTTAAGAATTCGTACTATGATTATGACTGATGTAATGAATACCATTGTAGTTCATTTTGATATGGTCAGTGTTTGATCAACAGTTTTATCAAATTTCCACCTCTCACGCACTTTAGAATGGCCACCTAATGAGTATGAGATGCATTTTAATGTTTCATTTTTTTAAGATATATTAGTTTCTTTTATGATTCATTTTAAGTATTTTAATTAGATGCATTATTTACATTCATTTATGCTTATTCCATTTGCGTTGTTTTGCAGGTCAACCATTATCAATTTCATGTCGTAGAATCATTTCTTTTCAATTTGTTTTATTTTAGATTCATAGATAGTCATGAAAGATTCTAATTTTAAAATCCACACATTAGTAATTTCAATTTATCTCTCACTACTTTAAAAATAGATTTCCTTTAAATGCATAGATTAGGATTTCAATGTTTTCTTAGTATAGGATTTTCTACTTTCTAGATTGAATTTTCTTTCAAGTATACACTTTCCAGTCATTAAAATAGCCTTTAATTTCATGTTGATTAGATATATTTACTTTCCTATATATATATATATATACATACATACATACATATACATATACATATACATATACATATACATATACATATACCTATACATATACATATACCTATACATATACATATACATATACATATACATATACATATACATATACATATACATATACATATACATATACATATACATATACATATACATATACATATACATATACATATACATATACACACATATACACACATATACATATACATACATATATACATACATACATATATATATATATATATATATATATATATATATATATATATATATATATATATATATACTTTCATGTCAATTACCATTTCAATTTCATATATTAAAATATTTCCTTCCAAGTTTCGAATTTGAGACTTTTGAAAAATAAAGTGTGTGCGAACTCATCTTAGACATTTTTTATGAATAGGTCTTATTTTATTCTTATAATTTCTTTCAATAGAGTAGAATCTCCTTTTGAAATTGAAATTTGATTCCTAGCATACATTGTGCAAGTGTAATTCAAAAGTTCACGAACCCCGGGTTTGACAATTTAATGACAAGTATTTAACCAAAAATTAAATTAGCCAACACACACAATATAAGTTTCATGCTGCATCCCAAATCTGTAAACAACAACCACTTAAAATTAACACAATAATAAAAGTAGCTAGACTCGTCTTTTTCTTTCTCTAGTAGCACACCAACACTAACATAGGATAGGGTCTTGGAGATAGGTGTGTGAGTTAACTTCTCCAATACTACAAAACAAACTTTGCAGCTTGCAATAGTGAGATAAATCCACTTGTATTAGTGTCTTCTAGGAAGCAGTTATAACAAGATGGTTAAACATGAGGTCACAGTTGGGCTGAGCAAGGTGGCATGACCCATTTCACTTAGTTTTGGGTGGTCCGATATAGCGGAATTTGCACACATACAAATGGTGTTATTAAATTTTTTTTTGTAGCACTTCGGGACTACTTGGGAGGAAAATCTCAAGGGGGTTTCAATCTTAGATCTATGGGATGTGTCTTGCCATTATGTGTGGATTTGTCTTGCAACTACCCCCCTAGGACGTGTTATTGCCACTCATGACCATAGTGGCCTATATTTTAGGGCTCATACACATGTGCAAGGTCGGGGTTATCTTCTATGTACCTGGGACATATATTAGTCATACTCTCCCAATCCTCTCAGGGGGTGTTCCATGAATTGTGAGGGAAATTGGACCGAGTTCGTAGCTAAAAGTGATGGGAAGTAGGTTTCTAGTGTAGTTGTTCCACCACCAGCTTCTCTATAATTTGGTTAGTGTGTGCTATCTTTTAGAACGTTTCTTTTGTGTGATTTTTGGTATGAGTCAGTAGTTTTAGACTTAGGGTGTTTCAAGTAATATAATTGTATTAATTTATGACTTTTCAGCACAACTAAATTTATTTTTTTTCATTCACGTCGTCTTCATGGTTTTCCTCTTGAACAAGGTGGACTTGTTACTCTTTAACGAAGAGTTCCTATTGGTGCTCAAGACTTATACTAACACATAGTCTTGGAATTTATACCTAGTCCTTATGGTAGTGATCTAATTTCTATAAAAACTTTGGCAGACGATTCCACAGCTCTTGCTGTAACCCAAATATATCCCTCTTGCAGACAAGAGTGATCTCCCTAGTATTCGAATAGATAACTAGAAACAAACAGACATGTGAACATCTCTTTCTGTAATCTATTAGCATTTATATTATGAAAGATATAAAAGAGAGGATAATTTTATTACCTTTCAATGATATTTTTTATGAAGACCTTGCCTTTTGTCCCAAATAATTCCTTCAATGCTGAGAAGAACCTGTAACCACAAGCATGCAAGGAGTCAAAATCACCTGCAGTATAGAATAATCCAAATACCAGCTTAACTTAATGATCAAGGAGATTAAGAATTGTCATTGTTTTAAAGAATCTGAGAACAACACAATGATAAAAAATATCCAAATGTATTATCAAGAATATAAAGAGCAACCTTACAACTGGGCCTTGATGTCACACAATTCCTCCTGTATGCCTTTCCAATCTTCCTCTTTGGTTTAATAAGATTTCCAATCTAGAATGACCAACATAATATTATCATAAGTGACTCACCTAACCCTGAAGTTTCAACTTAATTTATAGCAGAAAATGAGAAGGTTTCAGATCCACCAATAGAGGCATGTGATCCACAAATGAGGGGATTAGGGTTCCTTGATCCAAGGGGATAAGTTCCATGATTGCAGGGATTTGGCTCGAACTAGCGTGACTCGGAGGATTTTAATTTGAATAATATGGACTTCAAACACTATGGTGAGAAAATTACGTGTAACACCTACCAATCCCCATTTGATCGATCCATTAGGACTTGATTTGTTGTGGTTGAACCCTGATGGTTCCACACCATCTTATACCTTTTTACCATTGTCCATTTTCTCTCTTATGGAGGAGTCTGAGACCTATTTACGCTCTCCATTGGTAGTGTTAGATGACATTTCATCATTTTTTCCTCTTACTGGGGAATTCCTACTCCTTCATCTGCACCTCTCACATATTCTTGGGGCATCCCCATAGTTTCCTCTATAACCCTTAAAAATTTCTCGAATGTTTCCATCACTACTTTGTCTTCTACGCCGACCATGATTATTACTCCTAGTTAGCTCATAGGGCCAGGAGTCTTTTCACCTCATTTTTCTCAACCAATAATTCTTGTTCCTTAGTTATGTGTGCTTACTTCTAAAAAAAAAAAATTGAAGGACACCTAGGGGAAAAGTTGTTCCTAGTCAACCTAGGGGAAAAGTTGCTTATAGCATGTCATAAGCCTAGTATAGTTCATTTTTTTGAGGGACACCACCTACTAGTACTTTTCTTGGAGTGGCTAGTTTACCTGGGGGAAACCTTGTTGTTAGTACCATTGCCAATACAGGATATTCCCCTTATGTTGTTGCTACTACACAAGCCAATCCGTCTTATCATCGTGGGCACAACCCCTTGAGCAGTCATGCTCTTAGGGGTCCTTTTCTCTCTAGGGGAACATTACTTAGGGGGAAACATCCTTTCACCATCCATTCTAGCCTGCAACAGGAATATGTCTGGGATAATTAATACCTTAACCAAAAAACCATGCATCATTTTCCTTGTATGGGGCGCCGCAAGGTTTTTCAAGGGCTTCTCTTACCTATGATCCATTTAATCAACTTCATAATCCATTTCTATCTTCTCTTGATTTAATGGATGTTCATAAATTGACCAATGACCCCATTTTCCATGACTCTTCGTGTCCACCTATGCCTGCAAAATTACCTTTTGATATTCCTAAATGTGAAGGAAATCCTGGAGAGAATCCATCCACTAATATCACTTTGTATCATCTATGGTGTTCATCCAACTCTCTCGTGGACGATTCGATTAAGCTTCACTTGTTCCAACGTACATTAACCGCGATGCAGAAAAATGGTACATTGAATTGGATACAACATCCTACGATGACATTTCCTCCTTAGCTCAAACATTCTTAACACGTTTCCAGTTGTGCACAAGGTATGATATCGATTCCGACCTATTGTAAAACTGTAAATAATATGATTCCATTTTGATATTTGACCTTGATCTCTGACCATATTAACGAGTGGTGTCACCGTAAGAGGTTGGTTAGGACCAAGCTTCCACATGAGATTTTATGGAAACGGTTCATTAGATCTCTAAGACCTCAAATTTCCAAGGATGTGTCTATGTTCCAAGTTGTTACTGAGGAGCAAGTTATTTTAGTTTCCCAACAACTAAATATTATTTATTCATAGTCAAAAATGTTATACGAAGTTCTTCCTAATGCTCCTAGGCCTTCCATTGACCCCCCAAAACCCACTCCTAGCCCACACATTGATGGTGTGATTGGTTATGTTTCTGATTTTGTGAGCCAACTTGTTTCCCAGCTTGGGCACTTGATATTTACATCTCAATCCCCAAGGAGTGCATCCGGCTCTACTAAAGAGCTCTCTTATGAGTATTCCAATGATGCTCTTACGGTGAATTACATAGCACCAAAGAAAAACCAACAAACTGGTGGTAAACATAATAACAAGAAGAAGAAAAAAAAGAATAAAATTTCTCAGGAATCTAAGCCATATTCCTAGAATCGTGGAGCGGGCACTAGTGAGAATCATCAAAATATTAAGTTCCTTGTAAAAATTGACAAGGTGAACATGTTAATTACGAATTCTCTTGAATGGATGAAGTTCGTAGGCTCCTTTCACAACTACAATCTACCTAAAAACCTTCTCTTTTAACTCATCCATTTCCTACAAAACTCCACCAACAAATGGTTACCCAAACTCCACCACCTCCACAAGGAGGCACCTAGGGGTCGTTTTCCTATCCTAGCAACAATTCCTCTACCTTTACATTCAAAGAAGACATGAATGTGACCAAGCGAGCCAAGCCATATGATTTTCCTAAGTATATTTCTTCTTTTTAGGACTCACATACTCTACCTCATTCCACTAGACCTCTCACATTAGATAAGCCTTTGGATCCTATTTATCTCCACCCCAATGGTGTTGTTTTTAAAGAAACACACAATCCCACTTCCTGGGCCGCTTAGTATTATAGTATTGTTGAAGATATTTCCCACGATCCTTATGCCATGTATGAATTGGAGGTTTTACAAATTTTTCCTCAGTAGCACAAGGTATTGTTGTCTGCGGTTGGTGGAGTAGATCCATCTGACTCAATAATATTTTTTTTTAATGTTGACAAGGCTGCTCCTTGACTTTCCCATCAGATTTATATTCATATTATCGTGTGTGTAATCCATAGGAATATTCATCACACTTTGGTGTATTAAGGCTCTTCCATTTGTGTCATGTTGGCATTGTGCTGGAAGGATCTTGGCTCTCCAGTGCTTGCTACGTCCAACACTATTATTCAAGCCTTTTAGGGACATAACTTTGTACCTAAGGGGGCTCTTTCCAAGTTTTCCATTGATCCAGGGGAAAAATTTGTATATGTTGATGTTGAAGTCATCGACATATCTTTAGATTACAACTTTCTCCTTGGCCTTAGTTGGTTTCATGCCATGACCATCATTGTCTCATTTTTATTCTGTTTGCTTTTCTTTACTCACGAATGAAACATTGTCACGATTGTTTAGATTGAATATTGCATGCCATCGACTCAAATATCCACTACGAGGAATTTAGTATGACTCGTGGGAGATACCCCTACTCAATTATAAAGTGTTGGTGTGGGATTATTTAGAAAATTTTCCCTTATGTGATTTTTTCCTCAATTACCTCCTCCTAGCACTCCTTCCACCTCTATTGTTGCTCGTGTCCATATGATATCTTCTTACACCTGTGGACCCAAAATTATTTATGATCCATGGGTGGTGCCCACGGAATATTATATTGAGAAATATGGCGATGATCTAGGAGAATCTCAGAGAAAAATTGGCCTTTAAATTTACTCTAAAATAAAAGTTTCTAGAATGTGGCAAACTCAGTACTAGATTGAATTTCTCTTTTCCTTGATTCCAACAGTGCAAATGGAACTCAATTCCGAGCTCGTATGAGGAAGTTAGAGCTAATAAAATTTCAAGGTTAACATGCACATGTGGCAGACATAAGGAGGAAAAAATTGGGAGAATCCGACGCCAGAATCTGGCTAAAATCTGGGAGAATTTGTGGGACATTTAAAATGCCCAGTAACCTCCAGTTTCAAGAAATTTTAAAAAGGGCCATAGTTATACACTAAACAAAAATATATATATTAATCGGTGGTAGGCCACCAACCCTGCCACCCATTATCAAACTATATGCCAAGTTAATGGGGGGTGGGTTGTCACCCCTGCCACCTCCATGATTGTTATGGAGGTGGGGAGGCGGGCCACCCTCGGTAGACTCACAAACTGCAAGGGCAACCGAAAACATGAAATATTTGACTGGGAGTGGCCAAACCCGCCCGGTCCACGTGGCCGGCCCCTGAACGGGTGGTCCCCATGTTAGGTCCCTGTAAATTTTCAGATTGGTAAGACCAAATAAACAAGGGTAACATCAAACCAACTTTGGAGTCCTAGGACCTAGCCTTTATGGACTCAGAGAGGGCTCTCTCTATATTTGTATAAAAGATATAACTTGTTTGATTTAGGATTTTGATTTTAGGCTAGTTAAAATGATAGGGTTGTTTGTTTTGTTTTGTTTGGTTGGGTTGCTTGTTAAGAAGAACAGATAGAGTAAGAGAAATTCAAACCATTGGGCTATGGGGTCTGTGAAAGCTTTGAAGAGTACAACAACAAATAAAGGGTGTTTCATAGGGAAAGTTAACAAAACCAAATGGATATTAATAGCTTATTTTTGTGTGAAATGAGCATTAAATTGTGAGTTTAGTAGGTTTAAAGGGAAATTAAGAATCCTTTAACATATACTAGAACAAGAAGAGCCTTTAAGATCACTATGCTTAAGAAAGAACCAAAGGACAGGGCACACCATAAACTTCTTTGGCTAGACTTCACCAAGTAAACTTTAACACAACAATCCAACAAACCCTAGAGAGTGGGGAACTCCTAAATTCTCTAGATATTCACTTTCAGAAAAAGAAAAAATTTAAGATAACGAATAAGTGATGATTAAAGAGAAGGGAACTCTTAAATTCTTCAATCAGACTTTAAAAGATGTTCAAAGTGGCTATTCAAGATAGACCAAAGGACAAGGTGAACCATAAAATTCTTTAGCCAAACCCTAATAAGTAAACTTCAAAGAGAGGCCTTAAAAACAATGTTTCAAGCTACACCAAAGGGCAGGGCATACCATAAACTTCTTTGGTTTGACTCTTATTAAATCATTTCAAGACAAAAAGCTAGGTGGAATCAGAAAGCAATTAAGAATTATCCAATCAGACCTAGCAGAGGAAAACATTTAAACAACAGAGAGCAGACAAACTTAAGGTGCCTCTAACAGCATATCTTAACCTAAATTTTCTGCTCTGTTATAAGAGAAAGGATGAATAATATGAAAACATAAGGAAACAAGTATAATATAAGAAAAAAATCACCATTTAACAAATTTCATGAATCCTGTGAATGTGCTTGCTCCATTAACATTCATTCCAAAACAGTTACAAAGCTCCAAAGCCAACTTCTTTACAACTCAAAGTCTATGTAATATTCAGCTCAACAATCAACCAAAAACAACTATGAAGCATACAGGCAGTATTTATCTGCAAAATGAGGAGGTGAACCCTAGCTAGGGTTTTAAATGTCATTTATTACATATTTAATGCATTTTGACCTTTGAGACCATGCAAGGCCCAAGGCAAAATATCTAAAAATCATCCATTGCAATAATAACTTCTAACATAACTACTGAGTTAATTTTAGAAAATGTTTGACTTTAAGGCTTCAAAATATCTTTTGCAATAACTCCTAGTAAGGGCGCAGCTCCTGTTAGTCATCAGCAATTTTCACCTGTTTAGATGACTAAATGCTTGGTCAAGATTTATAGAAACAAAATTCAAGAAGTCTTGTGAGTTCTAGAAATCTCACTACTTTCATTGTCCTTAGGATAATTTTTTCACTATCCTACTACTCTGTCAAGGCATGGCCAATCCTCTCACTCCCTGAAGACCAAATCATGGACTGATGTCCTTCAGTCTCACTATGTTTTCCACCTCTGCATTTAACACTATGTTTCTATTTGTCTAAGCCCTCTATTTTCACACCTTGGTTTGCCAAGTAACCCAAACTTTTTCCCTACTCACCAAGTTCCTCAAGCAGTGGTGATTTTAAACTCCCTTTCTAATCTCTTTAAATAAATCAAAGTTTTTAGTTTTCTAAGATGGCAATGCATAAAAGTGTGTCAAAATCCTGTCTTCACCTCCAAACCCTGATTCAAGCTTTTCAATCAAAGACCTATTCCAAAGGACATCCCAATAAGTCATATAGGGTATCTTAGGTTATGCACTGTCATAGTTTCTAAATTTACTATTTCTACAGATATTCAAAGGTGAATTCAAGTGAAAATAAGGGTGAGCTTATCATTGTCCAAAGAAATCAAAGGCCTTCAAAGGTATCTCCTTGATCAAGCATTAGAGCCTGCAAAAGAACATTCTACCTATGATAAAGCATTTATGCAGGAATGCTCTATAATAGTTATCAGCAGAAGAAAGAGAGGGGAAGAATCCAAAACCCCTCAAAGGGTGTCCACAACAAGAGAAAAGAAAAGGCCAAATTTACAAAGAGTATCAGTGGATTTGTAGCTATTTAGCACAACATTTGAATGCCTAGTAATATATCTATGCAAGAAATCACAAATGCAGAGAAGCATCAACAACATGAAGCAAAACCAAAGTTTTCTAGGAATGATAAAAAGGGTCATAAAACTCCATCAAAGGGCCAAAAAGTTTTCAAAAGACATTTGAAAGCAAGCCTCTATAGTTGAAATAAGATTGAAAAGGGTATCAGTATGAAGGACACAAAACTCTCAAATAAAGTCAACATCCATCAAATAGTCAAAGAGAGAAATCATGAGCTCAAAATGACAAAATGGAGAAAACAAGCCAATCACCAGTTTGCCAAGGGTTTTTGAAAAAAGTGCCAAACTCCAAAAGAAATGAGAGGATAAAAAAATGATGCTTTTTATGACACTACCTACAAAAGGAAAAAGAGCATATTAGCAAAGGGGAGAACCAAAAATAAACCTTAGTAAAGTGGGTTTTTATCTTTATTTTTTTCAAACAAGTATAAAAACACACAAGCAACATCTCCCAATCACCATTTGGTTATTTGCAAAGGAGTTGAGTGTTTTCAAGTTTTTCAAAGTTCCTGGCAGAGCTTTCCGGTATAAATTTCGAGCACTACGCTCTTGTGCAAGACTACCCATACACTTCTCTGAAGGGTGTTGTGCTCCTGTACAAAGGCACTATGTGCCTGTAGAAATTGCAACGTGCAGTCTCCACCCAGGGCACCTGTCAGTGCCTTTAGGAGGCGCCTGACTGACCCGCGTTGCGCTCCTACGTGTTCAAGGCTGCACAGATACACATGATAGTGCGTGTAGTCTCCACCCAAGGGCACAATGCTGCATGTAGGAGGTGACCTGCTACGCTCCTATCCGTTGAGGAAGTTTCCTGACAGATTTTACAAGGCCACCCGACTGGCCCAAGCAGAAAACTACACAGCATGCAGGCTGTGCTACGCTCCTACACATTCAGTGCCTACCGAACTCAGCGTGTAGGAGGCACCCGTGCTGTGCTCCTATCTGTTCAAGAGCTGCCCAACTCCTCGTGCAGAAGGTGCCCAAATTTCCCACAATATGTTTTGAGCCTGTTACTTCAGCTGTGGGATATTTTGAGAGGTATTTAAGCTTTTCCCACATGTTTCTATTCTTCTAAAGGTAGGTTTATATGGAAAATTGAAGGTTGAATTTAGAGAAGGAAGTAAAATCCTAAAGAAAATAATTGGTCTCCACACTACTGAGCCTTGACATCATTGCAACCTCACAATCTTATCCACCATTTTCACATCATTCCACAAGCAGTGTTAATTATTTTTAAAAGTCTTGAGGTAGGGGTGAAGGAAAAAATTTCTGTAGAAGAAATGTTGGCAATATGATGCAGAGTGTTGTCCTTGATGGCAACCTACTTGATAAAGTTGATGGAAACCTACTTGATGAAGTTTTCCTTGATGGAAACCTACTTGATAAGTTGCCTATGATAAGCAAACTATGTGTTAAAGATGTAAGAATGATGTATCTCCATCAATGCCAAAAGAGGAGCACTTGAAACAGCAACAAAGAAAAGTGCAAATGAAATATGAAGCTGAGGCAGTTTTAGAAGGGTTAGTTGATTGGAGATCTCGAAAGGGAGCAGAGACATCAGAGAAAAAAGTGGTAGAGGAATTGGCATCTGAAATAGTGTAGCAGAGAAGAACAGAGAAAGAATGCATCTACAGTTTGAGCTGCAGAGAGAAGTATCGGTCAAGGAACAGAGACACGCAGTGAATTGAAGTAGAGTTGTCCAGAGACAGAGGAATAGAAAACCTGGAAAATTGAGAAGAATCAGTGAAACTCTTATTCATTCGTATATGGTGATGAGGGATTGGTTCTAAACTCTCTATGAATTATATATTCAGCAGAATATTTGAGTCCCTGTGGACATTTGTGAAATCATGTGTTACTGATGTTAGTTCCAGTCTTCGCAGCCTGTTACCAGAGATCAAATGAGCTCTTACTATGTCTAGTTTTGTTAGATGTTTTGAACATGATGTTCAGCACAAAACATGTCACAAGTGTGTCCATCAGAAGAAGCTCGGAAAAATATTTCCAACGGTATATCACACTCCCATAACCGGTTTCTGGATTAGAAGATATGATCAAAATGAATGAGTGATTCTTGGTTATGCATGTTTTGAGGTCAGTTGCTGCACACAATGACAAGTTTAGTAAAAAATCCGTTTGTGAAATAATGGTGAGGAATTTTTCAAAAGTGAAAGAGGTTTTTGTTTATAACATTCCAAATAACAAAAACCTCCTTCAGTTTATGCACAGGTGCAACTATGTGGGAGATATACAATGATATTTGGAGCCTACATTAAAACAAAGCAAAATTTTCATATTTTTTACTGTTTTAGTCATTTTAGTGCAAAGCCATTTTACAGCAGATGGAAAGTAATTTTGCAAAAAACAAAGAGGTTTTTGTTAACCACGAGCCATATAACAAAAAAATTATTCATTTTATTCAAATGTGTCACTAATTGGGATATGTGACTAGATCTTTACAGCTCATTTTCACAGATTTAAATTTTTAATGATTTCCTGTTTTAGAGATGATTTTGTGGAACATATTGCGAGCAATTGGAAACGAATTTTCCAAATTTGAGAGAGGTTTTTCTCTAACATGACCATATATAAAAAAACCTCTTTCAGTTTTGTAACCGATGGTATGTTTTGGGAGATATGAGTTCATCTTCAAAACCTATTTTCAGAAATTCGGCCCAAGTTTAATGTAACTGATTCTATTTTTAAGAAAATGGTTGAGCTCAATTCCCTTAGTACAAGGATGAGAAAATGTATATATTTTATGATTTTCATAGTGTAGGGGTTGGATTTTTGCAGCAGAGTGAGGCTGCTATTCTTGTAACAGTTTGACAGAGAATTAATGAAATGATGCAGCTCTGATTCATGAGATTCATGTGGTGTGAGTTTTGCATATGTCTTTCTTTCTGTTTCATATGTATCTGGTTATGTTTTACTATTCATTCATAATCATTTCTAGTTGAATGCTTTTAAGTAAGAAAGGTAGAATCCATTTTATTGCTCTGCCTTGGGAAAGCGTTCATTTTATGTGTACCTTCTTCTGTCTGAAAAGGATTCATTATGTATGCCCTTTTCGGCCTCTCAGCAGTCTTTCCACTCCATATAATTTCAATTTGAATGCTTAAGCTCTTGCCTATCTTGCCTCATGAGATAATCTGCGTCTTTCATTTAATCTCTCTGCTTCATGCTGTCCTTTGTCCCCATACTGTCCAGAAAACCCAGTCATTTATCAAAATACCCCTTTCCTATCTATTTACTAGCCTAAAATCAGTATTCATTATAAGTCGTCTCGCCCCTTTGAAGACCTTCGCCGAGATAGACCCGAAGATAGCCCTCTCCTATCCTCGTAGGGCTTGCTACGAGGCTGAGCGTGGTTTGATGTTGCCTTGAGTTTTACCTTATTTCAGCCTAAGGTAGATTCGAGCGCTAACAACTGACAAATGGGATTATGCCCGTATAGACAACTTGAATTGTGAAAAGTGTGAGTGTGTTGCTCAGAACATCTAGATTCTGTGGAAGGAGGAGATTCGTGAAGTTATATATGATATCAGGTTGCTAAGGCCATGGTACAGTGAGCCACGGACGGGTTCTGTATGTACAGGGTGCATTATATATATATATAACCTGAGGAAGAATACTTAAAACAAAGTTATGCTTTAGAGATGGTGCAGATTAATAGAGTAGATAAGTGGAACCTTGGTTAATTTATTACACATAAAGGGCAGAATTCATATATATATACGCAAATGGAACTTGGATTACGGAGAAGGAATTTGATTGGACGGTTGATCACTGTTTAAAAAATGCGAGTGAATAGTGAAGTTGGATTATGGGTTTCATCGCACCACCTTTCGACGATAAGTGGTATTTCCTGGATGGGGAGAAATTTCATAGAGGTATTGACACGCGTCCCTGCAAAACCGCCATCACTGCGTGCCATCGCACGATAACGATCGTCCATCGCACGTTAACGATCGACCCAGGATGGCCAGCGATATTGTTGTGCGCCGTTGATCTGGAGGGAAGCCATTGGACGACGATCGCTTGATGAAGAGGCATGGACGATAATGAAAAGGCGCGAATATCAACCAAAGTACAAGCGGAAATGTGATTGGGTCGCTGATCATATTTGTGGGTCCCGGGGTCAAAGGTTAATTTATTTAAAAGCGTTGGATATTTTATAAAGCCCGAAGGGTTAAACATTAGTTAGAAGGCTTGGGAATTCAACAGTTATAAATATATTTATTTGTCAATTTATTTGAAATTGATAAATAAATTAAAAAGAAATCAAAGAGCCCCTTGGGATAAACTAAAGGAATACCGTCCACGAATACCATTAGCAATTAAATGGTTTTGACCCAAGGTTTTAATGAAGGCGAAAACTATATAAGGTGATGAGAATTATGAAGGATTGGTGTGCATGCGAAAGGGTTGATAATAAACGAATCTCTTTTAGAGATATCTATATGAATGAATAAAGTTCTTGAAGGAATATCTACATGGGCGAACTCTGTTCTTAACTGATAAATCTGAATCTACAATGCACCCATGGATATAATCTGACAATGATGAATCTCTGGTATTGAACGACGAACGAAATCATGAAGAACTGGTTTGATTGTACTGAATGAATAAATCTAGTGGCCTACAAGGTGTGTAGTATGGAATCTGTTGGATCTAGTATGAAAATTGATGAAACGTGGTCCGCAATGGTGCTGAGGGTCGAAGCCTTCAGTGAGGGGGTTGTATCTCCCTTCCAGTGGTAGCTGGTAAACGAGAGTAGGGGGTAGTAGCTCCCTTCCAGGAGAGGCTGGTAAATGAGAGCAAGGGTTTGTAGCTCCCTTCCAGGAGAGGCTGGTAAATGAGAGAAGGTTGTAGCCTTCTACATGTGGGTGCCTGCGTGTTGGTATGAGTCTGCACCAGCATAAAAGTGTAAGAAGTCTTCTCTATAATAAATATTCAAGACTGAGATAACAGTAGCGGTGGTTTTCTCCCGAATTGGGTTTCCACCTTAAATCTTGGTGTTCATATGTGTTGCTTATGTTTGATGGTTTGTTCTGTTGTTTCTGTTCATGCTTACTGATTATCTGATGAATGAATGATGCAATGATATAAGTAAAGACATAATAAGATCTCTGGACATATAAGTTGGATGAATATGGTTTAAGAGAAAGGAAAACTAAAAATTTGTCAGTCATCTCTAAATACTGATTCACCCCCCCTCTCAGTATTTTTCCCAACAAGAAAATGTTAACAGTGGTGAGACAAACCAAAGGCATAAATAAAAGTAGAGGAAGGGTGGGAAGCCAAATAGGTTTGAGCCTATAAGCACTGAAAAACTGATAGCCTCTCCTACTATAGTTTCATGTTTTCAAGAAGTAAGATGCTATGAGTTCTATGAGAGAGTACAGAGGATCCAGAATCACCCACAGTTGACCAAGCACTTTGCCCTAAACCTTCATAACCACCAAGTACACCTAGTTGGGGTGAAGTTTGAACTGACCACCAATGCCATCTCTATGGTCACTGGAATACCTTGCATGGGAGAAAGGTGGTTCAAACAAGTGTATATGGACCTAAGACACTATCACCCATTCTTGAAACCAAGTTTTCAAGCTGGTTGCAAAACCATGTTCCCCTTTTCTCATTTGTTGGAAAAATATACTCCCCTAATGAAGATCATTATTAAATACTTCACCTGTGAGGGTAGGTTCTCTAGAGTATATTCCTACCACATAAGACTACTCATGCATTTCACCAAAACCGTGCTGCTACATTTTCCCTACTACCTTTGTAAAAGTATTGAGAAAATGTCTTCCATCATGCAAAAGAGGCCTCCCTCCCAACAAATGTCAAGCCTTTTTCATCATTCCCTCATCAAAATTATTGTCTTACACCAACTAGAGCAACAAGGCATCCCATGGGAAGGTTTCATCACCCATGATGATTTCACAACTCCACAGCTTCTCCCTCTGCAAAGTCTGCAATCATCATCTCAACTTCCTCCTCACACACCTCCATCACCCTCCACTGACAATGATTCATCCTCTTCACATGATTCATCTCCCCAAACAAACCTCCCTCTTTCACCTTCTCCTAAAAAATCAAAACACGAAGAAAGCAGTGAAGGAGAGGAAGATGAAAGTGAAGAAAGAAGTGAAGGAGAGGAAGAAGAAAGTGATAAAGGCAATGAAAAAGAAGAAATTTTTGATGAAGAAGAAAGAAGTGAGCCCAATGATGAGAAAAAAGACCAAAATAGTGGGCCAAATGATGAAGAAGATGACTCCAAGAATATAGGGATAGAGGCAGCTTATAAAGAGGAAAACAGTGAGCTAGAAAAGGACCAAAACAGTGACCCTAATGAAAGTCAAAAAACAAATGACAGTCAAGGAGAAGAAATAAACAATGAAGAAGATGACACTGAGAATGCAAAGGACAATGGAGAGGAGGCATATGAAATCAATGAAGAGTACAAAGAAGATAGTGGAAAAGATGGAAAAAGAAGCCAAGAGACAGAGTTTGAAAGCAATTATAGTGGGAAAAACAATGAGGAAAATGAGCCCAATAATGAGGGTAATGAACTAGACAGTGAAGAAGAAGCCAGCCAAGAGGACAATATATATGATAGGGAAGGGACAAATTCTGAAGACAAGGAGAGTGATCATAGAAAAAATAAACATGATGCAAGTTATGAAACAGAGGTTGAGTTTGAAGGTGAAGACCATAGGCAAGACATAGAAGACAGTGGGTAGAGAAGTGAAGAAAACTCACCTAATGAGGAAGAAAGTGACCATCAAAGTGAAAGAGGGACTAATGAGAGTGCCTATGACAGTGACCCCACAGAAAGTGCAAAAAGTGATACAAAGGTTGAGTTTGACAATAAACAAAGTGGGTCCAATGATGAGGAAGAGGACAGTCATGGAGATGAAGATGTACCAAGCAATGATGAAGACACTTCTAGCATTGAAAAAATAGAGGATGATAGTACCGAGGGTCTTGGCAGTGATGCTAGCATAAGAGATAGTGAAAATACCTCTCAAGCAGGCATTCAGGATCAAGGTGAAGAAGATGCACATACAAATATCATCCATGAGGAGAAAAGCAGTCCTAAGGTCACTAATGATCAAGGTTTTCAAGTGAAACTGGTTGCACTTTTGCCCCTTACCTATCAAAGAGGAGAGAGGCATGTGTTTGCTGACTCCAAAGGGCAAGGGGCCATGCCATCCCCCTCAACTCAAAATATTGATAAAGGTAAGAAAAACATGAAGGAGGAAGTAGAAAATCATGAAGAGGAAAGAGAGTTTGAAATCATTCACATAGACAGTGATGAGGAAAATGAAACAAGAATTGAAAACTCCCTTCTACAAGACGGGAATGCACAAATCATGGACTTGGAAGTTGAATTAGAGAGAGCTAAAGATGTCATTTACTTCCATCAGATGAAAAATAAATAGATGAGTGGCCAACAGGCCATCTATGAAAGCAAGAGCACTCAAGTACAGGAAAGAGGCTCAAAGGTCACAAGTAAAGTTAGAGGAGTTCATGGGCACTTATAAGGAGAGTAGTGATGAAGAGGGTCAAACTAGAAGGAGACCTAGAACTATGGGTCTTAGGAAAACATTGGCAAAGAAGAGGGAAGAAGAATCAGCCCAAGCACAATAATTTCCCCTCACTGAACTCCTTGCTATGGAAATTGAGCATGACAGGGAATCATGGCTTGAAAGGGCTAACATACAACTTGAAGCCAAGCAGGAGAAGGCCAAAAAAAACTTGGACTTGCAGAGTATTGAATCTTTGGTTAAACTGAGAGGGGCGAGTGAATCAATTTAACACATACATGAGATTTTTAAATTTTCATCAAACTTATTTACAGCTTAATATGTGAACAGTCTTAAAATGTTGCAACCAGTATTAAATTAATGTGACATCAACCTTATTGTGAGAGCAGAAAAAAATTAAACAGATTGAGTGGATCATATAAGAAACACATAGAGACAGCAGATGTAAGTGGAAACCCATAAAGGGAGAAAACCACATATTATTGTTGTTGTGATGCAAAGGCAAGCTCCAACTCCCTGTCACCACTGTTTTTCTGCAGGCACCAACCTATAGGAGGCTCCAACCTCAGTCAGCTACAACTGATAGCTATCAAGCTTCAACTTTATAGGGAAGCTCCAACTTCCTAAATTTTTCAAATGAAATGTTTGCTGATTTACCTCAGATATCAGCTATTTTCTGTAGCATCTCTTTCTGCTCCTCTCTTCCTTATCTTCTCTGCCTCAATCTTCTATACTCTGCATTCTCTATCTTTTCTCTATCAAGTTGATATTATATATATAGTTCATCACATGACTGTTTGGATTCCACAAGGAATTTGGAGTGAACAACCATGACTCTTTGGCTTCTGTCTTCTCATTCCTTTGTCCAACTCGTTAAAAAAATTATAAGAATATGTACAAATTTCAATGTTTACAGTGGGATTTTTATTTTCCTTTGGATACTTGCCTTTGCATCACAAACAATATAAAACAATTAAAAACATTTACATTTTCAGTTACAATATATAAGCTTCACTCAGCCCTTGGTTTGTTGGTTTTGTTCTTTCTGTTGTTGTCATCCAATTGTCCTGCATACCTCTGTTTTCTGCAACTCTGAGCATTTGTGCATGTACACCTGTTCATTGTAATTTTAAATCCCTTAACTGCATACCTCTTCAACTCTGCAGTCTCTGTTTACCTCTGTACAAATTTTCCAAGCTCACTGTAGTTGTGCATCTGCTGTATATATACCAGTTTTCTGATAAAGGGCAAAACCCCCAGTCCCTGAATTTTTCTAATTCAATTCTAGGCTGTGTATAAATGCATTCAGATTCCCATTTTCTAAGCACCCTACAATCTGGGCAAACTCATGCCATTTCTAACTTCAGATTGGGTAAATTTAAATAAACAATCTGAATTATTTTAATATATGAATTTGAAGAATTGAGATATCAATCCAACACTTCCTTAATGGTTAGAAACCCCACTAGCACACGACACACCTTTTAATTAAAGAAAAGGATCAATCTTAGAATGCAGGACTCTTGTCAAATATTAAGAAATCCCATGGGTATAGCGTAGCCTTCATATAGATTAAACCACAGTCAATGTCGATACGCCTTTCTCCTTTGATTCACCGAAATGAATATATATATATATATATATATATAATGGAATTTGGGACAAAAACCAATCTATATGCTTCTCGGCCCAGACATACTACTATTTCTTTGAACCCTATTCAGTCCATCACGTGAGCGAATTATTTCCTTTTAACATACGGTTATGAAACCATATGTGTATACATTGGACCGCACCTTAATCGTCACACGTCATACATTTGCTAACGCATCAGCTTATATTACATAGGCTTTCACGACATTCAATGACCAAATATGCCAAAGCGTCAGTCAAGCGTTATAAACATTAATGTAAGGGTCGATTCCATATAATCAATAGAATACCATATATATGGGCCCACATCTTGTTACCTGGTGTTAACGACCTCACCCATCCGACGGCTAATGGGATGTCACTTTGGCCTTGATAATCCAACGATCCACACTGGATATTCCGCGGTGTAGATGCGTGAGATTTAACTCACAATGAGAGTGGGTTTTCAAAACTGCTCAGGGACATATGTCACCCAGTTTATGGGATCGCGTTAATTTCTTAAATACTGCTTACCACTCTTGATCACCCGTGATATACTGCTAGTTAATTTATGAACCTGCTTCTACTGTTCATCCCTTCATGGTTCCACTCTCATAGTTCCGTCTAACTCCTCAATACACCATTCACATAGAATCCCAGATTCTCTGTGTATACACTATTTTAGGTGCAATTCCTTCGTCAAATTATTCTATATGATCCAAATTTACAGGTTCGGTTACATTTTTAAGCTCCGATCCTTTCAAAAGCTGGCTTCTTCAAAACAGGGGTTTAACCCATTATTAATAATCAGAGATAACCCATCTACCCTTCATCAAAGATCTTGATAGCATCGATTTCTATCAATATGTCCCATAAAATTATATTCTCTACTAACTACTGCATTGTGGCCTTGACAAAATTGATTATGTGGATCGAATATACCAGATTCTTACACAGATGCTGAAATACATCCAATTACTGAGTGCGATATTGAAATATTCTCACAAGACTGGTGTGCATTCAATCCATACACCTTGGAATGGTAATAAACACATTACTCCATAATACATAGGGTTATCACGCATCGGCCCCTATATGATTCCTTATTGAATTCCAAGCTCACTCACACAGAGATGAATCAGTAGTAGAAGTAGGTTATGAAATCGACTACTCTGTGGTCGACTCACAAGATTTTACCAGTTCAATCCTTAACACAAACTTCAGCATACACTTCTTATACATTCTCTCATCACAGAATATACAAGCAGGTCTCTGTAAATAGACTCTCCCTCTATTCTTCTCATGCTCCCTGTGAAGACCTACTGTCTTTTGTCTGTCTCTACCTCTGCTGCCTCTGTTCCCTGTCTTCTACTTTGCCTTATTGTTGATTCAGGTGCTGCTCCTTTGTGCTCCTTTGCCATCAATGAAAAAATTTCCAACAGTCTACCCCTTTAGCATTGATGGCAACATTTTCACCAATAATCCAATTCTTCCTCCAAGTCTTCCTCTACCTAGTTTTTAGAAGATCCTATCTTCTTTTACTTACTTTTCCTCCCCCTTTGACATCAATGGCAAAGGGTGGCACATTTCCTAGTGTGCTTTCTATCTCTTCATTTCCTCTCTCTGAGATGTGTGCTTTCTATCTCTTCATTCCCTCTCTCTGAGATGTGTTGAGTACATTTCAACACTGGTGTACACATGTTGTTGAGAGAACACTTTTGAGAATATTTGAGCTTGTCTATACATGGGTGATGATAGCCACATATAATCAGATTTGTTGAGGAAGTTGTAGTTGGAGTATGTCTTCTTCTGCAATACACATATGTATTACCACACCTGTTCAATTATGATAAGGATGCCAATATATATTTTATAGATGTGATTCACTTTTCTTGATTGTTGGTGATGATATGAGCTAGGATGCTGATAATGATATTACAGTTAATAGTTGAAAGGTCCTTATTGTTGTTGTGAACAATGAATCAAACCAAATTTTACAACTTGTTGTGAGATTAGGTGATCTTTCAATTTAAGAGGCCAAATACCAACTTTACTGCTTACACACTGCACTTTCAAGGAAAAACTCTTGAGGCTAGTCACATTCAATGTATTAGTCAAACACACTTATCAATCATGCAATTTTCTTCATGATATAAGGAGGTATGTATGTCAATGGTCAATTTCTCTTTACTGATCAAATAGTCCTTCATACTCCAGATATTTTAACTATTCTATCATGATGATCTTCCACATAACTTAAAGTTGTTTGATTTAAGTCTCAGCAACCAAACTTCACACAGTTTATGAATAATCCTAAGTCAGAGGCCTTGGAGATATATAAGTGCTGACTTACGAAAGGCATTCAATATAGAGAAAAAGATATTGCTTCAATGCTCAATATAATGTTTCAAGAGTAAACAAAAATATTGATCCTTTACCCTCTTCATTGACTCTTTTATACTGAATGTATTCTTTCCATAATCCTTTGATCCTGAGGACCTGTTTCATGCTTCGCTTGCTAGCTGATCTCCCCCTGAAATGATATTTTTGTTTTTGTTCTCCCCCTGAAACTGTGCTTTCTCTTCATATCAGAGAGTAGCATCTACAGATACTACCCCTAGTCTATCTCTCAAATATTCAAATGGTTCCCTCGCAAGAGGTTTGGTAAATATATCTGTTGTTTGTTCTTTTGTTGGTACATACTCCAGCTTTACTACCTTCTGAGCCACTTTTTCTCGGAGAAAATGATATTTGATTGGGATATGTTTAGTTTTTGAATGAAGCATAGGATTTTTTGATATGCTTATGGCACTTTTATTATCACATTTGATTGAGATAGGTTCATCAATGCTTACTTTCATGTCTTGGAGGGTTTGCTTCATCAACATGACTTCTGTACAACATGCTACTGCTGCTATGTATTCTGCTTCTGCTGTAGATAGAGAAATAGATGTTTGTTTCTTGCTTAGCCATGCCACCAGGCTTTCTCCTAGATAGAATGCACCTACACTTGTGCTTTTCATGTCATCAACACAGCTGGCCCAATCTGCATCTGTGTATGCTGTCAAAGTGGAGCTTTTTCCTTTTGGATACCAAAGTCCATATTGTGCAGTTCCTTGTAGATATCTGAATATTCTTTTGACTACTAGAAGGTGATTTTGTTTAGGTGCTGCTTGATATCTAGCCACAAGTCCTACTACTAGAATGATGTCTGGTCTTGATGTTGTCAGGTACAGTAGACTTCCTATCATGGATCTGTAGAGTTTTTGATCTATATCAGCAGATCCATCATCAGCACACAGCTTGCAACCCGTGATCATGGGAGTTGACACAGGTTTGCAGTCTTCCATTTTGAACATTTTGAACATTTCTTTTAAGTATTTTTCTTGTGATATGAATGTACCTGTGTTATTTTTCTGAATTTGAAGTCCTAAATAGAAACTAAGCTCTCCAATCATAGACATCTCAAACTTTGATTTCATCTCCTCAGCAAACCCTTTTGCTAGCTCATCTATGTTGCTTCCAAACATAATGTCCTCAACGTATACTACAAAAATCAGGAGTTCATTTTCATGGGCGTTTATGTATAGATTGTTGTCTACTCCTCCTCTCTTAAAGCCTTGTTTTTGCAAGTATTTGTCCAGCCTTGAGTACCAAGCATGAGGAGCTTGCTTTAGTCCATATAGAGCCTTCTTTAGTATGCATACATAGTCTTCTTTGTCTGTTAATGAGAAGCCTTCTGGTTGTTCCATGTAGACTTCTTCTTCTAGATCTCCATTCAGAAATGAAGATTTCACATCCATTTGAAATACCTTGAAGTCTTGGTAGCATGCAAAGGCCAGAAACATTCTGATAGCTTCCATTCTGGCTACTGGGGCAAATGTTTCATCGTAATCAAGTCCTTTGATTTGTGAATATCCTTTGCAGACAAGTCTGGCTTTATTCCTGATTACCTTTCCTTTCTCATTCATTTTGTTTTTGAATACCCATTTTGAGCCTATGACATTTTTCTCAGAGGGTCTAGGAACTAGTTCCCAGGTATTGTTCTTCTCAATTTGGTCCAATTCTTCATTCATAGCATTCACCCAAGATTTTTCCTTGATGGCTTCTTCAAATTTATTTGGCTCTATTTGTGATAACATTGCTATGTATACCTCTTCTGTCTGTTTAGTTAGCTGCCTTCTTGTCTAGACCCCTTCTCTCTTGTCTCCAATGATCTGATCTTCGGGGTGGTTCTTCTGAGTATATCTTGAGGGGGCTTTAGAACTCAGTTCAGAATCTTCTGTTGTCTTGCTTGTTTCATTATCATCTTGGTTTTATTCTTCATGGTGGTCTTAAAAAATGTCGCAGTCTGTACCTCTTGTATTGTTTGGAAGTTCTTCATCAAATCTCACGTCAATGCTTTCTACAATTTTTCGAAGAGTCTTGTTGTAGCACCTGTACCCTTTGCTTTTGGAAGCATATCCTAGAAATATCCCTTCATCTACTCTTGCATCAAATTTCCCAAGATTTTCATCATTATTCTTTATGTAAAACTTGCTTCCAAAGATTCTAAAATGTTTGATTGAAGCTGGTTTCCCATGCCATAGTTCATAGGGATTCTTGTCGCTGCTTGGCCTTAAGTGAGCTTTGTTAAGGATATGTACGGCTGTGTGTACTGCTTCTGCCTAGAAGGTTTGAGGAATATTACTCTCTTGCATCATGGCTCTTGAAATTTGTTGTACAGATCTATTTTGTCTCCCTGCTACTCCATTCTACTGAGGTGTCCCTGCAATAGTAAATTGTTTCTTTATTCCATGTTCATTGCATAGGTCTGCAAAGTCATAATCTGTGAATTCACCTCCTTTGTCTGATCTGATGCATTTTATCTTGCATCCTATCTGATTTTCTACTAAAGCTTTAAATATTTTGAATTTTTCCAGAGCTTCTGATTTATTCTTGAGAAATGCAACCCAGGTCATTCTGGAGAAATCATCTATTATCATCATGAAGTAGGATTCTCCACTTGGTGTTTTAGTTCTTGCGGGTCCACACAAGTCCATATGCACAAGCTGGAGTGGTCTTCTTGTTGATAACTCATCTTTGGCCTTAAATGATGTGCGGGTCTATTTTCCCAATTGACAAGATTTGCATATGGTATTAGAAGGCCTTATTATTTCTAGCATGTCTCTGACAGCTTTCTTCTTGCTCAGTCTGATGATGTGATCAAAGCTGAGATGTCCCAACATTTTATGCCATAACCATGACTCCTCAAGTTTGCTAAGATGGCATGCTTCATCTTCCTCTTTCACAATGTAAACATTACTCTCTGTTCGAACTCCTTTGAGCAAAGTCTTACCTGTGGTGCTTGATCTGACTTCACAATATTGTGCTGTAAAAAGAACTTCACAACCTTTATCACACATTTGACTGACACTCAGCAAATTTTCTTTCAGCCCATCTACAAATAGTACATCTTGGGCCTTTCCTCTGCCATTATCTAGGCTGACTAAGCCTTTTCCTTTTATTTTTCCTGATTTATCGTTGCCAAAAGTAACATTTCCAGATTTCTTTTCATCAAAAGTTATAAACTTGCTTCTGTCTCCAGTCATGTGTTTTGAGTAGCCATTTTCCAAATACCACTGGCTTTTCAGGTCTTGAGTAGTTAGAGCCAAGTCACATTTATTCACCTTCTTTTTCCACTGGAAGCATCCTTTTGTTTGGTATCTTTTGTGAGATGATGAATCAATTCCTCTCAGAGGACATTTGGAAGGCATGTGTCCAATTTATTTCATACACAACATTTGATCATAATTTTTGCAGAATTGTGAGTATGAACAAAATTTCTTTGATTCATAAACCCCCTTGCGGTGTTGAACATCAATCTTTGTCCATATTTTCTACACTCAATGATTTTATGGCCAAATTCCTTACAATAAAAATAGTAACCATAGAAACTATTTGCATACCTGATGTAAGGTTGTCTTCTCCATTTGGTTGCTTGAGACAGTCTCTTCACTATTTTCATCTTTTGTTGATTTGAATTACTCCTCTTTGCATGACAGTATGCAGCAATGTGTCCCAGCTTGTGGCAGACATAACAGGTGGCATTTTTCATAGGAGGGAAGAATCTCCTTTGATGGCTTCCAAATTTGGCATACTCAAGGGTATATGAACCTTTTTCTGATGTCTGAGTATTTCTTTCATTCTTTGTTATTAGAGGATTCTTCTGGGTTCTTTTTCCCTCCTTACATGTTTCTTATTTTCAAGGAATTATTTGAGCTGCTTCACCATCCTTCTTTGATTTTACAAAAATAATCTCTTTGTTTTCTTTTTCTTTGCTTTTACTTGATTCTCCTTCATAGCCTATTCTAGTTTTTATCATAGGAGATCTTTGAGCATCCAGAATTTCATTCAAATTACTAGAGCTTGTTGTTTGAGAAGAATTTGTAGCTACTTTCCTTTGAGAATTTTCTAATTTCTTCCTGAGACAAACTACTTCTTCTTCCACCTTCTTTTGCTCTTGAGTTTTCTCCTTGATTTGCTTAAGTAGCATGTATTATATCTTCTTGGCTTCTTCAAGTTCTATCTTTAGCTGCATGAGGACTTCTGAATTCTGTTCTTCTCGTACATACTTGAGGAGAATGTCCTTTTGTTTTCTGCACTTCAGTTTGAGTCTATCAATCTCCTCCAGGGCACTTTTTAGCTCCCCCTCAAGATCGACTTCACCTTCTTCTTCTTCATCTTCTAGTAGGAGTCCTTCAAGTTCTTCTATGGCCATCAATAAAAATTAAGAGGTTCCTTCTTCACTTGAGGGTTCATCTGAGTCTTCAGATGCACTGTTGTCTTGTTGAGCATAGAAGGATTTTCTACTAAATTTCTTTCCTTTATGCCAGTTCTTTGATGTATTTTTCTCTGATTCTTTACTTTCTTGTGAGGACACTTAGCAGCATAGTGTCCAACCCTTCCACAGTTAAAGCATTTGAAAGGAATTTTACCTTTGTATTTACCTGAGCCTCTATCCAGTTTCTTGAGAAATTTAGCCTCTTATTCATCGGAGGAAGAACATGTATCTTCCTTTTCTTCTTTCTTCTTTTCTGTTTTAAAATATGCCTCCCTCGTACTTGGCTTCTTCTGTGGAAGTCTCATCTCATAGGCTGTTAAATTCCAAAGTAGCCTGTTCATGGTCAAGGTTTCCCAATCAACTGTTTCTTCTATTGCAGACACCTTGGGGTTAAAACTGGGTGGAAGAGATCTTATAATATTTTGTACAATTACAACTTATTTTATGGTTTCTCCTAGAGCCTTCATGTTATTTACTATTTCTGCAACCCTTAAAAAGAAGCTGGCAATGTCTTCATCATCATTCATTTTTAAGTTCTCAAAATGGGCTCTATAGACTTGAATTTTGGCGTCTTTATCTTCTTGTCTCTCTCATGGATGTTCTCTAGAGTGTCCCACATATCTTTGGTAGTCTTACTGTGCATTATTTTGATAAATTCAGTCTCACAAAGTCCACTTAAGATTGCATTCATGGTCTTTGCATTTGCAAAAAATTCTTGTTTACCTTCTCTTTCTGTGCCAGTTGCCTTTGGGGCATATCCAAATTCTACAACAGCCCATACCTCTATTCCTAGAGACATTATATATGCTCTCATTCTGATTTTCTAGAAGGCATAATTAGCACCAGTGAAGAAAGGGGCTTTATTGGTTGAGCTTCCTTCTTGACTAGTCATCCTCGGCCCTAGGATCTCCTTTCAGTGGTTAAACTGGTACAAAAGGAACTTGGCTCTGGTACCAATTGTTGAATCTTTGGTTAAACTGAGAGGGGGGGGGGGTGAATCAGTTTAACACATACATGAGATTTTTAAATTTTCATCAAACTTATTTACAGCTTAATATGTGAACAGTCTTAAAATGTTGCAGTCAGTATTAAATTAATGTGACATCAACCTTATTATGAGAGTAGAAAACAATTAAACAGATTGAGTGGATCATATAAGCAACACATAGAGACAGCAGATGTAAGTGGAAACCCATAAAGGGAGAAAACCACATATTATTATTGTTGTGATGCAAAGGAAAGCTCCAACTCCCTATCACCACAGTTTTTCTGTAGTCACCAACCTACAAGAGGCTCCAAACTCATTCAGCTACAACTGATAGCTATCAAGCTTCAACTTGATAGGGAAGCTCCAACTTCCTCAATTTTTCAAAAGAAATGTTTGTTGATTTACCTCAGATATCAGCTCTATTCTGTAGCATCTCTTTCTACTCCTCTCTTCCTTATCTTCTATGCCTCAATCTTCTATACTCTGCATTCTCTATCTTTTCTCTCTCAAATTCTCTCTCTTGCATATCAAGTTGATATTATATATATAGTTCATCACATGACTGTTTGTATTCTACAAGGAATTTGGAGTGAACAACCATGACTCTTTGGCTTCTGTCTTCTCATTCCTTTGTCCAACTCATTAAAAAAAATATAACAATATGTACAAATTTCAATGTTTACAGTGGGATTTTTATTTTCCTTTGGATACTTGCCTTTGCATCACAAAAAATATAAAAAAATTTTAAAAAATTACATTTTCAGTTACAGTATATAAGCTTCACTCAGCCTTGGTTTGCTGGTTTTGTCCTTTCTGTTGCTGTCATCCAACTGTCCTGCATACCTCTATTTTCTGCAACTATGAGAACTTGTGCATGTACACCTATTTATTGCAATTTTAAATCCCTTAGCTGCATACCTCTTCAAATTTGCAGTCTTTGTTTACCTCTATACAAATTTTCCAAGCTCACTGTAGTTGTGCATCTGCTGTGTATATACCTATTTTCTGATACAGGGTAAAACCCCCAGTCCCTGAATTTTTCTAATTCAATTCTAGGCTGTGTATAAATGCATTCATAATCCCATTTTCCAAGCACCCTACAATCTGGGCAAACTCATGCCATTTCTGACTTCTGATTGGGTAAATTTAAATAAACAATCTGAATTATTTTAATATCTCAATTCGAAGAATTGAGATATCAATTCAACACTTCCTTAATGGTTATAAACCCCACTAGCACATGACACGCCTTTTAATTAAAGCAAAGGATCAATCTTAGAATGTGGGACTCTTGTCAAATATTAAGAAATCCCATGGGTATAGCGTAGCCTTCATATAGTTGAAAGTATGTCAAAGTCAATGTTAGTTAAACGCTTCTCTTACTTTGGTTCTTACCGAAGTAAATATATATATATATATATATATATATATATATATATATATATATATATATATATATATCTATATCTATATACATATACATACATATATATACATACATACATACATACATACATATATATATATATATATATATATATATATATATATATATATATATATATAATGGACTTTGGGACAAAACCCAATCTATATGCTTCTCGGCCCAGACATACTACTATTTCTTTGTAACCCTATTCAGTCCATCACGTGAGTGAATTCTTTCCTTTTAACATATGATTATGCAACCATATGTGTATACATTGGACCATACCTTAATCGTCACACGTCATACATTTTCTAATGCATCAGCTTATATTACATAGGCTTTCATGAAATTCAATGACCAAATATGCCAAAGCGTCGGTCAAGCGTTATAAACATTAATGTAAGGGTCGATTCCATATAATCAATAGAATACCATATATCTGGGCCCATAGCTTGTTACCTGGTGTTAATGACCTCACCCCTTCGACAGCTAACGGGATGTCGCTTTGGCCTTGATAATCCGACGATCCGCACTGGATATCGCGCAGTGTAGATGCGTGAGCTTTAACTCGCGATGAGAGTGGGTTTTCAAAACTGCTCAGGGACATGCATCACCTAGTTTATGGGATGGCGTTAATTTCTTAAATACTGCTTACCACTCTTGATCACCGGCGATATACTGCTAGTTAATTTATGAACCCGCTTCTACTATTCATCCCTTCGTGGTTCCGCTCTCATGGTTACGTCTAACTCCTCAATACACCATTCACACAGAATTGTATATTGTCTGCGTATACATGATTTCAGGTGCAATTCCTTCGTTGAATTATTCTATACGATCCAAATTTACAGGTTCGGTTACATTTTTAAGCTCCGATCCTTTCGAAAGCTAGCTTCTTCAAAACAGTGGTTTAACCCATTATTAATAATCAGAGATAACCCATCCACCCTTCATCAAAGATCTTGACAGCATCAATTCCTATCAATATGTCCCATAAAATTATATTCTCTACTAACTACTGCATTGTAGCCTTGACAACATTGATTATGTGGATCGAATATATTGGATTCTTACACAGATGCTAAAATACATCCAATTACTGAGTGCGATATTGAACTCTTCTCACAAGACTGGCATGCATTCAATCCATACACCTCGGAACAGGAATAAACACATTATTCCATAATACAGAGGGTTATCACGTGTCGGCCCCTATATGATTCCTTATCGAATTCCAAGCTCACTCGCACAAAGATGAATCATTAATAGAAGTAGGTTATGAAATCGACTACTCTGTGGTTGACTCACAAGATTTTACCAGTTCAATCCTTAACACAAACTTCAGCATACGCTTCTTATACATTCTCTCATCACAGAATATACAAGCAGGTCTCTGTAAATAGACTCTCCCTCTGTTCTTCTCATGCTCCCTGTAAAGACTTGTTGTCTTTTGTTTGTCTCTGCCTCTGCTGCCTCTGTTGCCTATCTTCTACTTTGCCTTATTGCTGGTTCAGGTGCTGCTCCTTTGTTCTCCTTTTCCATCAATGCCAACATTTCCAACACAGAGGAGAATGGCTAAGCACTATGCATGGAGAAACCAAATTGCAAGGAAAAAACTCAAAATTTCCCAAAATGAGGTCCAAGCGCTAAAGGAGGAAAAGGACCAATCTAGCCTTGATATTTTGGCCCAATATTCTCTACAATTCTCCCATGACCCATGAGGGACTCATCCACCAAAAATGGGAGAAATTGAACAAGTTTTTGTTTTTTGCAAATTTTGAGGCTAGGAGCATAGCACACCCTGTGCTACGCTTTTTCCCAGGGCATCTTTAGGAGAAACGGTTTGCGTTTTTGGGTTCCTCATCATTCATATATATGCTCAGAAAGTTTCAGCCCAATTGGAGTTGTTTTGGCCCCTCAAAAGGGTCAAAAACACCCATTTTTTCACCTTTCCACTTGCTTTTTTGGACATGTGCTGCGCTCCTGGAAGTCTTGGAATTTTTATTTTTTGGATAGGTTTTAGAGGTAATATTGAATAAATAAAGGTATATCTGGAAATTAGACTTAAATTTATTTCCAACAAGCCATCACGGAGCATTTTATAACATCGTGGAGGTCTCCAAAACATTGCTACAAGAAGGCGTATTTTTCTTGTCTCTGTGCTGTGCTCCTTGCATAAATTCAAATTTTGACACAGTGTGCTGCGCTCCTATGGTTGAAAAGGCAGAATGTGTGTTTAGAAAGTTTTTATATGCTTTTCAGGGCCTAAAAGTCAATTTAATTACTATATATGGCCAGAAAAGATATTTGTCTAGATATTTTTGTGCCTTGGGCCTTGCAAGGCCTCAAGGACAATATAGATATTTTTTATTGGCCAATAGGCTTCTAGATTCTCTATTAGGATTTCCTCTTCCTTGATTGTTATATAAGGCATGAGGATTCATTGTAACATGGGTCTTTGATGTGTTTAAGAGAAATACACGGTTTTCATAAGTTAATGAATAATCTAGTGTTGTGGAGCTTGTGGATGATTTGCCTGGGTTGATAATCATGAAGGCTTGCTTGTAGGATTCTTGAGTTTAGTTAATGGTGAAGTATCTCTTATTTTTTCATGTTTTCTTGTTTTTCATATGTCCATATTTCTATATTGCAATAGCTTAGAAGAGTATATGATGAGAAATGTTGTTTGAGGCACCTCAGTCCTCCTGCTTGCTATTGTCTTCATGTTTTCTTCTGTTGGGTTAGTTCAAGGAATTCTTAGATGCTCCTTAGGCCCACCTAAGATTTTCTATTTAATTATTGGATTAATATGCTAGTTTACAAACATGATTCATGGTAATCCCTGCTTGTTTTATCCCATCTAAACTCTGTCTTGAAATCTCTCTTTGATATATTGATTGATTAGGTTAATCCAAAGAGGTCTTGTTTCGATCTTGCCCTTTGTATATGCTTATCAGTTTGCGTCAAAGTTCTTTATAGTTTAATGAATGATGTTTAGGAATTCCCTCTTCATTTATTAATGCTATTTTTCTCTTATATGTTTTCAAATCTTGAAAGTAGAATCATTGAAGTTAGATAAGTTCTCTTACCTCATTTGCTCCATTGGATTGTATATCTTGAATGTGTATTTGTTTAAAAGTATTGTTATTGAGTAAATGGTGTGCCCTATCTCATAACTAGTATCTTTTTCTTATCAGTATTTAAGATCTCTTTGTTCATAGGTATTTTACAAAGGATTCTTAACTACCCTTTGGCCTACCTTGTTTCCCAAACTTAATGTCCATTTCACCTCATACATAAACTTTAAAGATCCATTAACTACACTAGATTTTCCCTATGATGTGCCTTGATTCATTATCGAGATATCAATGAATTCATAGAATCCATAGCCCAATGGATTTGATAACCTCTCACTCCACCCATCCTACTTTATCATCTTACCCCAACCAAAAAAAACAACAAACCTACACTTAACAACTAGCCTAAAATCAACCATCCAAACCAAACAAGTTCACATCCTTCGCGCACAATAGAGAGAGCCCTCTCTGAGTCCAAGAAGGCTAAGTCCTGGGACTCCAAAGACTGGTCTGATGCTACCCTGTCATTTCGTTTACCAATCTGCCAAATCACGGGACCTTAACAGCTCCAAGGTATAGGGGCGCAACGCGAGTGCAAATGCGCAGCGCCAAGACTAAGAAAATGGTCTGTTTTCCAGCTAACTTTTGGAGGCCTTACCGGTGTCCAAACGAGCTCCATGATGGCTCATTGGAAAGGTCTATGAGTATAGTTTCCAAATATGCCTTCAAGTTCACAAATGGTGCCCATTTTTCGTGTCAAAAATCACTTCTCCCAATACTGCTAAATGCACGACGCCAATGCCAAAAAGAGGGCAAAAAGGTGATTTTTTGGTAGTTTTTGGCCTTTTTGAGGGACCATTTTTGCTCCAAATATTCTGAAAATTTCTGAGGTTGATGGAATTTCCATTAGGAACATGCATATTCTGACCTTTTTCCATTTTTATGGCCCAAAAAAGAGTGCAACGCCAGTGGCGCCGCGCGTTTGGCCAATTTTCTGCAAGTTAAACTATCAAAAATTAAAAATGTGCAAAAAGGTGCCAAAATTGGAATTTAGCTTGCTGATTAAGATTTAGAGGCTTGGAGGGACACATCAGAAAGGGTATTGAGATTCTCTTTCTCCTTTGCCTCGATCAAAGCCCGAATCTTTGCATGAGCACGTTTGAGCTTGGCCCTTGTAATCCTGTTTCTCATGGCATAATGCCTTGCCATCTTCCTCTGAATGTCAGTGTTTCTCTTGGAATTTTATAGTTGAACCTCTAGGTTCAAATTCGTTCTCTCTATCCAAGCCTCTCTATCCTTGCCAATATCTATGGTAAGAAGCTCACTTGGAGTGAGCTGCTCTACCAATTCTGCCTCTTTTTTCCTTTCTCGGGCTAACGCCCTTTTCAGTCCAATGGTCCTTGGTCTTTGCCTAGGAATTTGATCCTCCTCATCATCACTATCATCAAAACTACCCAAGGTATCATCTAGAAAAGCCTTGGCCTTTCTTTCCTCTCTTTGAGCTCTGATGGTCCTGACTTCACTGATGGTCTACTTTTTCTCCAACTGTTGATTCTCTAACTCAAGAAAGTTAATCACATTCTTTTCTCTAGCAATATTAGCTTGAAGCTCACTAATCAAGGCATTCTTTATTTTGATCAACATATTGGTGATTTTTCCCTTATCCTCATCATCAAGGTCAATCAACTGAAACTCTTGCTCAGTTTCATGTTTGTCCTCCTGCTCATCAATGATAGGCTTTGTATCCTTTCCCTTACCTTTGTCTACCTGTTGTGTTGATGAAGAAGGCATGGCCCCTTTCATTCCAAGTGAAGCAAACACGTGCCTATGACCTCTCTGATAGGTATGTACCAATGTGCCCAAATCAGTCCTCTTAGGCTTTCTAATTTCACCTCTTCTAGTTTTCCATGATGTATTTGGTGTCAAAACTCTAGGGAGAAGATGAATGAAATGAAGGAGTGTGAAGTGAATGGAGGTGTGGGAAAATTAAGGAAATGGGACTATGTAAGGGAGCCTAGGCTAGTGAAAACCCTAGGGTAAATGTAATAAGATGAAGGGAATAGGAGATGAGATGGCTAGTTTGAACAAGTGAAGGGAATGAGTGAATGAACAAAATAGCTCAATGGAAACCCTAGGTGAATGAAATTTACCCTGCCTATGACTAAAATTCTATTAGAAGGATAAACAAGGTGGATAGACAACGATTATAAACTGAAATCAGGGTTTCACTTCAATGCATTCAAGAGTTATCAAATATCATAGGAACAATTTATATGAGATGTACTTACTGCTTTAGGGCTCTCAGAGGAATTTAATAGAAGCTTTGAAGTGGTTTTGAAGTGTTTGAAGTGAAAAAATCCTCAAAATTCTTCACTGTGTAGGCACACAACACCACTGGCTGAGGGAAAAGTGCCTATCCAAATGCGTAGCGCTAACCTTTTGAACTCGCAACTCCAGGATGAAAAAACACAACACTGTTTTGCAGACAACATTTTGAGGTCTTCCCAGTGTCCAAAATGGGCCCAGGATAGCTCGTTGTAAATATATTGAATTATACTTTCCAAATATACCTTTATGTTTCTGATTGGAGTTGATTTGACTTTTAAAATTTTTATTCTCCCAAGACTGGTCAAAAAGTGTTGAATGAGGGTGCAGAAATGCAGAGTGCTAGTGAAGGAAAACTTTGAAGGCCTTCCTCAACTCCAAATTGAGCTCATGATAGCTCATTGGAAATCTATTCCAGTATAGTTTCATTCGACTCATTAAGAAGGTCATTTGGACACTCCAGCTATGAGAAAACTTGATTTTCCCAAGGTCACTCCAGAAGTGCAACAAACCTCTTGTAGCACCTGTAAATTTAAAATTTCTCCCAAACCATGATACTTGTGTAAAATCTGAAGAAAATTTTTATTCCTTGACCTATTATTTACACAAAACTCTCTCACATTTGTCAAATTCATCTTTGTTTGTTCAAAAACACAATTTAAAGCAAAATTGGCCTTGTGTGTGGCAAATGATTTGTCCCTTAGAATGATTTCTTGGAAAATGAGGGATGCATGATTTTTCTGAGTTGGTATGACTTGATAATTTCTAAAATGACCTCCCTTATGCCTTCTCTTCTCTGATGTCTTTGATTCCATAGCAAACCCTAGCTCAGTGGAAGAGGAAATTAAGGTTTGGTGTAGGCAAAACAAGGGATTTAGGATTGCGTTGTAGAGGGAGGGGAACGAAGGGGTTAAGCGTTGTCTAAATTCCTAGAGAAATTTTAGAGAATAGGGATAGATATTATAGAGTAGGAGAAAGTGTAATTTCAAGGATTGAGTGAGGGGAAGGGGTCCAAAATGGAAAAACACAGGTCTAGTCTTGAAAAAGTATCAAATTGTAGAAATAGGCTAGGGCTTGTGGAAAAATGATGATTTTGAGGGATATGAGTGATGTGAAGTGTTTATGAAGGTATATTAAGGATAGGGGAAGGTGTAAGAGCATCAGGATACAAGTCTTGTTGACTTTTTAACCATGGAAGTCATGAAACCAATAGAAATGCCCTCAAAACCCTAGGAGAGGGAAACGAGCTTTCCAAGCACAACTGAGAGATAAATATGGTAAAGAAAAAACCACTTATTTGGAAATTATAGTTTTAGAATCTGAAATTATTGAAGACCTTTGACTATTACTACTCCTTCAAAAGATTAATTTTATGGTGAAATGACCAATTTTCATGATATTGACCCTATGACCTAATGGGACTGCTTTTTTACCTGATTTTTGAATGAGACTTTGAACTTTGACTTTAAAGACTTCCAAGTGAATAGAGAATTTCCATAAGTGTTATTGTTATCGAGGAGACATGAGAATGAGTTAGCCAATATGATCTTCTGAGGGAGAAAGAAGCTTATTTGACCAGGACAAAATGGGGAAATGAGGTTCTAGGTAGGAAAGAAGGATGAAAATGAGAGGTATAGGCCCATAATGAGTCTCTTAAGAGCAACAGGGTGACTTTGATATGACAAACTGATAGATAGGGAAAAGATTTTATGAAGACAATGAAGGTAGTGAGATTTCTGAAACTCAAGATATTCAAGGAATATTGTTTTCAGAAAACTATAACCATTCTATAGTCATCCATAGATAGTGAAAAATACTAATGACTAATAGTGGCTCCACTTGTGGAGGGAAGCTCCTTTAGGAGGTGTCAAGAACCTCAGAGTTCATATCTCTAGAATTTGTAGATTAGTGCCTTGATTGTGCTTGGAAGATTTCCTCCTTCTTCAATTGTTGATTTTCTATTTTTCTTTGAAGTTGTGATCTTAAAATCTAAAAAACATGATTGCTTCAACATCAAATCTACTTACCCATCACACTTTTCCTAGAATTTTTTCTTCATTTGGGTGTATTTAGACCGGAAAAGCCTTGACATCATTTTTATTTTGGAAGAAAAAACTATCTATTTCTACCCTTATAACTTCCAAGAGTTCAGATTAGACTAATGAACTCTTTTATTATCTACCTAATCTACTTATCCGTCAAGATTAAACAGTTTGACATATTTTCATTCTCTAATCTATCAATAGGAAATTGAAAGCATGACCTAATAAAGATTAAGTAGTTTGATTTGTCATGAACTGTGGCATTTCGGACAAGCTACACATAGATTTTATTCTTGCAAAAGGTAAAACTAAAACTGACAGCTCTAATCTGGCATTTGTCATTCATCCCTCTCTTTATTTTTGGTTTAGATTTGAACTTTGGAACCAATATACTTTCATATCTTCCTACTTATAAGACAAGTTTAGACAGTTTGGAAAATCTTTATTTTCTAACTTATCAACAAAAATTCAAAATTTGTTCAATCATTATTAGGCTGTATGATTGAACACGACCTTTTTGTCAAAAGGCAGTGACATTTGGACTTGCACACTTTCAGAAACATTATTTTTTGGTATGGGGCTTTACCTTTTCTTTTATCTATCCTCTTTTCTCTTTTTGTTATTTTTCTCTCTTTTTTGTCAAAACACTATAAAACTAAAAATATGATCATAGTGCTGAGCTTATTTTCAATACCTATCTATCCTATTCTAACTTGGAGGTATATTTTAACTAGGTGAACTCCCTTCTCTAATACAACCAATCAAGTAAGTGACCACATGATTGATTTTCATTCAGCCTTTTAGGTATGCTGAAAAGATGAAAAGGCCACTCCCATATCATCTGATTTTGAACAAAAGTGCTCAAAATATTCTTTATAATATGCAAAAAACTATTCCTGGCATAGTTTACTCCTTTTTAAATGTCTCTAAGAGCGTAGCAAAAGGATCTCTGAATAATACCTGGCTATGATGATTTAAACCATGGGCTTCATCCAGGACTACCTCTTTTTCCATTTAGTTGTGCTTGGGATGCTTTTGAGAAAGAATCGCTTCCCCTTCTTCATGATCATCTGTCTTGGCACCTCATAATATTCTACTATGTTGTTTTTAAGCAAACCAGATATGCCTTGATTGAGTGGGCTGATTTCTATCTGAGAGCCATCATCCTGATGAGTAGGAGCATTCTCTGGTGATAGGTATTCTTAGCCAGGTAGTACAACATCAGTGTCAAAATTTTCTTTTGTTTCTTTATGAGGCAAAGCTGCAATACATAACTCAACAGTAGAACAGACATAAATAATTTCTTTACATAAAATTTTTGAGGTTGGTTATATGCTCAGAACCTGATTAATTTCTTCTTCAATTAAAAGAGGAGGAATTTTCCTTTTTCCTTGGATAGAACCATAATTTTTCTCTTTCACTTGTGAAAGATCATAAGGTTGGATGTCTTCTTGAGCCTCAAACAAAGGAGCAGTTGAATCATCAATTGCCCCTTCAGAGAGATCCTGTGAATTCTCTTCTTTTCCTTGATTTATTTCATTCTCAACCAACTTCTCCTGATTTTCATGACAGTTAACTTGAACATGAAAATCCTGAATTGCCTCTAATAGATCCTTAGGATGCCAATTTCCCAAATCTTCATCAATATTTGCAAGGTATTTATGAGATCTTCGGATTGATCAAAACAATTTTTAGCTATTGATAGAGATGGACAGTTTTCTTTATAATTCTCATAAAACACCTTGTGGAACTCCTTTAAAGATAATAAACTACCAGGTTTCAACCCTTCATACCATTCCCTTGCTTCCCCTTCTAATGTCACCATGAAAATTTTCATGAGGAAGTCCTCATGCCATTCAACTTTTAACCTCCATGTGTGTATATGAAATTTGATGAGATGTAACAAGGGGTCATCAAACTTTTCATCTTGAAACATAGGCAAGTTTGTGTCCCAATTTATTTTAGGCATTTTGTGGGGGAATCCAAGAATGTGATCTCTGTTCATTGGAGCATACCTGCGTTTTATCCTTGGATTCATCTTTGTCAATTAGTCAGAGGAAAGGGTTACTACATCTTTATAACCAAACTATATTCTTCTACCAGTAGAGTCTTTAGGTTTATTGAGAGTTGTGGAGTCGCCAGGTGGATGATTTACAAATTTATTGAGGCTGTCTGTTGTCCACCATCAACAATTGGATACCAATATTGATATATTTTGGGTTTTCTAAGTTCTTTATATAACACTAATATTTTCAATGAGTGTTCCCCAGTGGAGTCGCCATTATGTTAGTAATTTTTGTAATTTTTTAGATTGGTAAGACAAAATAAACAAGGGTAACATCAAACCAAATTTGGAGTCCTAGGACCTAGCCTTCCTAGACTTAGAGAGGGCTCCCTCTATATTTGTATAAAATATATAACTTGTTTGATTTAGGATGTTGATTTTAGGCTAGTTAAAATGATAGGGTTGTTTGCTTTATTTTGTTTGGTTGGGTTGCTTGTTAATAAGAACAGATAGAGTAAGAGAAATTCAAACCATTGGGCTATGGGGTCTGTGAAAGCTTTGAAGAGTACAACAAAAAATCAAGGGTGTTTCATAGGGAAAGTTAACAAAGACAAATAGATCTTAATAGCTTATGTGGGTGTGAAATGAACATTAAATTGTGATTTTAGTAGGTTTAAAGGGAAATTAAGAATCCTTTAACATATACTAGAACAAGAAGATCCTTTAAGATCACTATGATTAAGAAATAACCAAAGGATAGGGCACACCATAAACTTCTTTTGCCGGACTTCACCAAGTAAACTTTAAGACAACAATCCAGCAAACCCTAGAGAGTAGGGAACTCCTAAATTCTCTAGCTATTCACTTTCAGACAAAGAAAATATTTAAGATAAAGAATAAGTGATGATTAAAGAGAAGGGAACTCCTAAATTCTTCAATCAGACTTTAAAAGACGTTCAAAGTGGCTATTCAAGATAGACCAAAGGACAGGGCGAACCATAAACTTCTTTAGCCAAACCCTAATAAGTAAACTTCAAAGAGAGGCCTTAAAAACAATGTTTCAAGCTACACCAAAGGACAGGGCATACCATAAAATTCTTCGGTTTGACTCTTATTAAATCATTTTTGAGACAACAAGCTAGGTGGAATAAGCAAGCAATTAAGAATTCTCCAATCAGACCCAGCAGAGGAAAACATTTAAACAACAGAGAGCAAACAAACTTAAGGTGCCTCTAACAACATATCTTAACCTAAATTTTCTGCTCTGTTATAAGAGAAAGGATGAAAAATATGAAAACATAAGGAAACAAGTATAATATAAGAACAAAATCACCATTTAACAAAGTTCATGAATCCTGTGAATGTGCTTGCTCCATTAAAATTCAGTCCAAAAGAGTTACAAAGCTCCAAAGCCAACTTCTTTACAACTCAAAGTCTATGTAATATTCAGCTCAACAATCAACCAACAACAACTATGAAGCATACATGTAGTATTTATCTGGAAAACTAGGAGGTGAACCCTAGCTAGGGTTTCAAATGTCATTTATTACATAGTTAATGAATTTTGACCTTTGAGACCATGCAAGGCCCAAGGCAAAATATCTAAAACTCATTCATTGAAATAATAACTTCTAACATAACTATTGAGATAATTTTGGAAATAGTTTGAATTTAAGGCTTCAAAATATCTTTTGCAATAAATCCTAGTAAGGGCATAGCTCCAAGGTACAGGGGCGCATCGCCAGTTCAAATGTGCAATGCTAAGACTGATAAAATGGCCTATTTTGCAGCTAACGTTTGGAGGCCTTCCTGGTGCCAAAATGAGCTCCATGATGGCTCATTAGAAAGGTCTTTGAGCCTATTTTCAAAAATTCCTTCACTTTCCATAATGGTGTCCATTTTCCTTGTCAAAAATCACTTCTCCCAATACTGCTAAATGCATAGTGCCAGTGCCAAAAAGAGGGCAAAAAGGTGATTTTTTGGTAGTTTTTGGCCTTTTTGAGGGACTAGTTTTGCTCCAAGTATTCTGAAACGTTATGAGGTTGATGTACTTGCTATTAGGAACATTAATATGCTGAAATTTTTCCATTTTGATGGCCCAAAAAGCGTTGCATGTTTGGCCAATTTTTTGCAAGTCAAACTGTCAAAAAATTAAAATGTGCAAAAAGGTGCCAAAATTGGAATTTAGCTTGCTGATTAATATTTAGAGGCTTGGAAGGAAAAATCAGCAAGGATATTGAGCTTCTCTTTCTCCTTTGCCTCAATCAAAGCCCGAACCTTTTCATGGGCACATTTGAGCTTGGCCCTTGCAATCATGTTTCTCATGGCATAATGTCTTGCCATCTTCCTCTAAATGTCAGTGTTTCTCTTTTCCTTCTCTATTTGAACTTCTAGGTGAAAATTGGATCTCTCTAGCCAAGACTCTCTATCCTTGCTAATTTCTATGGCAAGCAACTCACTTGGAGTGAGCTGCTCTGTCAATTCTGCCTCTTTTGGCCTTTCCCGAGCTAAAGCCCTCTTTAGTCCAATGGTCCTCAGCATCTTCCTAGGAAGTTGATCCTCCTCATCATCACTATCATGAAAACCACCCAAGGTCTCATATAGAAAAGCCTTGGCCTTTCTTGCCTCTCTTTGAGCTATGATTTCCCTGACCTCACTGATGGTCTACTTTGTCTCCAACGGTTGATTCTCTAACTTAAGAAAGTTAATCACATTCTTTGCTCTACCAAGATTAGCTTGAAGCTCACTAATCCAGGAATCCTTTCTTTTGATCAACATATTGGTGATTTTGACCTCATCCTCATCATCAAGGTCAATAAACTAAAACTCTTGCTCAGTTTCACGTTTGTCCTCCTGCTCATTAATGATAGGCTCTGTAGCCTTTTCTTTAACTTTGTCTACCTGTTGTGTTGATGAAGAAGGCATGGCCCCTTTCACTCCAAGTGAAGCAAACACATGCCTATGACCTCTCTGATAGGTATGTACCAATATGCCCAAATCAATTCTCTTAGGCTTGCCAATTTCACGTCTACTAGGTTGCCATGATGTGTTTTGTGTCAAAACCCTAGGGATAAGATGAATGAAATCAAGGAGTGTGAAGTGAATGGGGGTGTGGTAAAATGAAGGAAATTGGAATATGTAAGGGATTCTAGGCTAGTGAAAACCCTAGGGTAAATGTAATAAGATGAAGGGAGTAGGAGATGAGATGGCTAGTTTGAACAAGTGAAGGGAATAAAGTGAATGAACAAACTAGGTCAATGGAAACCCTAGGTGAATGAAATTTACCCTGCCTATGACTGAAATTCTATTTAGAAGGATAAAAAAGGTGGATATAAAATTATTATAAACTGAAATTAGGGTTTCACTTCAATGCATTCAAGAGTTATCAAATATCATAGGAACAAGGTATATGATATGTACTTACTGATTTAGAGCTCTTGGAGGAATTTAGGAGAAGATTGGAATTGGTTTTGAAGTTTTTGAAGTGAAACAATCCTCACAAGTCTTCACTATTCAGGCACGCAATGCCACTGGCTAAGGGCACAATGCCTATCCAAACGCGCAACACCAACCTTCTAAATGCGCAGCGCGAGGATGAAAAAACACAACACTTTTTTGTAGACCACTTTTGGAGGTCTTCCCAGTGTCCAAATTGGGCCCAGGATATCTTTCTGGAAATATATTGAAGTCTAATTTCCAAATATACCTTTTTTTTTCTAATTGGAGTTTATTTGACTTGTCAAACGTTGATTCTCCCAAGACTGGTCAAAAAGTGCTAAATGAGGGTGCAAAAATGAAAAATACTGGTGCAGGAATTTTTTGGAGGCCTTCCTCAACTCAAAATTGAGCTAATTATAGCTCATTGGAAAGGTCTTATAGTATAGTTGTCATTTGACTCATCAAGAAATTCATTTGGAGACTCCAGCTATGAGAAAACTTGATTTGCCCATGGTCACTCCAGAAGTGTTGCAAACCTCTTGTAGCACCTGTAAAGTTAACATTTCTCCCAAAAAATGATAATTGTGTAAAATATGGAGGAGGTTTTTCTTCCTTGACCTATGATTGACAACAACCTTTCTCACTTTTTTCAAATTCATCTTTTTTTGTTCATAAACATAATTTGAAGCGAAACTGGCCTTGTGTGTGGCAAATGATTTGTCCCTTAGAATGATTTTTTGGAAAATGAGGGAGGCGTGATTTTTATGATTTGGTATGACTTCATACTTGATGAAATTACCTCCCTTATTAATTCTCTTCTCTGATTCCATTGCAAACCATAGCTCAGTGGAAGAGGAAATTAGGGTTTGATGTAGGAAAAACAGGGGATTTAGGATTGCCTTGTAGAGGGAGGGGAATGAAGGGGTTAAGGGTTGTCTAAATTCTTGGGGAAATTTTGGGGAATAGTGATAGATGTTAGAGAGTAGGATAAATTTGAATTTCAAGGATTGAGTGAGGGGAAGTGGTCCAAAAGGGAAAAACGCAGGCCTAGTCTCGAAAAAGTGTCAAATTGTAACAATAGGCTAGGGCTTGTGGAAAAATGATGTTTTTGAGGGATATGAGTGATGGGAAGTGTTTAGGAAGGTATATTAAGGATAGGGGAAGGTGTAAGAGAATCGAGATACAAGTCTTGTTTAATTTTGAACCATGGAAGTCATGAAACCAATATAAATGTTGTCAAAACCCTAGGAGAGGGAAACGAGCTTTCCAAGCACAACTGAGAGACAAATATGGTAAACACAAAGCCACTTATTTGGAAATGATAGTTTTAGAATATGAAATTTTTGAGGACCTTTGACTATTACTACTCCTACAAAAGAGGAATTTGATGGTTAAATGACCAATTTTCATGATTTTGACCCTATGACCTAATGGGACTGCTTTTTGACCTGATTTTTTAATGAAAATTTGACCTTTGACTTTAAAGACTTCCAAGTGAACAGAGCATTTCCATAAGTGTTATTATGCTCGAGAAGACATGAGAATGAGTCAGCCAATATGATCTTTTGAGGGAGAAGGAAGCTTTTTTTAGCAAGACAAAATGGGGAAATGAGGTTTTAGGTAGGAAAGAAGGATGAAAATGAGAGGTATAGGCCCATAATGAGTCTCTTAAGAGCAACAGGGTGACTTTGAGACGAAAAAATGATAGATAGGGAAAAGGATTTATGAAGATAATGAATGCAGTGAGATTTTTGAAACTCAAGATATTAAAGGAATATTTTTTTCAGAAAAATATAACCATTCTATAGTCATCCAAAGATAGTGAAAAATACTGATGATTAACACCTCAAATTAAATTCAAACCAAATATAACATTAAAAAAAACACGCTTAATAGGATTTGAGCCATGTTTGGCAGATGGGACAAGTGCCTTAAGACCTACGCCCTAACCAGCTTCCCAACAAGCTTATGTTTGAGTATCCGCCTGTCAAATCCTATATAAAAATGCAGCCCACAGATGCGGCCATGCAAAGGCAGTGCGAAATTCACGTTTTAACATTATTTTATTGCAAGGGAGTGGAACCCTATTCCTAGCAGGAGGCCAGAACCTTGCCCAGGGAATCTTGGGGTATCAAAAATATTTTGAGAGGTGTATAAGGGATTTTTGTCAGAATTGGTGTAATATCCCCAAATTGGGATTGCTAGCAAGGCATGCCTAAAAAACGCATTTTCAGGAATGTATGCTACAGAAAACAAGATTATACCTTGGATCTCTTAGATATTATAATCTAAGATCCAAATCCAAGAGGAAATTAGAAACCAAGCAAACTAGGTGAGATAAACAAGGCTCTCACACCTAGAATGGTCGGAAAATGCCCAATAATGGGACTGCAGCAATATGTAAACATAATGTTGGAGCTGAAACAAGCTATTAATCTATGTAATGAGTCAAGAAACACATTATCATCATTTTATGTTACATCAGCAACTTATTCTTCATTTTAGGACCCAGAAAGTGGGGAAAAGCAACAATTTAAGCCCTAAAAAGGTTAATTTCAGAGATATGGTTAAAAATAGAGGAAAATGACGGTTGGATCCCTTATAATATGTTATAGGGGACTCACATATCAAATTTCATCAAATAAAAAGCACTCCAACTATGTTAAACAGATCTCTATGTCCCAGTATGGCTCAAAAAGGCCCAAACCCCATGACTTAGCTAATGTAGAATTTTTTGAAGCCTTCACAGCGTATTTTTTAGAGGTTTTATGATAAAATATTATGGAAATAGCCAATATGAAGTGTATTATATCAGATCATGAAGAAAAATAGAGTATCAGTCCATTTTACACATTTTATAAGTGACCCGACAAGGGTTTCATGAAAGTACAAGTGTGAGAATGACAGATCTGCAGAATATGGATATGGAAAATGTAGTACACTATATATTTATAAGAAAATAGTTGAATAATATATGAGAGAGAATAATAATGAAGTACAATGCTTTCCGAGAGAAGGGTTGGCCCTTCCTCCAAGGAACAAGCTCAGAAAGCAAGGGTATAAACCCTACTACTGCAACACTGAATAAAATAATGCAGTTCATACAAATAACTATGCTGGAACATATGGAGAATAGATTGGCCACATGCCAAGATCTGAATATCAGCCCAAAGTGCTAATACATTCTTCCAGGAGGATAAAAGACTCACTCACTGAGAAGAGGCACTAGTATAGTCTAGATCTGAATAGATCTAGTATCCACTTGATGTAGCTCACTAAAACAAGAAAAACCCAACAGGATTTACGTTGTCTAAGGGAGATGGAGCTTGGCCATATGCCTAATAGTGTAAGAGAAGTACAATTCCCTCCAAGAGCTACTCAATGGAAGGAGAGAGAATCCCTAAACAGGAAATCCTCACCAGTCTCTGCTAAACAGCCAAGAGAACTCGAATTGTCTAAACAGACCTCAAAATCAAATATCATGAACAACCTTCTCTTGAGCCTTCCCCTTAATTTTATAAGATGAGAGCTTGAGAAACCCTAAACCACCTTCAAAACTCTAGCTCCTTTCACATGAAGGTCCTCCATCTAAAACTGCGCTGATTAACAAGGAGGTTCAATGCACTTGGACAGTGTTGTGATTTGGTCAAGGTTGACCTCTTCAATCTGCCTCATCCCTTTTCACACTCAAGTGTAATCAATCCAGCTCACAAATGTCTATCTATGCTAATCCTTGTTCACACTGAACTGGTTTTATTGATGATCTCCTCTTCTTCATGCTTGCATGTTGACTTAGTCAAACTTGACTATGTCCTTATCCATTTGTCCTTGTTCACACCCATAAGTGTAAAATCCAGCTACTATGATGATCCCCTTTCACATTATAATGGGTTTTATTCATGTTTTTATTAAGCATGGGCCTCCTTACCCATTTATCCCACTACTAAGTGCAAAAATCAAAATTTTAATATTCCCCTTAGTTGCTTGCTAAAGTAGGAATATTACAGTCCTCCCCTCCCAAATGCAATCATACCTTGTTGGACTTTGGGAAGACCTTGCATGGCTATAAGAGTTCTTTCTTTTACTGTATTGGCTCCCTCAACTGCTGATGTTGAAGGCTTCTCCTCCATGGTTGTGACAACGCTGATACAAGTCTCCTTAAGAGATGGTGAGGGCTCCTCCCTCTCTGATTTTTCTTCATCAAATCTCTTGATCACTCTCTAAGTGAAATCTACGAGAGTAGATACTCTTGCATGACTTATGTGGCTAAACCACCAAGTGCTTGCTTTTCCCTTCATGTGCAGCACTGCAATCTCTCTGCTTCTCTTTCTACCACTGGATGTAGTAGGAAGAATGTTGCAAGTATTCTTGTCCAAGTCCTTGCTGAAGATGATCCATAAAAATTAGACAATAGAAACCTATTTCACTTCATCCTTCTTGTGCTGCAAGGTCTCATTTCTTCCTCCAGTTGAATGAACTGTGGGAAGGCTAGAGTCTCCTTGAAGGCTCTAGGTTGAGTCTTGTACTCAACAAGGTATTTCACTTAGAATCTAATGTTCTAAGTTCCCTTATTGCTCTTCACTCCCTCTATGAGAATAGGAAGTGCCTGGTCCTTCTTCTTCTTCTTGAAACCTTCTAGAGGTCTCACTGCAGCTTTCTTCTTTCTTCTGTTTAACCTCTTTGGAGAGGATATTCTTAGATCTGAAAAATGATGGGAGTAATCTCATCCTCTCCATCATTGTGAGATCTAATCCTTCTCTTTATTCTTTTGATAGCTGGATCTCACAGGCTGAGCCAGAGATCATGCTTTGATACCACTGTAATATCCCCAAATTGGGATTGCTAGCAAGGCATGACTGAAAAACGCATTTTTTAGGAATGTATGCTACAAAAAAAATACTAGCCCTTTGATTTCTTAGATCTGATAATCGAAGATCCAAATCCAAGAGGAAATCAGAAACCAAGCAAACTAGGTGAGATAAACAAGCCTCTCACACCTAGAATGGTCGGAAAATGCCCAATAATGGGACTGCAGCAATATGTAAACAAAATTATGGAGCTGAAACAAGCTATTCATCCATGAAATGTGTCAATAAACACATTATCATCATTTGATTTTACAGCAACAACTTCTTCTTCATTTTAGGACCTAGAAAGTGGGGAAAAACAGCAATTTAAGACCTAAAAAGGTTAATTTCAGAGATATGCATAAGAAAATAGGAAAATGATGGTTTTATCCCTTATAAAACGTTATAGGGGACTTACATATCAAATTTCATCAAAAACAATGCACTCTAGCTATGTTAAACAGATCTCCCCATCCCGGTATGGCTCAAAAAGGCCCAAACCCCATGACTTAGCTAATGCATAATTTGGTGAAGCCTTCACATCGTATTTTTTAGAGGGTTTATGATAAAATATTATGGAAATAGCCAATATGGAGTGTATTATATCAGATCATGAAGAAAAATAGAGTATCAGTCTCTTTTACACATTTTATAAGTGACTCGGCAAGGGTTTCATGAAAGTACAAGTGTGAGAATGATAGATTTGCAGAATATGGATTTGGAAAATGTAGTACACTGTAGATTTATAATAAAATAGCTGAATAATACATGATATAAAATAATAATTAAGTACAATTATTTCTGGGAGAAGGGTTGGCCCTTCCTCCAAGGAACAAACTCAAAAAGCAAGGGTATAAACCCTGCTACTGCAACACTGAATAAAATAACGCAGTTCCTGCAAATAAATATGCTAGAATAGATGGAGAATAGATTTTCCACATTCCAAGATCTGAATATCATCCCAAAGTGCTAATACACTCTTCCAGGAGGATAAAATACTCACTCACTGAGAAGAGGCACTAGTATAGTCTAGATCTGAATAGATCTAGTCTCTGCTTGTTGCAGCTCACTGAAAAACGTAAACCCCAATATGATTTACGTTGTCTAAGGGAGATGGAGCTTGGCCATGTGCCTGATAGTGGAAGAGAAGTATAATTCCCTCCAAGAGCTACTCAATGGAAGGAGAGAGAATCCCTAAACAGGAAATCCTCACAAGTCTCTGTTAAACAGCCAAGAGAACTCGAATTGTCTAAACAGACTTCAAAATAAAATATCATGAACAACCTTATCTTGAGCCTTCCCCTTCCTTTTATAATATGAGAGCTTGAGAAACCATAAAAAACCTTCAAAACTCTAGCTCCTTTCACATGAAGGTCCTCCATCTAAAACTGCATTGATCAACAAGGAGGTTTAATGCATCTGGACAGTGTTATGATTTGGTCAAGGTTGACCTCTTCAATCTGCCTCATCCCTTTTCACACTCAAGTGAAATCAATCCAACTCACAAATTTCTGTCTGTGCTAATCCTTGTTCACACTGAACTGGTTTTATTGATGATCTCCTCTTCTTCATGCATGCATGTTGACTTAGTCAAACTTGACTATGTCCTTATCCATTTTCCCTTGTTCACACCCATAAGTGTAAAATCCAGCGACTGTGATGATCCCCTTTCACATTATAATGGGTTTTATTCATATTTTTATTAAGAATGGGCCTCCTTACCCATTTATCCCACTACTGAGTGAAAAAATCAAAATTTTAATATTCCCCTTAGTTGCTTGCAAAAGTAGGAATATTACAATTGGGTGTTTAGACAGTCATTTTTCCACAATTTTTCGCTGGGAATTCGACAATTCTATCCATTTCTATAGCTGGACTCTCCATTATTTTTCCATCTTCCATCTTGGAGGTATAAGGGTCTTTCTATAAATTTTCCTTGTACTTCTTCTCTTAGTTCCACTTAATGAATGAAGGCCTCCCCAATGTTGAGCAGGGTCTGAAGATGTATTCTACATTGGACAAAATCCGTAATCAAATTTTTGGTGTCTTGATCTCATGCATTCTATGTTCTATTCTCTTTGTTTTATGTGCTTATGTTTCATGGTTTTAAGTATGTTATATGTAATTATTTAATGCGTCTATAAGAAAAATATCCTGGATCAAGTGCTACCAGAGCAGGTCTTTTTCGATGCGAATTGCATGAGTATATGTGAACCAAAAACAAGCTGCAAAGAGGCAAAGGAATGCTTATGTCCTTTGATCTCGAAGCAGGACGTGCACCACGAAGAAGAAACATGGCAGATGAGGAAGCTTGTCGGGAAGAAGAGTGGAATTACTGCAAGGCATTCTACAACATGGAAGAGAAAGTAGACAAATTGTTTGTAGAGTATAAGAAGATTGTCAAGCCCAAAAATAAAGATGAAGATGATCACAGATCAGTAAATCATGAAGATGGTGGGGAAGAGCCCCCTCCCTCTCCATCTTCTAGTAATAGTTCCTCTCCTTCTTCTCATCATTCTCACAAATGTCATAGGCATACATATAAGAAACCTTTCGTTAAACTAGATGTGAAGTTTGACTTGCCCATGCATATTGGAGAATATAATGCGGAAAATATCAACAATTGGATTAGAAAAATTGAGGTCTACCGTCGGATTCAACAGTTCAAGAAATAAGAGGAAAAGATATAGTTGGCATCTCTTCAACTAGGTGTGATCCAAGTGGATATTGTTGGACACCTGCCTATTCCACTTGGGTCCCCACCATTGATTCTTTCAGTTTTTCAGTTTCCTTAATTGTAGCATAGCTTACTAATTTTAGCAGTTTTTTGGGTCCTGAACTTCCGGAGCCGTTTTGAGGCCTTAAGCAGATTTTTTTGGGAAAACAGGGGGAATCATGGAAGTTTCTTTGATGTCTCTCACATAAAAAAATTTAGTCCTTAGATAGATATTTCGAACGAGGTAGGATGCGCGTCAAATGAAGATTGTATGTCAAAGTTACATCCTCGGGAATTTGATGTACCAATTTACCGAAACGGGGCCCATAGTTTTGGTGCTTCATCTCCTAGGGTTACGTTTTTGGATGTTTATTATTTTCCATTGTTTCTCAATAATAAAGAGGCCCTTGAGCCTCATTGTAACACAGTTCAAAGGCCTGTAGCCACCACATCTCTTCTCAGAGATAAGCTACTGGCACCCTAGTTAGTTTATTTCCATTGTGTCTTAAAACAAATTTTAGTGATTTGATATTAATGGAATGAAGTGTTATTTCCATTGCATATTTGTATTTATGGTTATATGTGTATTTTTTTGCATTCTTGCATAAATATAGGTCAAGGTGGCACCACTCTTGTTTGGTGGGAGAGAAAATTGCGAGGCAACAAAAATTTGGGTAACCTTCTCTCCTCATGGTCAAATGTTATTTCTACATTGAAAAATTAGTTTTACCCATTATAATATAAGACAAAGGCATTAATGGAATGGAAACACCTAAAGCAATGCAAAGGTAAAAATGTACAAAACTTCACTGAAGAATTTAAAAAACAAGAATTGAATTTAGACATTTCATTAGATTCACCAGAGATTGTAACTAAGTATATTAGTTCTTTACATAGTTACATAATACATTGATTATTATTATTTGAGCCTAATACTATCGATGAGGCCAGTGTGAAGGCCATGCATCTTGAAATCAGGGGGATGCATGAACAAAATGACCACCCAAAAATAGCCGTAACAACCAAAAGAAGAGGATCAAATACTTCTTGTGAACATTGTGAGAAAGAGGGACACGATGAAGAGAATTGCTAGAAACTGCACCCTGAGCTGAGACCTAAGAGGGATGACAGAAATGAAAGGAAGAAGAGAGTTGCCACCATACAACAATATCAAAAGTTTGAATCAGAGGAAGATGAGAAGTTCACAACTGCAGGAGTTGCACGAGGCAGAACAATTGACTTGGGATCAGATTCCAGTGATGAAAGGAGGATTGCAACTCTTGGAATCACAACATATGGACCCATCGATTTGGGATTAGATTCGGGTGATGAAACAAAATTTAAATAAATAATGTACCAAATATGAAAAGGTCGCCCAATATGGCATGGCTCCAAGAACTGGAGGATATCAATCAAAGCATTCAAGCATAGAATACTGAGCTAAGGAGACTCCTACAGGAAGAAGAAAAGGAGAAACAAAGGTTGCTACGCCAGTTGCAGGCTAAAAATGAGGCCTTGGAAATTTTGCAGCATAACCACCTTGAGGTAAAAAGTGATTCTTCAATTTCATATACTTTTCATGATGATGATTTTTCTACTTTTGAAAATGATACTACAGGAATCAAATTCAAATTGTTAAATAAAATGGGGTATCAGGGAAAGGGCCTCGACATTAATGACTAGAGTATCATAGACCCCATCAAAGTAGAAGAAGTACCCCATCATGTAGGACTTGGGTATCTGAGGAAGGAGGTTGGGGAATGCTCCAAAACAACCAGTGACCCACCAACTACAGATGATGAGAGCACCTCATTGCCTTCTAGTGATAGTGAGGGATCCATGAACACTTATTAGAGGCACATTAGGAGGAAGCTTTCCAAGACGATCCAGAAAGTCTGGAAGACGAAGAATCCTTGCAACAATGAATAACACTAGAAATCTGCATGTCAAACCCTTCGTGCCCAAAACTCACCCATGAAGAATCTAGTCATAAAACATATTCCTCAAGAAAATCTGCCAGAAGAAGATGACCCATTTACTTTATTAAGTAAAAGATGGTTTTTTTGAGGTAGTAGCTCATTATGGCCACACTTTGTAAATCATGTGTTGCAAGTGAATGTAATAATGATGATGTTTTTTCCATAACTTCGAAATGCAACAATGATTTTTTGGCCTTTTCTTATGATTAGTTGAGGTATAGGTTTTTATTATGTAATCCTTGACCAATGAGTGTGTGCTATAAAGTCTTGGAAAGTGAGGGGTTGTTTGAGTCATGTGTGATTTATAAATTATGAATTAGATTTGCGTGCGGGTGATTAAAAGTGTTGTTTGGTGAGGAAACAATCCGTGTGTTGGATGTGTTAATGCTTTTGGTGGTCCAAAATCTCCTCAGTAGGGAGTATTGATCCAGGAGGATCTTAGAGAACAAGTAGCTTTAAATTTAGTCCAAAATAAGAGTGGTCAGAATGTGGAAAACCCAGTACTATGTTGAAGTGCTCGTCACCCTAATTCCAACGACGTGAACGAAACTCAATTTCGAGTTGGTATGAGGAAGTTAGAGCCAATCAAAGTTCAGGGTTGACTTGCACATGTGGTAGACTTAAGGAGGCAACAAATTGGAAGAATCCAACGCCAGAATCTGGCGAACCTCCAGGTGAATTTGGGGGACTTTTGAAATGCCCAGTAACCTCCAATTCTAAGAAATTTAAAAAAGGGCTATAGTTATAAACTAAAAAAAATAAATTATTAATAGGTGGTGAGCCACCAACCCTGCCACCCATTATCAAACTACATGGCAAGTTAATGGTGGGCGGGTTCTCACCCCCGCCGCTCCCGTGACTGTTATTGAGGTGGGGAGGCAGGGCACCTCCAGCAGATCTGCCAAACCCCACATACATACATACATACATACATACATACATACATACATACATACATACATACATACACACATATATATATATATATATATATATATATATATATATATATATATGCCAAGTTAATGGTGGGCGGGTTCTCACCCCCGTCGCTCCCGTGACTGTTATTGAGGTGGGGAGGCAGGGCACCTCCAACAGATCTGCCAAACCCCACATACATACATACATACATACATACATACATACATACATATATATATATATATATATATATATATATATATATATATATATATATGTATATGTATATGTATGTATATATATAAGTATAGGACCGGCGGGGGTTGAACCCGCCCGACCCACGTGGCTGGCCCCCGAGCAAGAGGTCCCCAAATTAAATTCAAACCCAATATAACATAAAATAAACATGCTCAACAAGATTTGAACCATGATCGACGGATGGGACAAGCGCCTTAAGACCTCCACCCTAACGAACATCCCAACGGGCTTACGTTTGAGTATACGCCAGTGAAATACTATATAAACATGCAGCCCACAGATGCACCCAGGCAGAGGTAGGGAGGAATTCAAGTTTTAACATTAATTTATTGCAGGGGAGTGGAACTTTGTTCCTGGTAGGAGGCGAGAACATTTCCCCATGGAATATTTTGGTATCAAAAAGCTTCTGAGAGGTGCAGAAGGGATTTTCATCAGAATTGGGTGTTTGGACAGTCATTTTTGCATGATTTTTCACCAGGAATTCGGTGGTTCTATATGTTTCTGCAACTGGACTCTCCATTCTTCGGCCATATTATAGCTTGGAGGTATAAGGGTCTTTATGTAAATTTTTCTTGTAATTCTTCTCTTTAATGCCACTTAATGAATGAAGGCCTCCCCACAGTTGAGTAGGGCCCAAAGATGTAGTCCACATTCGATGAACTCTGTAATCAAATTTTTGGTATCTTGATCTCATGCATGTTATGTTATCTTTTCTCTTCATTTTATGTTCTTAGGTTTCATGGTTTTAAGTGCTATGTTATATGTAATTCTTTAATGCATATATAAGCAAAATATCTTGGATCAGGCAAGCACATGCCTTTAATCCCATCAGATCTTATTTATCAATCTACCCAGTTGGCCTCCACTTCTGATGAGTCTCGTGATGCCATTTCGGTACCACCCGATGATTAAACTTTGCCTTCTTGGGCCATCTATTGTCCTCTCTCTTATGACTTCCCCAACTTCTCGTTACCATCATATGAATCTATTCGAGAAGTCATGTTGATTTGTGACTGTCTTTGGGGAGGTATTCATCACCACTCTTCCTTTTTCCCCCATGTAGATATTTTGGACGTGTCTCATCAAATCCTAGTCCCCTTTCGCAATACCAAAGTTTCCCCACATTTCACATGATTTTTTTATTATCTCTTCTTAAGGGAACTTGACTAAGATATCTTCTATGATACCTATTAATATTTCCATGAAACTAGGTGTCGTGGAAAATATTTTGATTGGGGTTGATTGCACTCCCTTTGAGATTGACACCCATACTTCCCTTTGAAAATAATTTTGTGATGTCTTTTCTTGGTCTTATGATGAAATTCCTGGCATCGATCCACACATTTTCCAACATAAAATTAAGACTTATCCTGGAACCAAGCCTATTCGGCAAAAATGCTGACAGGTTAACCCATGCAAGGTATCTGCTATTAAATTTGAAGTTTAAAAAATTCTCAATGTTGGTTTTATCTATCTTGTGCCCTTGACAGAATGGATCTCTAATCTCATTCCGTTTGATAAGAAACAAGGGAATATTAGAGTCTTTTTTTATTATCGTTACTTGAACCTAACATGCCCAAAAGATAGTTATTCGACACCTTTTATTGGCCATATTATTGATGAGTGTCATGGTAACGATATATTCTCTTTTATGGATGGTTTTTTCCAAATACAACTAGATCAAAATCAATCCAGAAGACCAACAAAAAATTGTTTTCATATTCCTTTGGGTACATTTTCTTATCATAAACTACCCATTGGTCTTAAAAATGGTGGTGCTACTTTGCAGTGGGCCACACCTTATGCATTTCATAACATTAAACACATTGTTGAAGTTTATCTTAATGACCTTACCGCTCGTTCTTTACTTTGTGAGGATCATCCTCAACACCTTCGAGAATTTTTTCTCCGATGTCTTTATTGCAAAATTTGGCTTCATCCACACAAATCACAAATGTGTTTTGTTTACAATATGGTGATTGTTAGGATTCATTTTTTCGCAAGAGGGGATCCATGTTGATCCTTTAAAGGTTGAGGTGATTATCAATCTGCCTCCTCCTCTTACTATCTGCCAACTTAAAATACTTTAGGGAAAAGCCACATTTTTTGGATGATTCATTGCCAATTACACCCATATTACCCAAGGCTTCATGCACTTTTTTAATAGAGGAGTACCTCTCATTTTTTATAACCAAGACCAACGTTCATTTGATGATATTAAACATGCTTTGTTGTCCGCGCCTTTATTGAGTCCCCCTGACTTCAACCACAATTTTTTGTTATATCTCATCATCTCGTAGTCTTCCTTAGGTATGGTCCTCATCCAAGAAGATGATATGTGTAATGGAAATACTATTTACTATCTTATAAAATGACAAATCAGTCGCAAGATTTGCTATTCCCATGTCGATTAGTTGGCTTTCATAATCATTATTTTTGTACAACAGTTAAGGAATTATTTTATACTACAAAAGACTATGATCATTAATGAATCCAAACCCATGAAACACATTCTTAGTCATCAAATAATAGAGGGAAAATACTCCAGATGGATTGTTACCCTTCAGGAGTTTTATTTGGAGTTCATTATTGCAAAATTCAAAAATTCCTTAGCTTCCGCTAAGATTCTTGTTGAGTTTCCTCAAACTGATGAGGAAGTTGTGGCCATGGATTCTTTACCTCATGAATCCCTGTTCCTCATTATTACTTCTAACCCTTGGTATGGATACATCCTTCTATATCTCTAAACACAAATTTTTTGGCCTGAACTATCTATTGATGATTGTTGGCACATACGCTACCAGTCTTGACACTATCTCATTATTGATGATACTATATACCATCGCGGTTTTGACATTATTTTACGTCGATGTATTACTCACGAAGAAGCCAAAAATGTTGTAAATGATTGAAATTATGGGGCATGTGGTGGTCATTTATCTACGTTTTCCACCGCTCAGAAAAATCTTGCGTGAAGGGTACTTTTGGCCTTCACTTTTTAAAGACTGTATCACCGCAGTCTAAAATTGTCATCCATGTCAAATATTTTATCGTAAAATTCATGCTCATCCTTCCTTGTTAATTATAGTTGTGGTAATCAGACCTTTTTCCCAGTGGGGAATTGAATTTGTGAAATGCAACAAGCTTCCACCCAAGGTCATCATTATATCATTGTAGTGGTTGAATATTTTACTAAATGGGCTGAGGCTATGCCTACACATCTAAATGATGGTAATATTGTTGCCTTGTTATTTTTTAAACATGTCATTACCAGGTTTGGTATGCCTAAAGGCATCATGACTGATCATGTTAAACATTTTTAAAATCATATGATATCAGAATTAGCTGCCAAGTTGGGTTTCGCCATGAAAATTTCTCACCCTATTATCCCCAAGCCAACGGTTAAGTAGAAGCTGTCAATCACACTTTGAAAACCTTGTTACAATGGATGGTAGAAAAATGTAAATCTAATTGTAACCTTATGTTATTTTCTTTCTTATGGGCATATCGAACCTTAGTGAAATTTGCCACTGCCTTTACTCTGTTCCAACTAGTTTATGGGGTGGAGTCAGTTTTACTAATATAGTGTGAAATATCTTCCCTTGAACTATTTTATTCCTTGACACTTTGGACGAGGAAGAACATCTCCTACAACTTAACCATATCTATGAAAAATTCCTTCTCTCACTGGTCAATAATGAAACTCATAAAAAACACGTAAAGAATGAATATGATAAATCTCTTCGACTTTGTGTCTTCTACGAAGGTGATATTGTTTTAGTCTATGACCAAGACCATGATAGGCTAGGGGTAGGTGAACTTGACCCCATGTGTCATGGTCCATACATTGTTAAACATGTTCTCAAGAAAGGGGCCTACGAGTTAGTTGATTATTTAGGAAATCCATTGTCAGAGCCATGGAGTGGGCTATTATGCTTAGTTTCTTTGCATGGTCGCTTGTAAATATTGTATATAAGTGTGCATGTAATAAGTTTATTTACGTTTATTTACCTTTTTCCATGGTTTCTGTGTGTGATTCGTGTGTCTAGTCTTTGATGAATATATGTAAACACCCTCGCTTCCTTGTAGATGCTTTGTAGATGGTTCAAGCCATTACACTCAGAATGTTGATTCCATCACTTTGGTCCTATTTTTACCCACTAATGATCTTTTGATATATGGGGGTATTGGTATTCTCCATTTCAAAAACAATTTGGTCGAATATAGTTTCATTATTGAGCTCTTCACCGAGGCTAGTTGCATTGGAATATGCCACATAGTTGTTTAGCTTGACTCTTAGCTCGTAGTATCTCATCTTAATCATATCTATTCTATAAGTAACTCAACTCTCCTATGCTATTTTATGAGGTTACGTCTTTAGGAGTGTTTATTTTATTATATTCATTGTGTTCATATTCCTTGAGACCAAAACTAATTGGTTGATTCATTAGCTAATTATGTGTTAAATTGGAATTTTTCACATCAATAGTTTTAACCATGCACATGATTAAACATTCATTGTAAATACATATCATTTAAACAAAAATATAGAAACTTGGTTTTCATTTTATTATATATCAAAAATTCTGGGTACATAGTTTAATAATTTGGAAACTGAGGCCCTGGCTACTATGCCATACATATGTAGATCCATAAAAAAAAAACACATCCCTATAATATTGCCTCCAATCAGTGGTGCTCATGATGCATAATGTCGCATTCAGAATGTGGCAATGAAGGGTTCGATGACAGGTTGACTAAAACCAAATTGTATGCCTTTGGAAATGTGGAGGGGTATCTTCCATACTCTAAGGAACACCTAAATTAATCCCCTCGACATTGTGAGTGAACTCCCACAACACCCCATCTTCATCCTCTATCTTTGCTGCAGCTGTTTTTGGGGCCTGGGTGGGTGCTACATGTCTCCTTAATGGAGAATAACCTACAGGGTGTGTAGGCGCCACATATTCATATCACCAATTATCAAGTCTTAATAACTTTGTAACCATTCCAAAAAAAGTTGAATATTGAAAAAAATACAAAAAATTGAAAAACACAAAAATGTTTTTTTTTTTTTTACCTCTGTCATCAAAATCCTCTTCAGTGGGAAAGACTATGTCTAGATCTCCTTGGAAATCCACTCCATCATAGAGAGTCATCCACTGGAAACGTAGTTGCTCTCAACCACTTAAAATAGGTGGTAGGAATCCAACCACTAGTGTGTACTCAATTCTCCCTAGGAATGATAGAACACCACCTCAACATTTAAGGTTCAGTTGGCAGTGGATAAACCACATAATCCAAAACCATTGGTTTCATGTGATGAGCATTAGTATTGCAACAAGAATGCTGCAACTCCCAAGGCTACTAACTTTAATTATCAACCTGAGGATCATACAAAATTAAGAGGTATCAGAACTATATGTACAAAATACAATGTGTCCTTATTTTGTTGATATGATGTAATGGAGAGAATGTCATGAAATAAAAGCCTAAACTAATTGCAGAAACAAAAATGTTTCTTTCAAAAGAAATTAATCCTAGGAAAGAACAACAATTTGTAACTGAAATCATAAGAGCATGAATTCAAATAAAAATACCTCAACTAATTTGCGAAAATGAATGTCCTAAGTGGTTTTTGTTCTTCCTATGGGTCATTATTCAACCCTAAGAGACAAAAACCATCCTTTGTGAGAAAATATGGTTGATTTTTCACATTACAAGAGTGCTACAAGAAACTCTGTGTTTGGTATAGGAAACTCTGTTTTGGAGATAACTCACCAAATGACCATGTAAATAAAATAAAAATGGTATGGGAAAATTATTTTTAGTAATCAGGATGTCTTAGGTCTCCATTACAAGTGGAATCACTCCAAAATACCCCTGTTCACACATGCTAAAAAATAACAGAAAAATACTACTCTAAAATATGGAAATTCAAGAACTAGTGAGCTAGTTAATCTATCAAATGCCTAACCTAATCAAGTGAAAATTAAATGGGGAATTTTTTTATTATTAAATTTAACATTATTATGACCTAATACAAGTGGAATCAAGTCAAATGGATCTCATTAACCCCTTCTAAAAAATAGCATAAATTTAGTACTATTTTGCTACAAGGCATTTCCAGAAATCTTATATTCGTGAACTAGTAACCAAATCCAAGTAGCTTAATGATTAAGATGACCCTCCAAAGTTATTATAAGGATGAATAATTATTTTCAACCTATAAAAAAACTTCAAAATAACTCACTTAAATAATATAATTCAATCTTACAGCAAGAAAAGAAACAATACTAAATACAAAAATATGAAAAACAAAAGTAAGAGATGCATGTGAATACGAAGTGAAAATATCATCAAGAAATTGTGCAAGAGGGCTCTGAGGCTCCTGGGATCACCAATCCCAAGGAAAAATTAGATTCCTATGCAAGAAACCAAGCCTTTGAAGCCAAAAATTTCACCAATCTTCATTATTGAATCAGTCCAAGTACATCACTACAAGAAAAGAAAGTGGAGCAGCCAGAAAACAAGTTTTATCCGAAATAAGACTAAAAAATACATTCCCATAGAGGCCAATTCGAATTGGTACTTATAAAAAATTATGAGGAAGCATTCCCCTTTAAAGGAGGAAGATTTCCCCTCCAAAATCCCTCAAATAGTGGATATGGTTCCCAACACTAGGAGTTTGCAGTAAATGGTAGGGAACACATTCCTAGATTTTCTCAATCATTGGTGTTGCAGAATATCTCCATAATTTCTCAATTATTTCATGATATTTTTTTCATTTATTCTCCAATATTTATCCTCCAGTAGAAGGGAGCAAGTCGCTAAATTATCTCCTTCTCCAAATATTCATAATCTGCCCAATACTCTCAAAATATCCTTCAAAAATAAATAATATTAGGAACAAATATGAAATTATCTCTAAAGATTCCTAAGAACATATTAAAGCATAAATTTTTTTATTAAGTGTATAAAGAGAGATTTAATATATCTTTTATGTGCCTAATAAAGGTTATACGGGCCTAAATTTATGTCTATTTTAGAGACCCAGCATACCCCCCTACTGAAATTGTTGCTCATCCTTTGAGAAACCTATTCATCCTCCTTGCCTTGTGGTTATTCATATATGCTGTCATATTTCATTCTTTGTTTATTGGTCCATGTGTTGCTTCTCCTGTTGATCTTATTACTACTCTTCTATTTTCATTTCTTCTATCTCAGTTTCCCATTAAACTTCTAATGTAGGTTCAAGTTGCTTCTTTCTCTCAAGTGATTCTTTAACTATAATGGTGTGAAAATTTAGGGCCTTGTTTGAACCTATTGTTGAGGAGTTGTGGACATTATTTGGTGTAGGGAGCATGATTTTGGTGATAGCCATGGCTATCTTTTCTTGCTGTGTTTTTTTGTTTTTTTTTAAATGTATTTTCTCAGTTAGCAGCTTGTTTCTGAGTGAGCTGCTTAACCTTTTTATTTGTTTTTTTCTTCTTGCATGTGTTACATGGAGGTCCTCAGGTGCCTTGTTTTCATAATCTTGGAGCCTATTGGTGGTCCTTTGAAGCCATATTCATCGACTTATCCTCATATTTGGACCTTCTTGTACCATATACATAATTGCTTTTGGAAAATTTTCAACTTCCTGCAGTAGTCTTATTTCTGCTTCATGGGGCTCTGGATTTCTTAGAGATGAAGGGAAATGGTTTATGGAGGTTAGGGATGGAGTGATGGAATGATTGGAGTGATGGGGAGCGAAGGGAAGAAGTACCATGCCAAGGTATAGGTGATCGAGCTGCTAGTGGTGCAACGTAGGGTTAAGGGAGAGAATCCTTGTGCATGGAGTGAAGTGAGGATTAGGAGTGGTAGTTATAGGAAAAAAATAAATTATCATGATATTTTTGAAGTTTAGAAACCTTTGAGAGAGATACTTTCCTTGTAAATAAGTTTTCTGTAGCATTTATAGGGTTTCCTTTAATGCTATAGGCTGTAGCTGCTAGGACTTTCTTGTAGAAATTAGAGTCACGAGTAAAAATGGGGTTTTCTACCTACTTGAAAGGTGAAATGAGTGAATGGGTGCATGCTGTAGTTTTCCATGGAATGTGTAAATAGAGGAGAGAGAGAAGAGAGGAGGAAAACCACCTTTGATACAAAAAAATTGTCCTGGTTAATTTCCTATAGCAAATATGTTTTTCTTGTAGCAAATTCCTGTAACAACATTTGTTCCTATAGTAGCCCTATTTCACATGTAGAAACTCTATTTCACTTGCCAAGAGGTGTTGGTTTCACCTTTTATTTTTTCAATTATTTTATTTTATTTTTCAATTTTTTTCTCTTTTTTTCAATATTTTGTTTTCATTGCACTGCAAAATAAACTCAGATTTATTTTTCTGTTAACTGAGTTCACCCTCAACTACCCCTTGGCACTCCTTTTCTTTAATCATAACTAACTGCTTACTACCCACTTTCTCAATTCCTCTTTAATTTTGTCTTGTTCCTCTCGCACATGTGTGTGTGTCTTGGTGGAAAAGTGAAGCTAATTTCTAGATACGGCCGAGGTTTCTCTGCTACTGATTTTGGCTATATAAAAAAACTTTCCTTCTCACACTTTTAATGTTTTCTTAATCTAGAATAGATTCAAAGAAAGTTTTAGATGATTTCATACCTAAACATTACCCTTGATGTGTTTTTTCAAGTGATATTGAGGTTGTTGATATGACCGTTGAAGCTACCTTTTGTGGTTCTCAAGCTGCATGTGATAATCATTTCGAGGTCCTATTACTAATAATCTTGAATATTGAGGTCTTATAGGGTTTTTTTGTTGTTGTTGTTGCTGCTTCACATCTCTAGATAAAATGATGTTGATGAGATGTTCATGATGTGAGTGTTGTAGTTGATGATTTTTCTTCTATACAAGTCTTCATAGCATGATGATTATTTGATTGATAAAGTTCTTTTTGTGTGTAGTCTTCTTCCCAATGTTCAATATTCTACTGGTGGAGTGGATGGATTGATTCCTAAGGAGGGTGTGCTCTTTTCAACTTCAAAATGGCTTCATGTGGCTGGATATTCTTCTCTGTAGGTGAAAAAATAATTGATGTTGAGTTTTGATGTGACTGTAGAGGCTGTTACAAGAGGAATCATATACTTGTAACAACCATTTAATTCCTCTTAAAGACATCATTACTACCTGTGGGATTGATGGAAATTCATAGGATGCATAAGGAAAATGTTACAATCATCAAGAGGTGGTGTAGGTGGTGGAAAAGTTGACGACATAGCTTTTTCTAATTTTTTTCATGTAAGGCAGAGTGGAACTTGTGGATGAATTTGGCTAGATAGAGTGGGTAAGTGATTGAAGTGGTGTTTGGGGACCTCTCTAAACCTTCTCTACATAAGAAATGATCTTTTGACCATTTCCTAAAATCAGATATGCTTGCTATAACATCTACATGACTTCTTGTAGCATTTCAGGACAACCCCGTTGTAGCAAACTTGTTTTAGGTATAGCTCTCAAATGGTGCACCATATTGACCTGAATTGTTTTGAGCATATTACTGTCATCCTTATGAAACTCCCCATAAAAAATCTTGGCCATTGGATGCATGAATCTTGAGAAAAATTAAAAATGGTTATAGGTGATCAAGGTTTATTTCTCACAAAATGTGCACGATAAATTGTTGAAATTTCTTGAGCATGTCACCATCATCCATATGCATATCCCCATGAAAAAACTTGGCAAATGGATTCACAATTTTCAAGATATAATAAAAACGATTTTCTGCTCAAAAACAAAAGTTTCTTGTAGCAAAAACGGGGTTTCCTGTAGCATTTTAGGAAAACGAGGAACATGAATGAGAAAAGATTGGAAATGATGGGTGGATGTTGGAAATGGATGAGGGTGATGGATTGGCATGACTTAGGTCCTTTTGGAGCATATGAGCAAAGGAGGGGGAAGTCCAATTTTGACTTCCTTTGACTACGATTTTGACCAATTTTTTCTTTTGGTGCCAACTTTTTTTTTTGCTACTTTCAAATGTTGGAGAGAACTTGCATTCATTAGAGAGAGATACATGGAGAAAATACATTTTTTATTTTCATTTTTTCACTTTTTTTTTTCTTTAGGCCTACTAGCTGCCTCAATGAGGTTTTCAACTAGTAGGTCTACCTAGGTGCCTCAAAGGAGGTTTTCACCTAGGATATTTTATTTTTCTCTTATTTTCTCTTTTTTCCAACCCATTGACCGCCTCATGGAGGTTTTCAATCAGTGAGCCAATATTAGATGCCTCAAAATAGGTTTTCACCTAAGATTTTATTCTTTTTCCTTTTTTCTCTTTTTCCATTTTTTGATTTTTTCTATCCTACTCTACTTGAAAAAAAAAAATTCCCTTTCAAGTATATGAATACTTCCAATGGAGCCATGTACACATCAATATGACAGATACAATCATGTGTACACTGGACATAAATTCTTTGACATGTACCTGAATATGGGAGATGAATCGCTTTGACTGAGATTGTATCATGTATTGTTGAAGAAGAGTGTGTTGTTACAACTTAATGACTATCCAGAACCATATTTCAATATAGCTTTGATGCCCTTGGTTTTATTTCTCATTGGGGACATTCTTCATGTATTCTTCTACCATGAAATTCAAATCTTCCACTTTTTCTGATTATTATCTTGAACAGATGGGGGAAATGATGGTAAACATGAGTGTTATCACTGGAAAATAAAACAAGCAAAATGACATTATAAAATGTCAAGAAGAAGGATTTATAAGGATGAGAAACATTAGAGAATCTGGAAAATTTAAAAATCTCTAAGGTCAAGAGGCAAAATATCAAATTGTGCACATAAGACACATGCACAAAGCGCTCCGCGTGCATTTTTCTTCGATAGGCACAATGGTCTGCGCGGCTTTCACTCAAAAAGTTGCGCGGTCCTAGGAGTTGTGGAAGTCATCATCCAGAAACACTTGACACACTTCAGGAGAAGATTCTCCACTTGAGGCCACCTAAGGACAACCGCCTTGAGCCCCCTTGAGACCTCAAGTGAGCACACAAAGGAATCAACCCCCACTCTTGGGTCACTATCCACAAGTGTACCAAGAGAGGGAAGAAGGATTTGAATTTTCCTATAAATTGCCACCATGAGAAGAACAAATGGAGAACACATTGTTATGTTGGCAAAATTTCCCATGAGAAAACCAGTAGTGTGTGATCTTAAGCAGCAATAGATTTAGAGTATTCAATTGTTGGCCACCCAAAAACTCAAATCCTTAGGAGAAGAGAGATGCCTTGCGGAACCAGCTCAAGGGTAAAGACCTCCTTGCATTAGGTATTCGAGCTCCATAGCTCTAAGGATCCTTCTCAAGTGTGTAACATTCTACCTTTTCTTTACTAATAGAGGTCAATAAGAGGGGATTAATCCACCATTTGTATTATTGTCTCGTTTGACTCATTTGAGCTTTTGTTTTTGTTTTGTAGTAGTTGTGTTTCTTCTTCTTATTTGCAGGATTCTATTTTTGATAAAGTAGTGTGTTTTATATGTTAGTGTGTTTCCACTAACCAACTAACAATATTTTCTTCCTATGACCATTTCTTGTAGGTTTCAACCATTCCTACCAAGCACCAGTGTTTTAGTACACTCGTTCACTAAACACACCATAACAGGATTAGTGACTCCACTTATTTTACTCTTTAGCTAAGTGGTTGTGTTTTTGTAGAGCCTTCTCTCTACTCAGGATTACTGCTAGACCAACTCTCCTCCTCCTCTTCTTCTCTCCTTCACCCATTTTGAAGAGTTTTATTTTATGAGTTCCAAAAAATTTATGCAGGAAAATCGTGCGGATTCAACATAGACAAACGTGGCAGTCCGTGTGTGTTCAACTTAGATCTGCACGCAGATTCACGCATATGTGTAGGAAAATTCTATGCAGAAACTGGTGAACGAGTTTGTCATTAGTTTTCTTCATTTTTTGCAGCTGAAAAGTGACTGACAACCCAAAGAAAATCTTCCAGTACTCCGATTGGTGTCCCATGACTGTTAGGACATGCTTTTAGTTGTACTTTAGTTTAGCTATTTGCATAGTTTTTATTTTTAGATTATTGTCACAAACTCATATAGTTTAATTAGGGGGAAAGTAAGTGGATAAAATCCACCCATGCTATTTGAATGAACTTATTTTTTGAAAATACACACCAAAACACATAGGTAATTAGCAAGGAGTAAGTGGCCCATATCCACACATGCTTAGCTAGTTCCCATTTATTTTTTCGTAGTGGTTGCAATAATTTTAGTTTTAAAATTTTGCATTAGGAACTGGGACTAGGACTAAATTATATTAGGGAGAAAGTAATATTTTTTTCCCTTGCAAATTTTGGTGACCTTGGGCATGCATATGAATGCTCTCTTTTGATAATTTTCCATCTCCCTTTAGTAAAACATTTAGTTTAATAGGAAAAATTTTAAGCGGCCCACTATCCGCACATCATTTTCTTTTCGAAAGGAATAATGAAAATACAGTTTAAGTAGGAGGACGTGTAAAGGATCACCACATATCCGCATCTTACAAAATTTTTGATTGTAAACTTTCTCACACACATTGCCACAACATAAGAAAAGTAAGCCACCTTAAAACTAACCATAAGTGAACTCATTAAATCTCCCCACAGGGCCCACAAGATAAGTAATAGTTCATGTTAGGACCATGGGGATAGGCATCCAATAAACTGCCATGGTCAGTTTACATTCTTGAAACATAGAATTTGAATTTATAGGGATATTTAAACCCATCTATCCGCCTATAGAAAATAAAACCCCGAGTGCCACGTAGACCCGATTCAGAGGGGGTTAAGCTTAGGCCCAATGTGTTGGCAATATGATGCAATATGTTGTCCTTGATGGAAACCTACTTGATGAAGTTTTCCTTGATAAGAAGAAAATGTGAAAAGGATGTATCTACAGGTCAGTTCAGATGAGGTAGAGAAAGGAAATCCAGTTAGGATCAGATAAATGATAAATATAATATGTCACAGTGTATACGTAGTGTTTATGAAGCAAATTTGCGTATACACGCGGGTACGAAGAAGCAAAGTCGTGTATGGCTTTTGCACTCTAAAATTATGATACGAAGGGGCATCACTATGGTATTAACCCACAATATTGAGTGATGTTTCATCTATTTGATTCTGTCCAAGAATACCATCGGCACTTGTGTGGTTTTGGCTCATGGTATTGGTAAAGGCTAAAACTATATAAGGAGAAGAAGATCATAGTGTAGAGGTGTGCATGTGCCTGGGTATTAATGAATATTTCACTCTGAAGTATATTTGCATGGAATGGGTTACGGTTTATTGACAGATCTAAAATAATAATGAACCTATGAATACAATGGTGGATCAAGATATCTAGACCTGAAATGACTATGTATTTATTAGATCTGTTTATGAAATGTTTTTATTTGTGATCTGGAAAATGTTCGCTGAAGTGAAGGGTAAGATCTAAGCTGATTAATTATTATGAAGAGTTCCGTAGTCCTATAATGTTTGCAAGTCTATACACAGGTTCATCTCTGTAAAAGCGCATAAATACACAGGTTTAGTTAAGCAAAAGTGTGTATGGAATCTAGGGTTTTGCTGAAGTGTGCGGAAGGAAGTTTCTGATTTTTTGTTGTTGTATTACTGTTGTTTGTCAATGATGTCTTCATACAAATCTGGGTTGTTTGGATACTGATTATGTTGCTAGTTGATTATGATTAAAGATCAGTGGTTGGTTGGTTGATTGATGATTAAGTGAATGATTTGATGTGGTTATGAGTTTCATTTTGATGTATGTTATTTAAGCTTAAATGTGTGGAATTTGATGAAAAGAGGCCCACAAGTTGTATTGTGCTAACGTTGTTTGGATCCAATGTGAAAATTGATGAAACATGGTTTTCGATGGTGCTAAAGGTCAAAGCCTTCATTAAGGGGGTCATAGCTCCCTTCCAGTGGTTGCTAGTAAACGAGATCAAGGGTAGTAGCTCCCTTCCAGGAGTGGCTAGTAAATGAGAAGCAGGGGGTCATAGCTCCTTTCTAGTAGTGGATGGTAAACGAGATCAGGGGGTTGGAGCTCCCTTCCAATAGAATCTGGAGAATGAGAAAAGGTTGCAGCCTCTTATCACTTATAATTTTGTGAAAAATTACTTGACATGGTCATTGAAGTTCATTATCAAAGGTTTCAATTTGGTATAGGAAATTTTCATTTTTTCATATTTAACCTATCCTAAGGTTCAATACCACCTTCATTTCATCTCAATCCACCTCCATTCAGGTCATGTCATGTCACATCAATCATCATTTGTTGTCATATTTCATTTCCCAAGCACTTAAATTTGAAAAAGGATACTTTAGCCAATTTTTCCTCTTTTTGTAGCATTTTACACTATAAAATAACAGTTTTCGCTAAAAAACTGCCTAATAGTTTTGTAGTGAAACTGTCAGAAAATGAGATAGCCATAGTACAATTTTTTTTTTTTCTGTTTGTCTTGTTAAATCCAATGCAAGGTTTCAATTCATGATTAGAGGAGATAGGGTGGATGTCATTCGAGTCAGTTAGGGTTATTTCAAAGGTACAATGTCATGCTTGAGGTCATCATTACCGTTTTTAGCATGGATGAGTCATGATTAGGGCATGAGTTTTCATTGAAACCATAAAACCTTACCCAATTGAGTCTTTTTGTCATTCTCTACTTTATCCTTGCATGTTATTTAGTTTCTGGAGAGCTACTTCACCGAGCCAAGCTGGCTGCTGGCATTTTCAAAATTTGCAGGTGTCCTTAATCAAGCAAGGCTGAGAAGATATAAATTCACCATGGATGGAAGAAAGAAGACTGACAAATGTGGTCACTGCCATAGATATGAGCCAATGGACATGAATTTGTTCAATTAAGACCCAACGGCCTTGGAGATATTTAGAATAATAGGGTGTTTGCAATTCCGCCAAAGGTTGCAAGGTTGTCATCTACAAGTTTCCAAGGAGTTTGCTAATAGTTTTATTGGGACAGTTTCAAAGTTGGGAATGCTAAATATTACAGTAACACCAAACACTATTTTAGCAGCAACTGGAATCCCTAGGGGAGGGGAAAAATCATTCAAAGGTATCAAGTTCACCATGCAGGACTGCAAAGAATTCATCAAGCTAGAGCATAGTGAAATTTATCTCACAAATGCCATCCTAAGGAGCTACATGAAATAAAACTTCTCAAAGATGATGCCAATTATTTAGAAGTACTTCACATGTGAAGGGGGGTTTCACATGGTCTACTTCTACCACCTTAGGCTTGTACTGCATTTTGTGGGTAAGAGGTCTCTTGACTTTCCCTTTTGCTTATACAAAAGCCTAACTAAAATGTTAGATAAGGTCCAAGTTAAAAAGGAAGGAAATGAAACTTCTCTCTTTCACCATGGTTTAATTAAGTTGTTGGTGTTAGAAGAGTTGAAGAGATTAGGTATAGATTGGACATCCTTTCTATTCATGAGTGGTTTTGAGGTAGATGCTATCACTCCTAAAAGAGTTCCCAAACCTAGAGATGTTTCATCACCTAGAGTGGCAGAGCAAGTTGAACCAATGAGCATAGGGACAGAGCCTTTGGAGAAGATTAAAACACCCAAACCTACACCTACAAAATGGAAGCCAATACTTAGCAAACATGGAAAAAAGAGAGTTACAAGGAGCCAAATAGTGGTTAAGGGTATCTTAGAATGCATCTTGCATGCCATTGATATTGAAGAAACTCCCATTGTCCAAGCTGAAGACATAGATGAGGGAGGAAGGAAGCTTAAGAAAGGAATAACAACTAAGAAGTTAGAGTTTGCAGGTGATGATGCTGGATTCATGTTTCAAGATAGAAAACCAACGACAAGACATGCAAGAAAAGTATTGTAAAGCAACAAAGAATCTCAGAAGATCAGTGAAACTATTTAGCCACCACCAAGCATCATAGACCTCTCCTCACCTGGAAAAGAAGAATTAGTCATAAAAAAAAAAAAATGTAAAGAGAAAATCACTGAAAAAAAATAATTTGAAACCCCTAAAGAACATTTAAAAGAGGCAGGTGAAGAGATATCAGTCTTGAGGAAAGAGGCAAAGAAGGATAGAGATGAAAGAGTGCAATTTGAATAAATGAGGAAGATATGGGAGGATCAAGTCACAAGTGTCTCAAAGACCTTGGACAACACATAAAAATTGATAAAGTGGACCCAACCAATAAGAAGAGAGGTAAAGCACATTAAAAAGGTAAACCTGCACTTGCAATCCAAGAATATGACACTAAAGGACCAAGTCAAAGACCTTCAAGAACGACTGGAACTGGTTCATGAAGAGCTAGAAAAGAAAGGTTTAAAGATGATTGTGGTTGAGGAGCCCATAGCTCAACTGCTCATAAACGAGGACGAAAAACCAAAAGAACAATAAGTTGAGATTTAATATGCCTTAGAAGGTTCATTACATGTAGAAAATCAATTTTTTACAGCTGGAGGTCAGTTTTTGGAGACAGCTTTGAAATGGGCAATTTTTGGGGTTTTACATAGTTTCGAGTGTTTCTTAGGCTTAAAGCCAGGAAAACTCTACGAAAAAACCTGTAGCAACATTTTTTCTTCTAAAGTCAATTTTTTGCAGTTTTCAAGGAGGGATATTCATGGTGTTGATGTGTCATGACTTGATTTACATCATGGAACAACAAAGAAGTGAATTTATTGGGTGCAAAAGCCACTTTTTCAACACTACCAAAAGTTGCTACGAAATTGTCTTGTTTTCGTACCGAGCAATTGTTAAAGGTTTTGGAGCATCTTAATGGTAGTTTTGGACAACTAGACTCCTCCAACATGTCAAGGGAGCTTATCATGAAATACTTATGACTTGAAGGGAGTGCTATGAATACAAGTCATCAACCAAAGAAGATTTGAAGATAAGGGTCATGCATTCCTAAAAAATAGGGTTATGCACCACAAGTCTAGGAGGGTTTTAAATATGTAAAGTGGTAATGAAATCTATCATGTGCCTTTCGAGCATGCGATTCTTATTTTTTAACTGTCATGTAAATGTTTCATAAGATAAGGTAGAGTTATGTAATAAATACGAGTTAGAGTCCTATTAGGAGATGTTTTCTTTAAGGTGTAGCTGTCAACATTCTGTTAGAAGTCATGTATTTAAGTTATGTGATGTGTCATAGGAGAATTTGATGGTGTAGCCACCAAGAATATCATCCTTATTGTAAAGAAGGTCTATTTAAAGACAAAGCATCGAAGTAGTCAAGGGTTGGACATCTTTTTACGCTAAACTTTTGCTTTTATGTATTTGACTTATATCAGTAATACAGAGTGACTTTCTTCTTGACAGACCTGAGATTTTCATGAGGTTTTTAATGTCTTATGGATCTATATCTTTATGTTTACCACTTGTAATATATTACATCTCTATTACTCAGAATTTATAATCTTATGCTATGAATTCCTTTAGTGATGAAATGACTGTGTTTTCCTATGTTTTGTGTGTGAGTTTCCTTTGTTAAAGACCTCTATCTGCCTCAGCTTCCATGTCAAGAAACCTTGCCTCTCAAACTACTGATTGTTGACTCCATAAGTGCAATGGTAGCAAGCCTGAATTATTTTCAACCTGTAAACATTAAAAACAAGTTACATTTCCCATAGAGTTAGCCATCTAGTACTATCATTATTCAAATATCATAAAACCCCCTTGAGAGAGCCATTTCAAACTGAAGTGGCTAAGATTTAGTTAGAAGTCGTTTGAAATAGTTACATAGAGTTTTTTGATAAGCAGCCAATCAAGTACAATTTTGTGATAACACAGCCCTCTGTAGGTGGGTGCTTGCGTGCTGGTATGAGTCTGCGACAACACAATATTGGAAGCAGTTTTATTTATAATAAATATTGAATATAGAGATGAAAACAATGTTGGTTTTCTCGCAAATTGGGTTTCCACCTTAAATCCTGGAGTTCATGTGTGTTTCTTATGTGTGATGATTTATTCTGTTCTTACTACACATGTTTACTGCTTACTAAACATCTGATGAATGAATGATGCAAGTAAAGAATTATCTGCATAATAATATCTCTATACATACACAATTTTATTTAAAGATAGCCGCATGTATACGCTAGTTTGGTTCATTAAAGTCACGTATAGAACTTAGTAAAGAAAAATTAAAATTTTACAGTGAATTATAAATATTGATTCACCCGCGCTCCCCCCCCCCCCTCTTAGTATTTTTCCCAACAATTGGTATCAGAGAAGGTCCTTCTGAAGAAGCTTGATCGCTTGAAGGAGATCCATTACAATGGGAAGGAGGAAAAATAAGAAGGCTATTCAAAGAAAGAAGATATCTCAGAAAACATCTTCTGTAGAAAATGAAGAAGATGAAATAGGTATTGATTGTTGTTCTTGTCATTCACTTCCTTGTGCATGCAATGTTGAAGATAGTGAATACGAAAATGAAAGTAATGTTATGGATGTAGAAGCAATAATTGCAAATCTCAAGATTTAAAGTTGAAGATCAACAAATTTTATTTAAAGAGAGGGAATCTATCTACAAATATATGATTTATAGACTAAATAAATAGATAGACAAGTATCAAAGGTTGTAGGATGAAGTAACCAATCACGGTGAAGGACTTCAAGTAGAAATCATCTCTCTTAAAGTAGATCTAGAAAAATCAAATAAGAAGAATGAAGAAATTCTACAAAAATTTGAAGAAAAATAAAATGAGTTGAAAGAAGAAATTATAACTTTGAAATAGCAAGTAGAAGAAGGAAGAAGGGTAGAAGAAAGTATGAAGAAGAAGTGCCAAAAATTGGAGGTTGAGGTAAACATTTTAAAAGGTAAATTAGAAGAAAAGGATAAATGCTTGAGGTTTCAAGGTAGTACTAAGATTATGGATAATATTCTTAGTAGTCAAAGGTCTCCTTCTATTAAATTTGGTCTTGGTTTTCATGGAACTGTGAAAGGAGAATCTAGTTCAACAGACAATGCTAAATATTCAAAGGATATCAATGCAAAACCTGAAGTGTTTAAAGAGACAAAAAGTCAACCGATAATCATGAATTCTCAAATGAAATCATTCGCTCCTAATTATAGAAGTATCAATCAATTCTCTCCTTTGATCAATAATGTTGAATGCTTTGTATGTCATAATTATGGACATGTTGCAGCCAATTTCAAAAGCATAATTTTTCAGTCACAATTAGATAGACAACACTCAGAAAGACCTTGGGCTCCCATGTACTTAGGTTTCTTTAAGGGATATTGCTTTTCATGCAGCAATTTTGGTCATAAAGCGGTTGATTCCAATAGAGGAAAGATTAGAAAAACATATTATGATTCCTCTAGTCCCTTTAGTGGTCACATAAGATGTTATGCTTGTAACAAGTATGGACATGTAGAAAAGGAATGCAGTTTAAGTATGATGAACATATCTGAGAAATTGGAGAATTTTGAGCACACAATAAGAAATTTCAAGAAAAGCTAGAAAAAGAAGAAGCACCAGTCAAAAACGTAGGGAATATTGACCCTACTGCAGTCATCTGTTTCTAAAGTTTACTTCTCATAATGACTGCAAAGTGATTTGAGATACGTTATAGGAATCAGTAATGTATCATCACAGGGGGAGCAATATATGGTGATTCCCATGGTTGGTTTGGTAATTCTGGTCGTATTTATTTCTAGTGCATCTGATGTGACAATAGAAGACAGGTATAGAATGTATAAGTTCAGGGGGAGATGGAGCTATGAAATTTTTTGTATTTCACTTTCATGAACTAAATCTATGTATACACGCGAGTTCCGCTGGGTTTCATGAACTAAATCCATGTATACACGTGAGTTCCGCTAGGTACAATTGCGTATGTTTTTGTCTGATAAGAAAAACAGTGAGACAACTCAAGAAAAAATTCTAATATGCTATTGGCAGTTATAATTTTCTTGATATCTGGTGATATGATATTAAATTTTGATTATCTACTTGATGAAGATGCTTTGATCAATTAGTTGGTGAAGGTGTTCAGGATGCACGAGTTTAGGGGGAGCATTAGCCTTGTTGTGAATAATGCATTGTTGGCATTATGATGGTTCTGAAATATGATCTCTCCCTTGAGGTCTTTTGTTCTTGGCTATAAAAAGTCATATATGTAATTTGATAACAAGTTCATGTTGAAACCTATGATGTAAAATTGTTATATTCAGTCATGTAAGGACTTGTTCAAATTTGTAAACCCACTTGGTTGGGAAGTTGAGTCAAATTTGTAAACCCACTTGGTTGGATCATTGATGTAAGTATGACTCCTTGGTGATAGGAAAGGTCATACTCAATTGAGTTATAAATTCATTTACTTCATTGGAAAATGTGTCTAAAGATTCAACATGAACTCAAGGGGAGCATAGTAAATTCAATGCACATCAAATCTACAGAGCTCTTCTTTCTACAAGGGAAGAGAAACCTTGTTTTGGTATTGATCCACCCTTTTCCCTTGATTTCAAAGGGGGAGAGTATCTTTTTGTTTGAATAATGGTTATGATTAATGTATCTATATATTGTTGTGATCAAACACCATCATGGTTGCCATCCAGTCCAAAGGGGGAGATTGTTGGAAATATGATGCAATATGTTGTCCTTGATGGCAACCTAATTGATGAAGTTGTCCTTGATAAGAAAAAGATGTGAAAATTATGTATCTATAGGTCAATTCATATGTGGAAGAGAAAGGAAATCCAGTTAGGATCGGAGACATGATAAATATAATATGTCATAGTCTATACGCAGTGTTTATGAAGCAAAGTCGCGTATACATGCGGGTATGAAGAAGCAAAGTCATATATGCCTTTTGTGCTCTAGAATTATGATACCAAGGGGCATTACCATGGTATTAACCCACAGTATTGAGCATTGTGTCGTCTATTTTTTTCCGTTAAAGAATACCATCAAAACTTGTGTGGTTTTGGCTCATGGTATTGGTAAAGGCTAAAACTATATAAGGACAAGAAGATCATAGTGCAGAGGTGTGCATGTGTCTCGGTATTAATGAATACTTCACTCTCAAGTATATCTGCATGGAATGGCTTACAATTTATTGATATATCTGAAATAATAATGTACCTATGAATACAAAGATGGATCAAGATCTCTAGACCTGAAATGTCTATGTATTTGTTAGACCTGTTTATGAAATGTTTAGATCTGTGATCTAGTGAATGTTTACTAAAGTGAATGGTAAGATATGAGCTAATTAATTATATTGAAGAGTTGCACAGTCCTATAATGTTTGCAGATATATATGCAAGTTCGTCTCTATAAAAGCATGTATATACGCAGGTTCGGTTAAGCAAAAGCATGTATGGAATCTAGGGTTTTGTTGAAGTGCATGGAAGGAAGTTTCTAATCTGTTTTTTTGTATTACTGTTGTTTGTCAATGATGTCTTCATAAAAATCTGGGTTGTTTGGATACTGATTATACTTCTAGTTGATTATGATTAAAGATCAGTGGTTGGTTGGTTTATTGATGATTAAGTGAATGATTTGATACGGTTATGAGTTTCATTTTGATGTATGTTTTTTGAGCTTAAATGTGTGGAGTGGGTCCAGTCTGAAAATATGATGAAAAGAGGCCTACAAGTTGTGTTTTCTTGAATTTTTTTGGATCCAGTGTGAAAATTGATGAAACGTGGTCTGCAGTGGTGCCGAGGGTCGAAGCCTTCATTGAGGGGGTCATAGCTCCCTTCTAGTGGTTGCTGGTAAACGAGATCAGGGGTAGTAGCTCCCTTCTAGGAGTGGCTGGTAAAAAATATGCAGAGGGTTGTAGCTCCCTTCGGTAGTGGCTGGTAAACAAGATCTGGGGGTTGGAGCTCCCTTCCAGTAGAAGCTGGAGAACAAGATAAGGTTGCAACCTTCTGCAGGTGGGTGCCTGCATGCTGGTATGAGTCTGCTCCAGTAAAATATTGTAAGCAGTTTAATTTATAATAAATATTGAAGGCAGAGATGACAACAACGATGGTTTTCTCTCTAATTGGGTTTCCACCTTAAATCCTGGTGTTCGTGTGTGTTTCTTATCTGTGATGATTTATTTTGTTCTTACTGCACATTTTTACTGCTTACTAAACATCTAATGAATGAATGATGCAAGTGAAGAATTATATGTATAGTAAGATCTCTGGACATATGAAATTTTATTTAAAGATATCCACATGTATACGCTAGTTAGGTTCATTAAAGTCGCATATAGAATTCAGTAAAGAAAAAATTAAATTTTACAGTGAGCTATAAATAATAATTCACCCCCACCCCCCTCTCAGTATTTTTCCCAACACAGTGCGTGCGATATTATTTGGGGCTACCTGACCCATCTAATGCTTGGTACTGGTAGCTTATTACCAATAATCTCAAGACTTGAACACTCACGTGGGACGATGGTACTTAGTGGCCAAATCTAGGGCATCCTTCCCTATAGGTGATGGTGCAGGCAACACTAGATCCTCTTTCCATTACCTTGGTTGATTCTTCGGTTGCTGGAAGGCGTCACCAGTTATTTCATGAAGTTAGACCCAGTACCCACCAGAAGATATCTTCGCAAGGCCTAGTTACAATTAAGAGTGTGAGGACGATTAGGTCTTATAGGATTTTAAGTATCATGCGCAAAAACAACCAAAATGCTTTTTTGATTGACTGATCACATAGGATTAATCTAAAGGGAAATTAACCTTTTATTTTTTCTTTGTTTTATATATGCGATCACCATTTTTCCTTGATATATAATCTCTCTCCTCTCATAAAACTAAAAAATATTTCCAAAATCATACTTAGTTGACACCACAACGGACCCAATGGTACCTCGTCAATCTAGACTTTTTTTGGACCTCCCCACATTAGAGGGATGAGTTCAAGGTCTTTCACCATTTAGGCATCAAAGAATGAACACTGCCACCCTTATCGTTCCATCCTTTTTCGGGGAGTCTTTAGGTGGGAACCCCCAAGGGTGACCCAATGCCACACTGATGGATACCCCCCTAGGGTCACCACACACCACTCCTCCAACAACCCCTTGGGGGTAGAGGAGCGCTACCCATTTGGGGAGCCAACATAACACATGCCCAGTTATGTCACAGTCAAACCCCATACGCAACCAGAACCCTGTTTTTTCATAGTGTACAATGGCACTCAACATGCAGTTACCCTTATTAGCATCTTTAAACTTACCTTATCTATCAAATTTAACAAGTGACCCCATTTCACACAACCCCACTTGGCCCCCCATGCCCACGAAGCTCCCTTTGTACATTCCAAAGTTCATAGGGAAGTAAGCGGAAGACCCTAGAAATCATGTAATGACTTTCCTCCTATGGTGTTCATCGAACAGTATTATTGATGATTATGTTTGATTAAGACTATTTCAGCGCACCTTAACTAGGCCAGCTGATCTGAAAGGATTGTATTAGTTTGTTGTGCTAAGTTTCTTTTCAGTTATAAAACATATACAATTTTTCTCCATTTGTGTGCTTAAGGAATGATTAATTTAACCATGAAACATAGATGAATTTGTGAGTTTTAAGCATGTAAATAAGCCTAAATAACACTGAACAGTAGTGTATAATAGAAAAATAACATCACACATAATTTTTACACAACAGGCATGATGAAGAATTTCACCCCTCCTGGGCTACATCTACTAGTCCAACTCCCAATTCCATGTCCCTCTTTGTCATTATGTTTAAAATTTCAAATACATGTGTTTACAAGCCTCTAATGGTTGTTTTCTCTACACCATTTGTTCCAGAATGTTCAAATTAGTCTATGTAGACTCTTGCTTCACCAAAATTGGTCAAAAATTGACTTGGCTAAGCTTTTGCCCAATCACGGGGGTGTCACTCACAAACCAATATTATATCACGTGCGTTCATATTGGGGTAAAAAAAATCAAAAAATCAAAAAACATTATATTGCCTTTATAACTAGAGGGGAGGGGTTTTTTTATTTATTATATAAAATATTTATATTTTGAGGTATTTTTTTTTAATTTTTATGGCCAAGCGGAGTTAGGAAAGTCGTGGAAAGGCGAGAAGGCAAAGACCGCGAGGGGGAAAATGCGATTTTTGGTTTGAAAATGCGATTTTTGGTTTGACTGGTGCATTTGGAGCAGAGCAAGGTTTTGGTTCGACTGGTGCATTTGGAGCACAACTCACCTTCCCTTTTAGTCTGAGGTGTTGTCCACCTTTTACTCGGCATCTACACTTTCATCTCTATACGCTTGGAGATCTATAAGCTTCTTGGAGATTGTGTAATAGATGCATTTCATTATCATACAAAGGATGGGGTGTCAGTTAGCTGCCGTGGATGGAGCCGGATGCACGCATTGATAGATTCATTCATTCAGGGAAGCGTGCCTCACCAGCTTTTGAAGTCAATAGCCTTACCACAGTCGATAGCCTACTGCTTTTGTCTATTTGGTCTATGAAGGTGCATTTGGAGCAGAGCAAGGTGGGAAGACAAAGCGCGGAGGAGCACGAGAGAATAGGAAAATCTGATTTTGAGCTTTGGTTGGAGTTTTGGTTCGATTGGCTTGGACTGGAGGAGCGGGGTTAGGGAAGTAAACACGATTCTGAGTTTTCAGCTGCGATTGCTTCAACTGGTATGTGAGATATTTGTAGACTTTTTGAATTTTGCTCCTATACCATAGAATGCAACTTGCTTTGATGGGATTGATTAGCCTTTCGCTCCATAGAAACAGACTTATTTATGACCTTGATCTCCAGTGGATAGGTCTGCAGCTTATAATCAGAGATTAGAGTTGATGGAGAAGCAAAAATACTTGCCAGAGAGTGCAGTCTTGAGAGGGTTATTCCCTTATTCATTCAGTCTCTTGAAACAGAGCTAAAATTATCTTTCAGTACCTTTTCTATCCTTTATAGGACCTGCAGCCTAATCTCTGTAATTAGGGCTTTGTAAAACTACCCAGAATTTCTACTTCTTGCTTCCACAATTTTAGTCTAGGGAACTCGATCTTTCTTGAGGTATAGTAATGCCAAACTGATTTTCTTTCTGCCCATTGTCCAAAGCCTTACCTCTGATATCATGTTGAGAAATCTAAGGCAAAACAAATATAGAATTTATTACTTGATTTCTTGGCAATTCTTGACACTTTCTTGTGAGTTAACTTGGAGCATTAGTATTGTTATTTAGTTCTGTTTTATCATCAAGACACTTAGTTACTAGTTTGAATCAGGTATAAAGAGTATTTGACACTTCTTCTAGGGCATACAAATGCACAGAACCATACCATAGATGATTTTGTCTCTTTCAAGGGATTCTAGATAGGCATTTGACACCTTCTAATGCCCAAAACAATTTGTAACAGAAACAGGATATGCATACCAGAGATTTGGAGATATTTGTAGGCTTTTTGAACTTTGCTCCTATACCATAGAATGCAGCTTTCTTTGATGGGATTGATTATCCTTTCGCTCCATAGAAACAGACTTATTTATGACCTTGATCTCCAGTGGATAGGTCTGCAGCTTATAATCAGAGATTAGAGTTGATGGAGAAGCAAAAAAACTTGCCAGAGAGTGCGGTCTTGAGAGGGTTATTCCCTTACTCATTCAGTCTCTTGAAACAGAGCTAAAATGCTCTTTCAGTACCTTTTCTATCCTTGATAGGACCTGCAGCCTAATATCTGTAATTAGGGCTTTGTAAAACTGCCCAGAATTTCAAAAGGGGTATTTCTAAGCAGGCATTGCAACAAAAAATTTGAGAATCACATGGCTATGTTCAAAATCTATTTATAATTTGAATGCCTCATTACATTGTTTCTCAAACATAGGAATCCTTTGCAGGTCTGCAATCTATATGTATCAGGTTCCATATTCTAGATGATCTGAAGGAATGAGAAATGATTAGTGCATTGATTGACTGGATTTTTACGTGCATAAGTTGTATGCTGTTATTATTTGATTTTATTAGTAGTCTCTTTCAAACTGGGCCTTGTTTTAAACGTGGTGTTCGTTCACTGGTGATATTTGCTGAAATATTAAGCAGTGGCTTTGGAAATCACTGTTATCTCTGCCCTATCTAAATGATATGAGTTTCAAAGGGGCAAATATGTTTGCAAGAAGGTCCCAAGTCCATGTTTACGTCCTAAAACCTTCTAATTATCAAGGATTATCAAGGAATGTAAAAGCTGATTCAACTTAACAATTTACATCAGGTCACTGCATGCATAAATGAGCACTTAATCTTTGTATTTTTCCTTTCTATTTCTTTTATTCTCAATCAGTAAAATACGAAGAATTTCTTTATATATCAAATAAAAATCAGAATTGGGAACTAAGAGCCAAGACCTAGATGAGCAGAGTCTCGAAGAATTCAAAACTTTAGAATCCATTTCATACCAACGAACAGTAAAAGCTATGATGGTTTGGTTTTGACACGGTTTTGACCTCTTTAGGACACAAAAAATGATGCAAATAAGTCCAAAATTGAGGCAGATTTAGAGCTTAAGCTTGCTTATAAGTTTGTCAATGTTTGACTCAATACATCAACTCTCAAATCTGTTTTAGTACTCTGTTTTATTTCTGGTTTTAGTTCCATTTGAGGAATCCATCGATAGTACATTTTGAATCAAAGTGTTTCATCGCAATAGTAAGAGTTATTCATGTTTTTTGGAGAAACCAATATGTTTGTGGAATTTTACTTACTTTTTCATTTATTTATGTGCAAAAACAGATGGACTTGTCTTATAAAATTACTATTGATGAAGAGGAACCTGTCATTGGCATTGTCAGGTGTCGAGAAGGTTGTACATTTGCTGAAATCCGTGATGAAATTGTGGATGATGGAATCGTTGAATACCCTTTTGATTTTATCCATGATGGAGTAGCTGTAAATCCAAAGCAAGAGAAGAAATGGAAAGTTTATACAACACTTTTAGGCATCAAGAGGAAACTAGACACATTTGATGTGGAAACAAGGTGTTCAAATGCAGTGGAAGCAATACCAATATTTGAAAACATTGAAGAGAATGTGGAGGAACCTATGCATAAACATCCAAGAGTTGAAAATATGCCTTTGTCAGTGGAAGAAGCCACAATTGTTGATTCTTGTGTATTGGCATCTTGGGAAAAAAAAGTGAAAAGTTTAATGGAAGAGTTTGTCAATGAGAAACTTACTCTCAAAGTATATTCATAAAAGGGAGAATCTAAAATAAAGATCCATTGTGAAATTTGTGGCATTGATTATGGAACAGGTGATGTATCCTTGGTAGCGCGAACAATGCACAACTTCAAAAACCATCATATGAAAACAACGTCCCATCAACAACGCCTTTCAATGCCAAGTGGTAGTGAAATTCCTTCATGTAAAAAAGTACAACAAACAACGGTGGTTGGAGATCGATTTCATATTGATCAAGCAATCAAACTTCTACATGATTTCAACAAGACACAAGAGCCTAATTTGTTCAAGGTGGTGGAAGCAACACTTGCAGACTATAAGGACATGAAAAAAGTGAGAGTTGAATGTACACGATGCAATAAATGGTTTTGTTTGGTTCCGACAAGTGGTAATATTGTCAGTTCTTTAAATGAACACATGAAATCAAAGAAACACACTACTACTACGACAAATGAGGCTTCACATCAGGAGATTGGGCTGAGGAGTGGCATAGTTGGGAGACCTAAGAAGCCTACCAATGATAAGTCCAAGCAAAGTTTGACTAGGTTCTTAGTGCCATCATCACCATCAGTATTACATAGGGGTTCTACAAGTGAAACTCCTACTTCAGGTGTGTTAATTAGTGGTTAATTAATAGTTTAGACTAAACTTGAATAGGAATTTGTATATTATTTTATTTATCGTACTTCTAATTAATTAATTATTTATTTATTTATTATGTTGTCATCTTGTTATAGCTCAATTGTCTCCCTTGTTACTACAATGTTAGGGGTATTGGTATCCTTATATTGATAGAAATGGGGAGATATTGGAAACAAAGGTCCTAATGGATGATCAAAGGGGTGGAAAATTATGGGCCATAGAGAAGCATACTAAGATCATGCTATGTTATGAGGGTATTGAATGTCGTATTGATGGTACATATAGGCATATTCCATGCCAGAGGGGTTCTGAAACAGGGACCCCTTTTGATTCATTAACATGTAGATTTTGTAAGTTGGTTCCAGAATGTAATGACTTCAGGATGCGATTATATCGTGAATCAAGGTGCACCAATAAAAGAAGTGAACGAGATACAAGAAAAGGTAGAAGATTGGACTATTTGACTCAAAATGAATTGAAGAATGTTGCAAGGGTTACAAATGCTAACCATAGATCAACAATGCGAGCTCTTTGGTGGGAGAGGACAAAGGTTGCTACACTCTCTATTAGAATGAGATCTCTAAAGGAAAAGTTGTTTGAATCGACAGAAAGGAAGGATGTCTTTAGGTTTTGTAAGGATGTTTGTGAGGCACATAAGCAAGGAAAATTACAAGGTAAAGATGCAGTTTGGGAATTTGTCAAGGATATATTTCATAATTTGATTCATGAAAAAGCAGGGAGAAGGTATAGTACATTCACAAAATCCCTTTATGAGATGATCAAGTTATGGGGAGGTCCTAGATTACATAACTTTATTAGCTTGAATATGGATGGTTCTTCAATATCTACAACTTTAAGGCAAGTTAGAAAGTCATTGACATATATTCCAGGGGAGAACGAACACATTTTTGAGGCAGTTGGAAAAATTTATGCTTCTTATAAAGCCAAACATGGTATATATGGACCAATTCCTGTATGCCTTGCAGAAGATGAAACAATTGTAAAAAAATATGTTAGGTGGGTAGCAAAAAGCGATACACTGGTGGGGTTTTGTGGTTTGAAAGAAGAACATCAATGCCAATCACATTTCTTGGTGACAGTTGGTGAAGGAGATGCAGGCTATGAGATTATAACAAATTCTTTTAAAAACAATGTTATTGGACATTATGCACGTGTTATTATTGCAAACCCTTTACATGAAAAACTTCCTCGTTTGGTTGTGGTTGTTCATCCAACATGCAATAAATTCAATGCAAATTTTTTTTATCAACAATGGGAAAAGGTAGAATTTATGTGGAAGAAACACGTAGAAAACAATTTGGGACCTATTGTTGGTCATTCCTCGGATGGAGATAGCAGAAGAAGACAACTTATGTTGAAGGATTATTCTTCAACATCAGGTCTTCAATATCAAATTCCTTGGGAAGGGTGGAGGCTAACTGGGTTGTACAATGGTTGCAATGTAACAGGATTGCATGACCAAGATTACATCCACAACGACAAAAAGCTAGTGAATCCTTTGTTTAGCGGTCGACGAGAATTGGTTTTAGGAAATGAGTACATAAGTTTTGGCCATGTCAGAATGGTTTATCACACTTTTAAAGTGGACGATCACAAGCTTAAGTGTGAAGATATAGAGAGGATGGATCGACAAAATTGGAGTTCCGCACAACGAATTGCTTCAAGGCATGTTCAGAGGTGTTTGAAAGAGTTGAGAAGTACACCAAGTGGAAAGTTAGAGAGGACACTAGCTACAGAGACTTACCTAAGGATTGTTGCTGACTACATTGACATCTTTATGTCTCGTAGTTTGAGCCTCTGGGAAATAGTGCGAAATGCTTCACGAGTTCATCATTTCTTCACATTATGGTTATTTTGGGTACAAAAAAAATCTCATACTAATGTCAACATAAATTTCATCAGCAGAGAGGCATATCAAGATGTGAGAATTTCTTGTCATTTTGCAGTTTTGTTGATGAGATTGTTTCGAGATCAATACTCTAACTTGCCATGTGTTTTGCACTTGACTGGGTCAGATGTATGTGAGAACTTCTTTAGCAAAGTTGGTGGGATGGTTGGAATGGAGAGGGCTTATGATTTCATTGACTTGCTTCATGCTGTTGGAACCCTTAATAGAGTTGTTGAAGAAGAATCAAATTCCCAAGGGCTTCATTTTAATAAATCCCATAAGAAGCAAGAAAACATTTGGAATAAATTGCACCAATAAACAATACAAAATATTGACATATTGTCGCAATATGATTCAATATCCACAGACGCTAAAATTGTAGAAGCCCTTAAGAATGGATTGAAGGATGCACAAGACATTTTATCAACTCTTGGAATGAAACCAGAAAATTACACTCAATGTTCGTGGTGGGTTAAACCATGGATAGAGGATAAAGATTATTCAACATTTCAAATTGTGGATGAAGCAGTTGATGATTCTCCACCGAGATGTTCCAACTCTATATTTCAATCTTCATCTTCATCGGTACACAATGAAAGTGAATTGCAAATAATGGAAAGTGAGTGGAGACACGAGTTGGATGAAATTTTAGATTCCACTGATGAAAATGTAAGCAAAACTATAAAACCAATGGTGAATCTTGATGGTAAGGATATGTTCAAAGCATGTTTGGTTAGTCAGTTGAATGGAAATCCAACATTATCCAAAGATAGGTTGACAAAAGTGAGAAGTGGGGTCTACTTTAGGCAAGATGGGAATACTCTACAAAAGGGTGTTTCAATTGGCTTTGGAATTGGATCAGATTGTGGGGTGTTGTTTGAAAACAACTCAATTCCCCCCACTGAACATACTGCAAGAAAAGGTGTTCCTCGAAGTACAAAACAAGGTGTTTCTTGTGGAATGTGGTACACTGGAAGGGTTCAAAGAATAAGGAAGAAGGATGGTAATAGGGTGTTTGATTACCATAATGACATCGACCTTTTGGATAGATTAGAAGGCATCGAGCTTCAATTATGTTGGTATAGTAGAATGAAGGGGCAACGCGTGTATAAGTATGATTTGACTGATCATGATTTTGTACAACTTGAATCTGTTATAGCAATCGCAAACTTATCGTACAATGCTAAGAATGATACATACAAATTAGAAGAAAGTGATTACAAAGTTTTTTCAGATTTTGTGAAAAATTTAAACAAGGTTAATTTTCAAAACATTCTCCGTTCACTTTCCTTATGTTGGATTATTTATAAATAGTTTTTGGTTATATTTTTGTTGATGTGTTTGTATGAATCTGATGTTAATTTTGTACTTTTTGGCTTTAGGTATAGTGAATACTTCAAATGGTGAATGTTCGAGATAACTCTACCTTTTTTTGCTACCTACTTTTTGGTGTAAGTTTCTTTCACTAGCCATTTATCTTTTTGTAGTTGTGTTTCATTCAAACATTAATTTGGTATTTCTTCCATAAAAACAATATAATTACATACCTATATAACTATATGTACCCCTTACCTCAACACATATATACATTTTAAATATAAGGGCATCCCTTACCTCAACACTTATGTTGGATGCCTTCTACTGTGGTTCTTCTGAAGTTGGTCCATTTAATCACGAAAAGCAAGAAGAATTGGTTCCTTTTTTATGAATATGTTTTGAAGAAACGTATGTGGTTCTTCTCACTAATGTTAATGTTTTCCTTGAAATTTTAGATTAATGGTTTGCTTGCTAGAAAGGATATCAAGGATCTAATGGCACGGGGTTCAATCAGGATGGTTTCTGTTCACTCAAGTCAACAAATTTACACCAGAGCAATGGCTAACACATGAAGTGCATTTGATTTTGAATGTTTTTGTGGTAGTTTGATTTCCTATTTTTCAAATTGGACATATAAATCAGAGTTTGTAGCTCAAAAAATGTGCCATCAGAGTCTTTTTGCAAGTATTTATATTTTGGCCACCTTGACATCATTTTTATTTTTATTTTTGCAAAAATACATTTATTGTTTTGGAAAAATAGGCCCTTGTAATTTGGCCTATAAAAAAGAAATGTTTTTGTAATAGAGGGGGGTTGGATATTGGATATATCACAGGAGAGATATTGTACTTGGAGTTTTTTTTTTGATAATACAGAGGCAGTTGCAGTAAGAATTTTTGGATTCATGTGGTATGGCTTTATAGCATTGTATCTCCTTCGTGTTTCATTTCATCGAATGTCTTCTCAGTTCCATTTCATATCTTATGCTTTCACTGATTGTTCTAAAGAGTTATAAACAGAATTCATAAATCAATCGATGCTCTGTTTTTTAAGGGCAATTATGTTGTGTTACTTTCTTCTTATAGAATGAGTTAATTATCTAAATGCTCATTCTAATTCCATTTCTCATCTTACACTGCAATGAAAAAGCCTGAAAGCTATCAAAGTTTACCTATCTTGCCCCATTATCGCTACTGTAATTCATTTAGCTAACAACTTTATAACACTATCCTTGCTAGCAACAATAGGTTTGAATTGGTGCATTATCACTGCAAGGAAAACACCTAAACTTGATACTGATCCAGGATTTTCAGATTGCTGAACTCAAGTTTTTTCTTGATGAGAAGGCTGTAATTGTTGGAGGAACCAATCACAGTCATGCTACCAAAGATTTATATGATGCCATAGCTTCTGGTAACTATCCTGAATGGAAGCTATGCATTCAAACTATGGATCCTGCAAATGAAGATAGGTTCGACTTTGATCCTCTTGACGATACTAAAATATGGCCAAAGAATCTATTTCCTTTGCAGGTAAAGTACATATAAAATACTTAAGACTAAATTTATCAGTCATATAATCTGTAATATAAATTCTTCTTGCTTCACAATTTTCAAGTTCTATTAGTAATTCAACTTTATATGCTCTTCAGTTTCAAGCTTTTTGCATTGAACCATGGTTGAAAATTGGATCCTTTTTGCCCTGGAGTTATTGTGCCCGGTATCTACTACACCGATGATAAAATGTTCCAGACTCGAGTTTTCTCATACTCTGACACGCAGAGCATAGGCTTGGGTCGAATTACTTGCTGCTTCCTGTGAATGCACCAAAGTGTTCCCATCATAACAATCATCACGATGGTTTTATGAATTTCATTCACAGAGATGAGGAGTTATGTTACATGCCATTACTTCCCTGCTAGTATCAGCAATCTTCTCTCTTTTGTATTTCTCACATGTGGTTTGGTTTGGAATAACACCTTAGTGCAACTTAAATATCGATTAACTTTTTGTACCCTAATCTAAAGATAAAATTTTCCATCTAGATTCTAAAATCTCCCATATAGAGGATGATTTAAGGTCATTGATTTAACTGCAAAAGCTTTCATGGAACCGTCATAGATATATGAAGTTCTTCCCACCCAAGCCACATTATTTCTCTTAGATGGTTTAAGCCATTCAGTGTAGGGCTCTCCTCTATTGTTGATGGTGTTATGAAAATGGTAAAACATCATGTTATCCTCTGTCCTATGCTGTGTTCTTCCTTTCAGATTCTTGGACATTTGAACTCCAGCCACCCACACTTTTCTTGGATGCACTGCATATTTGCAATGTCTCTTTGCTCCTCAGTTTGATCTTATTAGTAAATGCTTTTGTCTGAACCAATTCCAGCCATGGTTGGCAATTGAGAATCTCAACTTGTGTTTGGGAGAAAATCGATTGACTAGAAGGATTCCTTCAGAGTTAGGTCGGCTCCAAACCCATGGGCTCTTGGACCTCTATACAAATAATTTCACTAGACCTCTTTCTCCAGGGATTGGAAACATCACATCTCTAGAGCTTCTCGATGTTCCCATTAACCATCTGACAGGTAGAATCTCAATTGACCTTGGTAGTCTCATTGATAAAGAGCAGCTAGATCTAAGTGAAAATTACTTAAATTTCAGATTATATCCCTTTTGGGCAAACTGAAAAACTTCAATAAGGTGATTCTTTGCAATCATCTTTTAAATGGTAACATTCTCCAAGAATTGAATAATTGCTTGAATTAAGCTGTAAAAGACTAATAGTCTTTCTTCTGCCAACCCTTCTGGAATAGGATCTATTACTAACCTGGCAATCAATCTCCACCTTTTAACACAACAGTGAACATCGGACCTTTCACAATAATATTAAAATGGTTGGGGTGCTTACAAGCTTGAATCCTTTGAATGTTTCTGTCAATAATTTCTCTGGCCCACTTCCTGCAACACTCTTTTCTTAGAACATTAACAAGTACTTTCATGGGAAATACTGAACTGTCAGTCCCTTTATAGCCAAACCTGTTCTTCTTTTGGAATCCATGATTCAAGTTTCAATCCTTGTTGGAGCAACCACTGTCCCTGTCCACGTTTGGCCTAGCATTATAGTATTAGCTGTGTGCATAGCATGGTATTTAGTATTTAAACAAGGCAGATGCTTTCAATAGGAGTCAATTAGAGATCATTTTTCTTCGCCCTGGACATGCATTCCTCTTTTCAATTTAATTTGTAAAGCAAGTGCCAAGTAGAGAGATTGTTTCTGTCCATTTTTCTTGTTGTAACTTCCTATTTGTCTTTGTTGAAACTTGAAAGTGTCCATTATTGTCATACAATGTTTTCAGGTGCAGTGCACTTATATTAGGGACTTACACTCTGCTGAAAAAGGGGGCAGATAAATTATTCTACTCTCCTTCTCAATACAAATTAGAGATTTTTATCCTGAAATATTATAGGATTTTCGGCCACCTCTCCGTCAAAGTGTTAAATTTTTCACCTCTCTCTCAAATTGTTAAAATTTTCACCTCTCTCTCAAATTGTTAAATTTTTGTTAGTACTGTAAATCTCGTTTTGCTTAACAGAGTAGTCATTTGTACAGCGTGTTGCAGGTGGAAAATATGGCCTAATATTCATCTCGAGACAGGAAGGAAATTCACAGCTATCTGCCATCATTCTGACTTAAGGCTACCACATCTGGGCAGATTACATGAAACTCAAAAGTTACTTTACATGGAATCTGACGCAGCAACAAGTGAAAGTCAATACACTCAAGGGATGGTCAACTCCGACGTGTCTCTGCCCTCGTTTCCCTTTCAAATTTATTTATCAATTTCAATTGGTATATCGTGACCTTGGTATTATATTGGTTTTCCGCACATATATGTATATTTCAACAATGTTATCGAATTATGTAAATGCCTTGTATAAATACTCCAATGACTAATAACCTCATATAAACGCTCACGTTACAATAATATTTGTGCTTAATTAATCTCTGCGCACTAGGGAATATTCCGACACCGTGTAAATAACATTCAACCTTCGAACTTATAGGTATACGCTATGCTTTGGAAACAAGATTTTATGAATAATAAACTTATACCCCGACGGAGTAATATATCGATGATATATATATATAACAATGGTCTTTGCAATATTACGTGGGTCCACCACCTAACCCAACGGACCAAACAACAACGGCGTCGTACCTGACTAAATATCATGCATCTCTGTCAAACTAGGACCGTCCGATGATCATCCCCCAGATCAATGGCCTGTATAGATTCCGCTGCCCGTTCCTCGACAGTCTTTTAACGCGCGGGATGGTGGTTTCTAGGCCCGTCACATCCGCCACGTGTCGAGCGATCAATGGAATCGCTGCACACTCTACGGATACCACTTTGTGCCAAAGGTGGTGTGGAATGGGGGAAACCCACCTTTGCAAATCCGCCTCCAGTTCTGCTACAGTGCTCAACCCAAGGTTCAACCATGGTTGCGCTATCCCATTGGCTCATTAACTCGTTTTTCAGCTTGGTTCGGAATTCCGGTTATCAACGAACAAGAGTAGTTCTTTTTAAAATAAGGCGGGATTGCAATTACCATAAGAAAGGTTAAATGACCACGGGTTTTCTTTTCGCAGAGACCACACCTGCAGTAGAATAGAATTCACAGGTTTCTCCGTCAAGGTACAGAATTTAAGACAGAACGAAATCTCCAATACACAATCACCCACAGTTAAACGGAAATTCGCAACATTAACAAACTGAGACAAAATAAAATAAACAAGACTGAATTCATTCAACTGGGAGCAATTTTTCATACGCAGGTTATTACAGAAATCTTCTATTCCTCTCCTCCTCCCCCTTTTTTCAATTACATTCGGGAATACATTTATACACATGCACCCAAGGCTCATTTTAGGTGTCAAAACATTCCATGAAAATATTTGTGCAGTCAACATCTCCAATGATCTAAGGAGGTGTACCACATAAGCATCAAGACAAGGTCTAGAAATTCCCACGAGAAAGCTATCTGGAGTGTGAATATCCATCATGGCACAACCAAGGGTTATTAACATATCATACACCCCACATTAGATGAAGAGCCCCCAAGCATGATTTATACACTTTTTCCTTGCACCTAGAAAATGATAGGCTAGAGTTTTAGATCTTCAAGCCACCTTCTCCTTTTATTTTTATGCATTCTTTCTAAAAGAAAAAAAAACACTTTTTATGGGAAATCCACACTAAATTGCCTTTTAAGGAGGGCCTTATCATACTCGGATGGTCACAATACACACCAATATGTGGTGTTGTATTCATGTACTTGTAGTATTCTTGTACTACTAGGTACAAAGTATTCTTGTCTTAATAAAATATACCATGGGGCTCTCATTAAAAAACTTAAATTAAAAACAACAGAGAACAATGTTTTTTTTTCATTAAAGAAAAGGGAGGGTCTCATAACTCATCCTCACCTTGCCTTCTCTTCTCTATATAACTCTTCAAAATTGTAAATTTTGTTGTTCCACCTTAATACGACACTAGTTTGAGTACATGAGGTTGTAGTTGGATTTTTCAACAAGAAGCTTTCAAAGGGAAGAGGGTCTAGACTTGTGATTGAACACCTTATTTGGTGCAAACATATTCATAAAGATTGATCAATTGATTTTTCATCATCATAGAGATCATGTCATTATGTTAAGGATATAAATATAAAGGGGTGTAAAAAATGTTAATGAAAAAACAGATACCTACAATATATAGTGAAAGCAGGGGTTTTTTAAATTGGGAAAATTCAATGGGTTAGTATTGGTAGGGGGTTAAATAAAGTGATTTTTAGAGGTATTTTCCAATATGTAGTCAAATTAAGGGTATTGTTTAGTATACCACGAACGCACGTGCTATGCCATAAGTTAATTGAGTGACACCCCCGTGTGCCCAATATCCCCTAGAAATCCTCCACTAAATGTGGATACTACACCTATCCGTAGTTAAAACTAGCTCATAACTCCAAAAATAGGGAGCGCACCAAATATTCTGCTAGTTACTAACCACTAGCATTAAATTTGGTGGTTAGGGGCGGGGCTGGCCACATGCTGACCCCTATAAACCCTGCGGTTAGAGATAAAATCCGCAACAAAAGGTGGAATAGAACCCGGAGTGAAGTTGGAGTTCTGAACCGTCACATTAACATTCAACGCGAACCGTGCCTTGTGAATAGGTTATAGCTGTCAGGGTTAAGGTTGTCGAAGCCGCTAGAGTTTGTAGTTACGTAGCCACTGGTTCACATTTGTTGTCGTAGTTAGTAACATGTGATGTGTCGTTGTAGCCATCAGATTCATGGTATTTGGAACTATAATATTCCAAAATGGAAAAGACTGGAATATAGAACATATGGAGCATTCCAAATAAATCAAGATAGGAACATAGCACTAAAATCTAGAAAATGATGGAAATATGTTGCAACTGGAAATTACATTAAGACATCATAACCTATGAGCAGAAAACAATAGAGCCATATCATTATATATAATAGCAAATGAAATTACACAGTGCTCCAAAAGGAGTGCACTCAAGCCACAAGAGGCCTGAAATACACTAAAGAAACCAAGCACTGGAAATGTTGTGATGCTACTGCTACTGTTGTTGGAAACTACTACTACTAAGGAGAATAACCATGTGTGGAAGGTTGTTTGAGTGCTCATAATGATCTGCATTTTTAACCCCAGATTCTACTAAAAAAACCCAAAAAAACCCATAAATGGTTTGGCTCGATTTTAAGTTTGGATTTTCGGCCATTTTTGAGTTTCCCACTACATTTCTGCTGCCTGACTTACGCACTTCCTGGGAATGACTGATGATATGGGGCTAAAGGAATGACCTATTAGCTGCAAAAACACCCAATAAACTCAATAGGTTAAGGGATGGTCCCCTCACTGGAAAATAAACTTAGAAATTGGAGATCTCTCTCCTCCACTGCTACACCCTTACAACACAACACAAATCTAAATAGACACTACACTGTAGCTAAAGACTGAAGCTTGGCCAAAATTCCAGAATGTGGAAATGGTAGTAAAATAATCTTCCTAGAGGGTACCTCAAGGGGAGAGGTGGGATTCCCACTCAGGAACACCCTGTGCTAATCAGCACTGCAAGCTCAACTAAACAGTTGAAGAATGCAAGAAGTCATGCTGACCACAAAATTAGTAATCAATAACATAACCATCTATGGCTGCCTTGCCTTCCTTATAAACAATTTGAGCCTTCTCACCTTGGGTCCCACTCATTATGGTTTCCACTATCATACAGACTTCATCCCATTCACATTGTGTTGTCTCTTATTGATGATCCACTCCCTCCATACTAGCGTTGTTGACTTGGTCAAACTTGACATTGTCCACATGCATTAGCCCATGTTCACACATGAGGGTGATTTATCCAGCAATGAATATGATCCCCTTTCACATTGAGAGGGATTTTATTCCTACTAAATATATTTATAGGTCTCCCTACCCATTTATTCATCTAACTAAATGGCAAGAGAAAAATTAATATCCCAATTAGCTGCATGCTAATTTAGGAATATTACAGTCCTCCCCTCCCAAATGTTGCTTGTCCTCAAGCAACTGCAAGGATAAAATTGAAAATCCTCCTCTCCTCCTCCTGTAGCATCCTCATATTATAAGTTCCTCCAATGAACAAGATGTTGTCTCATCAATAAGTCTCCAATTTGCTCCTCCCAAGTGTATAAGTATGCCTTTGGTGAAAAATCCAAATGACTCTCCTCATGAACATGTGGAATATCCATGGAAACAACTATATGTGGTCTAGAGGCCTTCTTGAGGCATGGAATATGAAATATATTGGGAACTATCATTACCATGTGAAGCCTCCATCCCCAAGATATCATCCACAAAAAGTGAGTCACCCTCCAACATGGCAACTCATGAAAAATATCCTCCACCTTTGGCTCCTGTAATGTAGGTGGGTTGCATAATTGAACATGGTAGAATAGTTGGTATACCCCATGTTGTCTCTCTCTCCACTTATGGAAAGTGTAGAGCTGTTGCTAATATTGGGCTGCAATAATGTTTCCCTCAAGATACAAAAGGACAATTGGATCTCCAAAGACCCCTCCTCTAGTTTCATGATCCCAAACCATTCCATACAAAGTGGATGGTACATCACCACCATTTGGTGTCCAAATCAGAAAAATGTTGAAGGTTATGTGCAATTTTGGATGGTACCAATGGTTTCTCCAGTGGATACAACAAAATTTTACCAACTATTGTTTTAGAACATCATGTGGCAAGTTGTCTCCCAACAAGTTGCTAGCTTTGCATGTTTTCTCATCTACTATGAGGTAGTAAATGGCATGATATATTAGTTGAGCATAGTAATAATAGCAACAAATTTTCCCAAATTCATGCAAATAAGGGCTATCTTCATCACAAATGTTGGTCCTAGAATGATCATGAAACCCAAAGATAATCTTTCCCTCTTGTGGAGCAATGCACTGTACATAGATGGTGAGAGAATGCAAATACTTTATGAAATGACCAATAAGTACAAAAATACATTTCTTACCATGCATTGTGAATAGGCTAAAAGTGAGGTCCATAGATGAGCCTTCCCGTGAGAATCTCCTCATAAAGGTCTGCAAAATGAAGGGATGCATACTCCCCTTGGAACACTCCATCAATAGAAACATACTCCCAAGTGACAGCGATGTTTTCCTTAGTGATAAGGCTCTTGCCACTCCATGTGTAACATTCCTAATTAGCCCAAGCTAATAGGAATATTAAATTTTGTTTTTTTTTTTCATACTTATGAGCAAAATTGTAAAGGAGGACCAATAATGACTCCTAAACATCAAAATAAATCAACAACATTGTCTAGGTGCAATGTATCTCCAAAAGGCACAGCGCAGTCCATGTTGGAAGCCACTCATGTGAATGAGGCTAATTCATAAAGATGGTTTAGGGTTTGGCATGCTCCCAAATTATAAAAGAAGGATGAGGACACCAAGAGAGGGGTTGATCATTTGATATTGCTGAAGGTATTGTCTTTTTATACAACCCTCACTCTCTAGCTGTTTAGCTGAGAATATTGTTGTTTAGCACTTGGGTGTTCCTAGTCGAGAATCCCACCTCCTTTCTTGAGTAGCTCTTGGAGGAGACTTGTTCTATCTTTTCCACTCTTAGGCTTAGGCCAAGCTTCATCTTCCAACCACAATTCAGATCCTATTGAGGGTTTGATTGTTTTTGTAAGCTGCAGTAGTGGAATCTAGATATATTCAGATCTAGGAAAATCTAGTGCCTCTTCTCAGTGAGTGTGTCTTTTAACCTTCTGGAAGAGTGTATTGGATCATTAGAGCTGCATTTTCAGATCAAGGCATCATGCCTAAAAATTACTGAAGCTAATAGCACAGCTTTCCATTCCATACTGCGTTATCTGCAAGAGGAGAGTTGCAGGGTGTTTTGACTGCTATTTGGAGGAGAGATCTCCGATGATAGGATTCTCCCTTTCACTGTGGTGATCCATGGATTGGCCAAAAAATCCATGTTTGTTTCAGATCTGATTTACTTATGTATTTATTTACTGTATAATTCTTGAATATTACTACATACTTGTAATTATAGATCTCAGATCTACTCCTGTACACTCATGTTTTGATCAAAACCCCAAGGGGAAATTGTAGAGGAACTCATCTAGTGTATAGATCTAATGTAGATCTATATTTTTGTACACAGATCTGTTCTAGATCTGAAATTTAATATATAGCTGGTTCAGCCCACAAAATAACGCTGTCAAGCTTTGCAGTCTTAATATGTTGTTATAGCCCCTCAATCTTGAGGGATTCTTTCTATAAATATTTTGTTTATCCACTGTACATTGTATGAACCATGCTATAGATCTGATTTTCTGATTTCCATACCATATTTCATCCATCACCTTCATAAAATTATGCCGCCTGTGCTTCAGTAAATTCTGCAGTAATTAACTCATGGGGATTGGGCATTTTTAAGCCATATCGGGAGTGGTAGATCTGTTTAACATAGCTAGAGTCATTTTTTTGGGCTGAAATTTGATATGTTAGTCTCTTATGACCTAAGATACGATATTCCACCGTCACTTACCCTTATTTTTACGCTCATCTCTGAAATTAACCATTTTAGGGCATACATTGATGATTTTCCCCAACTTTTGGCTCATAAAATGAAGTACAGTTTGCTCCTGTAGCTTGGATTGATGGCTATGTGTTTATAACATGTCATATGATCTTATTTGATGCTGAATATCCATTAATGATTTTATATATTGCTGCAGTCCCTCTTTGGGGCATCTTTTCAAGGAAACTATGTGTGGGAGATCTGTTTAACCCACTTAGAAGGATTCCTTTTTGATACACTATTGGATTTAGGACTTAGATACTCATATATAAGGGATCCAAGTGCTGGTTTTCATTTCTGTAGCATCCATTACTGGAAAATGCATTTTCCAGTCATGCCTTGCTAGCTGTTCTAGATTTGGAATATTACAGTGGTATCAAAGAATGATCTCTGGCTCAGCCTGTGAGATCTAACCATCAGAAGAATAAATAAGAAGACAAAATAAATATTACATAGAGGAAAAAGAGAAGAAGGGTGAAACCCCTTTACTTGGAAGGGTTGGAAGAGAAGAGTTTTCTAACACTCTCTCTTAAGCCATGCATGAATTGAGGAAGAAATCAGGGGAATGAGGGGGGAAAGACATGCAAATCCCTCAAGGAGTTCTTCTCATGAAGAAAACCCAAGTACTTCTTATGCTGTGTGTGAGAATTTAGCCACACAATCTGATCTACAACACTGTGACATGCCTACTTTCTTGTTGAGAGGAAGAGGAGAAGGGGGGATGACGAAAGAGGAGATCTCCCTGCTTCTTTTCCAAACCTTGGAAGGTATTAAATAAGATCTCAAGGAGATAGAAGGGGAGGAGTGTAGAATATTTCTGGAAGTGTTTGAAACAAGCCCTAGCTATTCACATGATGGGTGTGAGCATTCAGCCACACATGCAGATCCACAGCATAGTCTATTGCCCACATTGACTGCAAGAAGAATGGAGGAAGAAGGTGCACCAAGGGAGGAGACCTTGAGTGAATTTCTTCAAGAGTATGAATCTCAATCATGGATATTCAGAAAGCACTTAGAATTCCAAGGGTTTTGCAAACTCAAGGAGGTAAGATCCAATAGCCACAAAAGAAGTAAGAGAGGTAGAATCTTTATCTCACTTTGATGGATTAGCAGAGTGCACAACAAAAGCTTGGGTAGAAGAACTACATTCCTATTTTCAGTTACACCAAGTTTCAGAGAAGGAGGCCATCAGAGTAGCAGCGCTGCACCTCAAAGGTATGGCCCATGATTGGTGGTTTAATGATTCTACTTCATTTTGTCATGAAAATGTAAAAACTTATGTTGAGTTCACTAAAGAATTGATGAGGAGATTTGATAAAGAACATTGTGAACCATCATTTGTTAAAAACAAAAACTCAAACACTTTGCATGAGTTGGAGAGACCTATTGAACCAACTCCACTCCATATTTTTAGAGGGGATAGAAACATGTATGACAGTTTTCCAAGGGTAAGATACCCATTTCTTAAAGAGCCCTCTTCTATTTTTGAAGACATGGAGTCTTCTCCTTCAAGGGATGACCGAGAACAAGGGTATCTCATTGAGGATGAGGCATTCTCATACATGGAAGAAGAGGAGGAGGATCAACATCAAGGGATGATGAGAATTCACCCTTGTCTATTTTGGGATGTTTCTGCACATAAGGAGGGGACTTCACTGTGCAGTGAAGAGAGGGACAATTTAGTGCACTCATATCTACAGTCCACTTCAGATTTTGATGTCTCACTACATGGAGGTATTCCACCTAGGAGGCCGCCGGATCTAGAGTTGATGAGAGACATCTTGTCTTCTGATTCACCTCTCTTGGATTTTGGAGAGGTGAAGAGTTTGGAGGAAGACTTTGGTATGGGGGATGTCAAAGTAGCAGGCGGAAGCATGAGGAGAGCTTCATATGCTAGATCACCAGTGCTATCTCTTAGGAGGATTGATCCCTATTGGAGGTCTCAACGTTTGGTAGAGTACTCCAAGGATCTGGGTGCATGCATGATTCTTGATGACCCAAATGGAGATGATAGATACATGGAGGATGATGTGGTCATCTATTCCTATGACAGGATCTTCTTGACAAGATCTTCTAGTCTCAAGGAGAAGCTACTACATGCAACACATGAGGAATTCTCTTCCATGCACTTTGATGCATATTTCCATTTTATGGAGGAGTTCACTTGGGAGGGCATCCAGCATGACATATTTTAGCATATGGAGAGATGCATAGCCCGGATGGTAATGAAGAGGAGGTCACAGCCACTTCCCTAATCAATGGAGGTGAGGGAGAAATTCCAGTTGAGCCATTTCAGCTCAAGATATCAAGTGCATGATGGATGAGGTATAATATTTGTATTGTACTTATTTTCCTTGTTTGAGTAGCATGATGTATCAAGAAGAGTTGTTCCTTCTTGCATATTGTATAATGATGTACTTGCAGCCTTTTGTAGCACTGAGATTGGCTATCACATTGGTAATTTGTGGGGGAAGCCACATGATTTTTGGTGTGCAACATTGACACCACTTTGTACTTTCATGATGCTATCTTGTAAAATGATTCTAGCAGAAAACAAGTGGTTGGAAAATCACTTGTTATTGTTTGGTTTGATGTAGGAAAAGAATGCACTGCACTGGTTCCATGAGAGGAACTATGATCCACTTTCCGGTTGTCATGTGACAACTTGTTTCCAATTGTTTTTGCTTCCATATATTGTTGATGTTTCTATGTTTATGGGAATCTATGTTTGGAGAGTGGGATATGAGATGGAGATACCCATTGGGAGTATGATTCTCCCTACTATTCATGTTGTATGTCATAGGAGGAGCAATGGGAAAACCATGATTGCCACACCACATCTCTTTTCTTCACATGGGGTGAGCCATTTGATGAACTTGAGTGCTTGGAGGAGGCACTTCATGGTTGAATTGTTTGATGGGGTATCTTGGGACATTCTTGGAGGCCACATAATTTCAGCCCAAGGGCATAAACAAACCCACAATTACCATAAATGGAGAGAGAAACAATTTGAATGGGAAAATATAAACTCTCCATTCAGCCCCAACACATTGCATAGATCCGGGGTTGAAGTTCTCTTTGATGAGCTACCTAGGATGGCTCATTTCATTTGGATTATTGCATGGGTGAGGGAGTCACTAATTGGGCATAGGACTTCCCATGTTGTCATCACTCCTACCTTGAGGAGGCCATTCAGAAACAAGGAGTTCACCACTTGTACCTTCCATTCTCTCATGATTTACACTCTGTTATCTTACACTTGGGGGGAATCATTGGGGGAAAAATTCATTGCCTATCACTTTCAGCCATGGTGGGATCCATTGATGAGGCTGCAAGAAGAGGGAGGGAGAAATTTTGCTCTACCTTGTAGTTGGTTGAGGACAAGAAACATTTTGAAGGGGGAGGACTGTAATATTCCTAATTAGCCAAAACTAATAGGAATATTCAATTTTGTTTTGTTTTTCATACTTATGAATAAAATTATAAAGGAGGACCAATAATGACTCCTAAACATCAAAATAAATCAATACTCAATGTGAAACAAGCTAAATCTGAGCTACTTTTATAAACACACTTAAGTGTGAATGAGGCTGGAACAACTGACTGGGTCAATGGGACCAAATCAACAGCATTGTCTAGGTGCAATGTATCTCCAAAAGGCACAACGCAGTCCATGTTGGAAGCCACTCATGTGAATGAGGCTAATTCATCAAGATGGTTTAGGGTTTGGCAAGGCTCCCACATTATAAAAGAAGGATGAGGACACCAAGAGAGGGGTTGATCATTTGATATTGCTAAAGGTATTCTCTGTTTAGACAACCCTCATTCTCTAGCTGTTTAGCACATGGGTGTTCCTAGTCGGGAATCCCACCTCATTTCTTGAGTATATCTTGGAGGAGACTTGTTCTATCTTGTCCACTATCAGGCTTGGGCCAAGCTTCATCTTCCAACCACAATTTAGATCATGTTGAGGATTCGATTTTTTTTGTAAGCTGCAGCAGTGGAAGCTAGGTCTATTCAGATCTAGGCAAATCTAGTGCCTCTTCTCAGTGAGTGTGTCTTTTAACCTCCTGGAAGAGTGTATTGGATCATCAGAGCTGCATTTTCAGATCAAGGCATCAGGCCTAATCATTCAACCCATACTCTCCCAAGAGTAGCCAAAGCAGCAATAGCCTTTGCTTCCTGCTCACACCTCCATCATACAAATCATGAGGTGAAAATATGATGATTGAAATCAAGAATTCCATATCAACATAATGCACCCAAACTCCCTGCTGCCATATGATGCAAGTGCCATGCCAAATCCCAACCACCAACATACTCTTTGAAATAGAATGTGGCACATGATGAACAAAATATTTCAAGAGTAGCCAATGCAACCTTGCCTCCTGCTGCCCTAAGTCATAGATCTGCAAGTGGCTTTCCAGCCTCTTGTTCATCAACATCACCCATCCAACCAATGGTGAGGGTCATTCATCATACTCAAAATTGCTATCCCTCTAATGGAGAATACCTCCCTCCCAAATCAGATATCTATCTTTTCATTTCATGGGATGTTGAAATGCAATCTCCTAGAGATATCTAAATGAAGACCACTCCTCAATGACCAATTTGATCCCATAAGGATCCAAATATACTGAAGGAAAAATCTTCTCATTGAGCAATGAAGTGCTCATCAAGAAAGATCCATCATAATAATGGAAGATAAGGTGTCTCTCATCAATCATCTGCCTATCCCTTACTACACATGTAGAGTGGTCATTGGAATTCTCCAATAAAGGTTGCGCCCCCAACTCATCACTATTGCTCAATGATAGCACTGCTAATCTCCATAATGGTGCATATGTTGTCTCAAGATTATGCTCAATGATGAACACATAGTTCTGCATTTCTCTTCTCAAGACAATGTTCATCCCATCCTCCAAAACTCTACACTCCAACCCCAAGAGTTGTGTGCAGCTCAACAATGATACACTAGGATGATTGTATATCTCCTCCTTGAACAAATCAAGGGTCCTCAGCACAGTGAAAGTTTGTTGCTCCAAATCAGCAATGTGCTTTGACCCTAGGCCATGCATTTTCCCTGACATCATGTTTCCATAATCCTCCATATGATGTGCTGAAATAACAGGAAATGGAAATATGTGCATACCTTGGTAAATCTTGGGAACATCTTATACTGCTACAAGGGTTCCTTCATCCAGTGTGATGGCTTCCCTAGCTACTAATGATGATGGCTACTCTTTTATGGCTACATCAGTGCTGGTACAAGTCTCCTCCTCCTCATGCATCTCCAGAATAGTGCATGGGACTCTAAATGTCAAGAGATCAAGACCACTTTGCAAAGGTTCAAGTGTTCTTTCTCATGATGCAAGTGCTCCTGTAGCAAGTGGTGGTGAAGGCCTTTTATCCTCTGATTTATTCTTGTCAAAATTCTTGATCAACCTTTGAGTAAAATATGCATATGCAGTCACTTTCACATGACTCAAATGGCTGAACCACCAAATGTTTCTTCACCTTCAAGGTGCAGCACTGCAATCTCAATAGCCTCTCTCTCTACTACTGGATGTAGCAGGAAAAATGCATCCAACTTCATTCCCCAAGATCTTGTTGTACAAGTGGATGACCCATCAAATGTAGGCAATAGAAATCTATTGTTGCAAGGTCTTCTTTCTTCCTTGAGCTGAATGAACTGTGGGAGAGTTAGATTATCCTTGAAAGCTCTAGGTTGAGACTTATATTCTGCAAGATACTCACTTAGAATCTCATGATCTAAGTGTCCTCCATCTCCATGCCTCTTGTCTTCTTCTTCAAAAGGAAAGGGCATAACATGTTTCTTTGGAACTCTATGCAATACCAATTCTTATTTTTGCTGATAGGAAGTACATGGACCTTCCTCATCTTGAAACCCTAGTGTGGTTTAATTTTTTTTCTCCATTTTTCTTTGCTTTACCTCCTTGGTGAGGTCCCTCTTAGATCTAAAAAGAGATGAGATAAAACTCATTCCTTCCATCATTCTAATCTCTTTCTCCTTCTCCTTATCCTCCTGAAAACATAATGGCTGAGATCCACAGGCTGAACCAAGATTATGCTTTGATACCACTGTAATATTCCAAAATGGAAAATACAGGAATATAGAACATATGCAACATTCCAAATAAATCAAAAGAAGAACATAGCACTAAAATCTGCAAGATGTTGGAAATATGCTGCAACTATAAATTACAGTAAGACATCATAATCTATGAGCAGAAAACAATGGAGCCATATCATTATATATAATAGAAAATGAATTTACACATTTCTCCAAAAGGAATGCACTCAAGCTACAAGAGGGCTGAAATACACTAAAGAAACCAAGCACTGGAAATGTTGTGCTGCTACTGCTACTGCTACTGGAAACTATTGCTACTGAGTAGAAGAACCATGTACAGAAGGATGTTAGAGTGCTCAAAATTATCCCCACTTTTAACCACGGATTCTACTCCAAAAACCCAGAAAAACCCAGAAATAGTTTGGCCAGATATTAAGTTTGGATTTTCGGCCATTTTTGAGTTGCCCACTGCATTTCCATTTCCTGACTTACGCACTCCCTAGGAATGAATACTGATATCGGGCTGAAGGAATGATCTATAAGCTGCAACAACACCCAGTCAACAAAATAGGTGAAGGGCTGGTCCCCTCATTGGAAAATAAGCTCAGAAATTGGAGATCTCTCTCCTCCACTGCTACACCCCTACAGCACAACACAAATCTGAACAGACACTACGCTATAGCCGAAGACTGAGGCTTGGCCAGAATGCCAAAATGTGGAAATGATAGTACAATACACTTCCTAGAGGCTACCTCAAGGGAAGATGCGGGATTCTCGCTTAGGAACACCCTGTGCTAAATAGAACTGCAAGCTCAACTAAATAGCTGAAGAATGCAAGAAGTCATTGCTGATGGGAAAATATGTCCGGCCAACAGTAGGGGATCTCCCCTGTAGAAAGTCCCAATTAGACTTTGAACCATTTGGAATAGGGATCCCGTCCGGGGTGTGGGTCCAGCTACCGCTTAAGTCACCTTCCCTTTGGTCTCAAAAGAACCCAATTGAACCTGCGGACACACACTTATTCACACGATTACAAGATACGTGATTGACGCATTAAAACTGTATACAACACTATGCATAGCGAGACAATTAATAAAGCATACATGCCAAAGGAGGTGTCGTTAGCAACACATCTTTGGGGTTATGCTTGCAGGCTATTCTAACCACAAAAGAAATAGTTCTTTATGGTGAGATGCCCCTTTACTTCATGAAAGATAAAACGAGATGCTAATAAACAAAGTCATTAACATCCATTAAGAAAGAAATATAAAATTAACATCATTAACACGAGTAGAGAAAACCATAATGCATAAATGATGCCATTAAGAGTGCAGCTTCATTAATCAAAAGATGTTTGAAACTATATAAAAAATACTCATAGTGTTCGCACAGCAAAACACATCAGATCCAAAAGGAGTTTTAACAGGTATCTCTATTCATATGCATAAGAGTGTTATCTTTCAATACAATGTTGTATAGCTCTTGAGTCTCCAAAAAAAAGATCCTTTACAAGTTCTTTGTTAAATAGCTGAGAACAAAGCCCGCCTTTGGACTCCCCATTTTTCGCCTTCCCAATCGTTGAGTCGGCTCGCGACCCACTCCATTCTCGCGACTCGCGACCGAAGAAATCGCGACCGCGACCGCGTACTGTAGAATTCCTGACCTCCTCCTTCGATTTGCACCGGCACCTGCAATGCGACCGCGACCGCCCGTACGAGCACCGTGACCTGAAGGCCGCCGGGTCACGTCGTTCAAACAGGGAGTGTGACTATTGAACTCGACGACTTGAGAAAATTTGCGACCTTAGACCTTCGGTCATCCCTTCTGCATTTCTCTTTCAGAGATATCATCCTTGTTCTCCGGAGGCCAACCTTAGCCCTCGCCATGTGAGACAGCAAATTCTATCTGCCGATGATGTTGAGCATCCACATAACACGAGGTTTTGAGGTTGATTAGAAACCTAGCTTCGCATTCTCCGGAGAGAGCTAGCAGTCCTCTTAATTTGGATGGGCATTACTGTTTCCTTGTATTACCTGCAAGACAATAGATTAAATCAGCATCTTCTCATATAACCTACAGATAAGCGAATTAAATCAGCCATAGACATATACATATACACACGTTAGGGAATCAACACATGAAATGCGATAATTTGTCAAAGCCAAGATTAGTTGGACCCCTGTGTGGTGAAATGTTGTGCCATTAAGTCATTAAAGAGAACAGCTTATTGTAGGCTTTCCCTATGCCCCTTTGATTACTGCGTTTTTATTGGTCTTGGTATGGGCATTTCCCTGTTTGTATGCAGGCCATAACCAAAATAGGTGGCTTACAAAAGTTGTTTTCTTCACGGGGCATTTTCATTTCTGACATAGTTCCATTGTCGATAATTTGAGGCAATCATAATACCATATCTGCTGCTGAGGGGAACAGACCTTTCAAATAATTTGTGCGAGTCGTAAAACCCTTGATCTTCGCACAGGATCGTGGAAGTCGCATATATGACAAAGATTCTCCTCCAACTTTTCCTTTTAACCCTTTGCTTCAAAACAGTATTATCGATCTTGTTACATCCTGATCGCCCTTCCCATTCGTTGAGCTAGGATAAAATCCTATCTCCAGAGAGTGTAGATGATGATGAAAAGGAGAGCGGACCTTTCTCTAGTTTCTTGGGTGGTTCAATTGGCTCGTTCATGCGCAACTAGCAATATTTAAATCAACATGACTTTGCCACTGATATTTAGGTAGTAGTGCAAGCGTTTCAAGTTCAGGTGCGATTTTGAGCCGAATATGAATCCCCAATCAAGCGACCCAAAACATTTGACTTGGTAAAAATTGCCCTGTTCTCATTCCTTCTAAAACAGCAAACAACAATGCAGTCCAGGTGCCCAAAAAAATGCGCACAAGTCACGTGGCAGTGACACCGGATAACAAAGGATCATATCGTATGTTGCAGTTGCTAGGGGACCATTTCCTGGGTGATTTATGCGATTCACATTCCATTTCCAGACTGCTTCGACCAGTGAATTCTATCAACTTGGAAATCGAACCATACGCTCTCGCTGACAGGACGATAATCGCTTTGGTATGCCAGTTTTCAGTGCCTCTAGACAGAGTAAAAATGCCTCAGAAATTAGCGATTATTGCTCATGCAAGGCAGCATGCATTGGGCAGCCTGCGTGTGAAACTAAAACTTTATAGTTTCTGCTCCCTCGTTTGCACGTAGCAACACAATTTTTTCTTGTGCATGGCAGCATGCATTGGGCAGGCTACATCCATGTGATGCAGCATGGAGAGCAGGGATTCACGCTATCCAGCTCATCATGAAAAAAAACATCAAAAGATTTGACGGGGAATGAGACACGTGGAAGATGAATTTGCGTTTTCTGATGGGGTCGCAAGGTTGGATAATTTCCTTGGGTCGCAGCTCTCCATGGGCATATCACTCTGTGACCCTACGACCTGGGAAAACATGCGACTTGCGACCATGGGTTGATGGGGTCGCTGGGTCACAAAAACCCCTAAGTCGCAGCCTTGGGTGATGTTTCATCTCTGCGACCTAGCGACCTAAACCATATCATAACCTCCTTTAGCGACGCTGTAATTCTACACCATTAGTAACAAATCTGGTTTGTTTTATGACTATCAACGCACCATAATTTTTACAACGTTGCCGCTTTCCATCAATGAAAATCCTTCGTTCAACATTTGTCTTGTCATGCTTGCCACAACACTGGTGTGCTTATGTCAATTTCCACCAACTGCATTCCCCAGACCCCCGAGTTCCCTCATCACTCCGATAAACTTATATTCACAGTCGATGAGTTACATGGTGAAGATGCAGGTCCTCCAACTAAATGTTAGACTTCGAGAAATATTAAGCCTCGATAATATTCTACAATAATACGTGCATATACTCTTCTTATCACTCATCAGACTGCAGCAAGCAGCTGTGTAGGACCTATGACTACTAGTTCCGCTCCACGTTCAATCATAAAACGTGACTACCACATACATCTTCTCCAAGCGTTGTTACCATAGGTTGATACATATCTTGTGGTTTTGAACGCAAAAAAACAATGCATTGCGTGAGAAAAGCATAAACATATAATAAAACCTTTGCAGTCAATACCCCAGGGCTTTCTCACGTCGTTGCGACTGTAATTGTGCTCGAAAATGCTTGCACAGGGCCTCTTCTGCCGGTGATACTGAAGTTTTATTGGCTTCCGCTCCTTCGTTTACGTGTAGCAACCTAATTATCACTTGTGCATGGTAGCATGCATGGGCAGTCTGCTCCAGCTCACCGCAAACAAATGTCAAGAGCTATGTACAATACGGTGGGTTAATTATGATTGTGATTAATATAGTAAAATAAACTTATTTTTCCTACTTAGAAATGATTTCTTACCAACTGCCATTATTGACCTTCTTTCAGTTTATCATTTTTACATGCCTGCTTCGTTAAACAATGGTGTTTCATTTACAAAGAAGGAAAATATACGTGTTATGCGTTAATGATAAATCAACTCCATTAAACGGAATGCAATTTCGGTTGAGTTTGTTCAACGTGTCTTTCCCATCATTGCCCTTTTGCTCGAATATCTTAATGCCGAGGAGGTTTGCAAATTATTTTATTGGCCACTCCTCAATAAAAACTCACCATTGACAGTAATGATCGAATATTGCGCATGATATTCATCAATGTGGAGTCACTACTCTTGCTAGCATCGAAGAATGCGGCCTCCAAGGGAGTGTAGAGGGCGTTATCCTCATGCTTACCATCTCTCAAACTGAACGTAGAAGAAAGGCATAACGTTGTTTGAAATTGATTTGATTTCAGGAGTATATACCTTCCCATGAAATTTATCTGACACCCGTAACACCTTTACACGTAACACCTTTACACGTAGGCAAGTATCCAAGTGCCACACGTTGGTTAGTAATCAACTTGTCTTGTGCTCATTGCTTGGCCCACAACTCCAATCACAAGCCCTCTCACAGTTTTTGGCATTGCCAAGAAATAGATGGTTGAATCAACACATTGATAGTGTTGTGAAATGCAAGCAGCTCAACACATGTAAGCTACAATCAAGGCAAGATAAATCATAAAAGTGAGAGCGCTTAAAAATTTTGAAGAGTGCCCAAAATATGTAAACGATGCCTCCGAACCTGTGAGACATAACATAATGCCATCCAACGATTTCCATCCTTCAGACCAAGTCTTCCTCATAGAGTGCAAGGAAAATTTTAGGTTCCAATGAATAACGCTATATAGGCCGAGTGCACTGATACATAGAGGCCAAATCATAACAATTTGGGCCACGACAAAACCTATCCGATGTGTCCCATAGTGTTGCATCGGCCAATCATGAACTTTTCTTCGATCCTTCGTCCGAATGAAAATACACTACAACATCCTCCAACTGAAAATAATGTTAACTTTCTCCTCCCTCTCACTGGTGGGCGTATCCTTTTCATTTGCCTTAACAATGGTCTTCAATGGAAGTGTTAAGTCTCATCCCCACCTGAGTGGGGCATCTGGATGAAAGTGTCATGTTCCACAAATATAACCTCGTTGTTTAGTATTCAATGCATTTCCCTCGGTGTGGTGATGACATTGACGAATATATCATCCATGGAATTTACCTGCATGCAACATTATAACATTAATCAGATTACGAGCTTGGCGAAGTGCCCAAACCGAGTGCCTAGACAATCCATGGTGCAAGAGCTATTAATGTAAATACACACAAGTTTCCATTTGAATGTATGCATGGCGATCCTTCGCACATGGCGTGATTGCAGCAACAACATCTTATCATGATGGCGAGACAAATCATGAGGGGTTGGGGATAGGTCGTTGGGATGTCACTGACTGCAGGTTCAGTGAAAGACCTTAACGACTAAGCTAGTAGAGGGGGACCCGAAATTTTAAATATACCCAAAATTTTGGGTGGTGTTGTAGCGGCTACAACAAATGGCGAACCACTGGTAGAATCCAGCATCTTTGTCAATATCACAACAAAATTCTGGGCCAAGATAGTGATGCAAGGGAATATTGAACAAGTTCTACGGGGACCCTTTGAATTACTTTGGCCTTTATAGGTATGCCCAGTCCTTGTGCCCCAGCTAGGTTTTGCTAATCAAAACACATCAATAGAGAGCTCATAGACGCCAATAGCTTGTTGATGATGTGAAGAGCAAGGCAGTGGGTTTATTATTCTTAGGATTTTTTTTTATTTTTTTTTTAGAGTAAGCTTCTGGTGTTGCTCCGCTGCCAGCAGGCCTGGACAGTACCCCGGCGGAGTCACTTCAAGAAATCACAAACGTTGCTCCGCTGCCAGCGAGCCTGGTTAGTAACCCGGCGGAGTTGTTGCATTACCTCTCTGCGCAGGAAGCCTTTCTCGTTCCTTTACCCTTATTTGTTTCATGTGCTTGCAGCACTTATTTTCATGTGCTCGTGGCACTTATTTTTTCATGGGAGGATGAGGGATCCCGACTTATTTTACGATCAAGAGAGGTTGTTTCTTGTTTTATAGAAACTGAAATATATCCTGATTTGGGTTTTCCCTAGTGCCAAACCTCCACATCCCATTCACCACAATAGGCATGAAAAACAGATCATTAAGATGTGTAAGACTATGCCGGATACAAGGCTTAGGTTACGGGTATAGGCCATTCAAACTCATTAGGTCTCCCACAAGCAACCGGCTCGTATCTCCCTGGCTAAATAAGTTTAGACTCATAGGCATCTTGTTGAGAATGCGACTTCGATGACTTGTCCTAAGAGAAAACTGCCTCTTGAGATAGCCACCACAACCTCACGCAAACAATGGGGTTATTGTTTCAGCAACCGGGGTAGAACAAGTCCACAAGGTGGTAGGGTTTCAATGAGGGCTCATGTAGTGAGAGGCGATATGTGGAATATTTTCAAAGCTATATCAACAATATATGGAAATGATGTGAGGACGACAGTGTACGACGCAATGTAATAGACGGGGCTCAAGATGCAATGCATGTCATGTGCAAGAATGATCAACCAGCTGTAGGTGGGAAAGAGGAGAAATACAAGCAGTGATTATCTATGCAGCATCCAGCAACTGAAAAGAAATGAGTGGAAAATACTTGTAACATGACGATGCCTAAGATGTTAATCATAAACAAAAATAGAAAACACACTCTTTTAAATCATGAAGTAAAAATTTGGCAAGTAAACCTAATTAACTTTGAACTAAAATTTATTAACAAGTTCTAGCTAGCCTACACTTAAACCCTAGTTTAACCCATGAGGTGACCGGGTTATGTAAAATCAGTTTTCCAGTGCAGCCACCACATTAGTTCGCATCCTGTAATGACAACAATGATCATGATCAGAGCTAGTATCCAAAAAAGTGCAGTAACAACAAAACTTACCTGAGGAGTAGGTGCAACGGCACGATGATCATAGATACTTACCAACGAACATGCCAGAATAGATTGTGCAAGTTGAATCCCACTCTCATCTTGATACACGGAAATATGTTCTTGAAACTCAACATTTATAAATGACACATAATCATTCATGCACAATCCTGGGCCTGATGGGTGTTGGGTAAGCCATTGCCTATTTGTAGGCACATCCACCGAATAAGGTTGGTTGAGTTGACCGGCAATCTCATCATGGTGTTGAGGACCATCAGTTTTATGGAATGGAAACAATAAGCATGTGCCAGGCAAATTATAAATGCTTGCGCATCCGAGTGCAGAAACCCTAGTTTTGAAAACCCTAGTTCGGGGTTGTTCCTGGAATCTGTCAAGGATATGAGGATCAAACCCCGGACCTTCGAGCGGGGGGTTGCCCAACTCTGACAGCTGGGCGAGATCAACAAGCAACCGGATGTGATCATGGATTGTGGTGAGTTGCAAAATGTCAGTGGGCTTTGTATCAATTCGGTCAAATGTTTGCGCACTGACAGATTGATAATCCAAAGTATCGAATTCTCTAGATTTTCCAGGGTGGGGTGAATTCGATGCAGTTATGCTAGGAGGAGCATGGTACTTTGGGATCGTCATTTGAGAAATGGTTGGCAGAAGCTGAGGCACTTTGATTTGTTGATGGGTACTTGAATCTTCCCAAAGAGGATCATTGAATTCTGGTGTCTCCATATGGTCGGCAAAGAGATGCGAGTGATAGTCCTCTGTAGTATGATGGAATATGTTTTCAGATAAGCAGGGATCACTGTAACCATTGATTTGATCACGTTGGGTACCTGGCAAGTTAGGCTCCCCGGGAGTTACCAACTGGGATGGGTCAATAAAGAGGACATCTTGAGGTTGCCCAGACAGGAAATTTCTCCTATGGCTGTCTAAAGATTCCGAGTGAGAAAGATCAGATCTAAAATATTCATCGATTTTGAACTGTGATTGTGAAACACCATCTGCGTGCTTATGATTTTCGCCAATACCAGTATAAGTAAATTTTGAATGTCTCGAAGAAATTACTGGTGTGGCGGGATCGTGAAATAAATTGGGGAATAAAGAACGAACAGATTGAGTCGCAGGGGCGTTAACCATACAAGGATTTTCAACACGTGCATCCGTGTCATTTAGAGAAAACAATGATCTGGCAGGCCTTGTAAGGGAATCAACTTTATGCAAGGTGGTAGTCGATTCATAATCAGTATGCGAATCAGATTTAGGACTGTGTCCAGGCAGACAGTGAGTGGGCTCGAGGTAGGTTTCATGGACCGGGAGGGATAATGAGCCACTATGGTTTTCAAACTCTGATTCGACATGTTGTGTGAAAGATTCAAAGGTAGTGCAATATGCTTTATCCTCTTGCGAGTGTCTATACTTGCTCAGAACTTTCAAGGTCACAACTCCACTACCCGACAAATCAGAAGGAGGAGCAAGAATATCTTAAAAAGAAATACTCTCATGGGAGGCTAGAATGTTGTTTGGACTCGGGGAGATGGACAAGGAAGCATTAGGGACAAATTCTGAACAGTCGTTGACTTGTGGGTCGTCATAGGGAACACTAGGCTCCGACTGGGTTGCTAACTGAAATTGTTCAAGGGAAACGAGAATCACATAGCTGAACTGTTCACCTAACAACTCCCAATCGACATCCTTTTCAGGGAACTCGAAACAATAATGAAAAAATCTGATAGAAAATTCATCAAGAGGTTCCTGAGGTTCCATTCTAATGTCATTCAGCTTTATCAATACACTTTGAAAATCATACCTATGAAAAGCTTGTTGTAATTCACTGGCGAGTTGTTCAAACGAATGGATGGAAGCTTCCAGAAATGTGCGACACCATTGCTTAGCACGACCTTCGAGAGTGAGGAAGAAATAAAACAAATCAAACATTCATTTTCAATTTCATAACACTCACCAAAGTCACAGAAATCTGAAAGGTGTCGGGTTATGGACACTCCATTTTCACCATCGAATTTTAGCTGGGACAAGTGATACATAAGTTCATCAGGGATGAAGTATCAAGGCTCATAAAACTCCGACAAACATATTGGGAGAATGATTTGGGAACGATCCATTATAGATATGAGATTAACTGCAGGCTCTAAGGGCTCAGCTTGTCATCTGGCCCTCCTTCTAGCACCAATTCTGTTGACGAGAAAATATGTCCGACCAACAGTAGGGGATCTCCCCGGTAGAAAGTCCCAATTAGACCTTGAACCGTTTGGAATAGGGATTCCGTCCAGGGTGTCAGTCCGGCTACTGCTTAAGTCACCTTCCCTTTGGTCTCAAAAAAACCCAATTGAACCTGCGGACACACACTTATTCACACGATTATAAGATACGTGATTGATGCATTAAACCTGTATACAACACTATGCGTAGCGAGACAATTAATAAAGCATAAACGCCGAAGGAGGTGTCTTTAGCAACACATATTTGGGGTTATGCTTGCAGGTTATTCTGACCACAAAAGAAATAGTTCTTTATGGTGAGATGCCCCTTTACTTCCTGAAAGATAAAACGAGATGATAATAAACAAAGTCATTAACATCCATTAAGAAAGAAATATAAACTGAACATCATTAACATGAGTACAAAAAACCATAATGCATAAATGATGCCATTAAGAGTGCAGCTTCATTAATCAAAATATGTTTGAAACTGTATAAAAAATACTCATAGTGTTCGCACAACAAAACACATCAGATCCAAAAGGAGTTTTAACAGGTATCCGTATTCATATGCACAAGAGTGTTATCTTTCAATACAATGTTGTATAGCTCTTGAGTCTCCAAAAAAAAGATCCTTTACAAGTTCTCAAAGGAATCATTTATAGAACAAAGCCTGCCCTTTGGACTCCCTGACTTTTCGCCTTCCTGACTGTTGAGCTTCCTTGCGACCCAGTCCATTCTGTGACTTGCGACCTGAAGAAATCTGCAACCTGCGACCTCAAGCAGATTTGCGACCTCGCGACCTCCTCGGATTTGCGACCTCACGACCTTGGACCATCCGCGACCTGCGACCTCGTTGGATTTGCGACCTCACGACCTCCTTGGATTTGCGACCTCACGACTTGGGTAAATGTGCGACCTACGACCTGCCCAGATTATGCGACCTTGCGACCTAGTTGCTGGGTCACTGGGTCGCATCGTTTGGCTTTTAACAGGGAGTGCGACTATGCGACCCGGCGACTTGAGAAAATTTGCAACCTTAGACCTTCGGTCATCCCTTCTGCATTTCTCTTTCAGAGATATCATCCTTGTTCTCCGGAGGCTAGCTTTAGCCCTCGCCATGTGAGACAACAGCTTCTATCTACTGGTGATGTTGAGCATCCACATAACACGAGGTTTTGAGGTTGATTTGAAACCCAGCTTCGCATCCTCCAGAGAGAGCTAGCAGTCCTCTTAATTTGGATGGGCATTATTGTTTCCTTGTATTACCTGCAAGACAACATAGTAAATCAACATCTTCTCATATAACCTGTAGATAAGTGAATTAAATCAGCCATATACATATACATATACACACGTTAGGGAATCAACACATGAAATGCGATCATTTGTCAAAGCCAAGATTAGTTGGACCCCTGTGTGGTCAAATGTTGTGCCATTAAGTCATTAAAGAGAACAGCTTATTGTAGGCTTTCGCTATGCCCCTTTGATTACTGCGTTTTGATTGGTCTAGGTATGGGCATTTTCCTGTTTGTATGCAGGCCATAACCAAAACAGGTGGCTTACGAAAGCTGTTTTCTTCACGGGGTGTTTTCATTTCTGACATAGTTCCATTATCGATAATTTGAGGCAATCATAATACCATATCCGCTGCTGAGGGGAACAGACCATTCAAACAATTTGTGCGAGTCTTAAAACCTTTGATCTTCACACAGGATCGTGGAGTCGCATATATGAAAAAGATTCTCCTCCAAATTTTCCTTTTAACCCTTTGCTTCAAAACAGTATTATCGATCTTGTCACATCCTGATCGCCCTTCCCACTCGTCAAGCTAGGGATAAAATCCTATCTGCAAAGATTGTAGACGATGATGAAAAGGAGAGCAGATATTTCTCTGGTTTCTTGGGTGGTTCAACGGGCTCGTTCATGCGCAACTTGCAATATTTAAATCAACATGACTTTTCCACTGATATTTAGGTAGTAGTGCAAGCGTGTCAAGTTCAGGTGCGATTTTGAGCCGAATATGAATCCCCAATAAAGCGACCCAAAACATTTGACTTGGTAACAATCGCCCTGTTCTCATTCCCTTCTAAAACATCAAACAAAAACACGGTCCAGGTGCCCAACAAAACATGCACAAGTCACGTGGCAGTGACACCGGATAACAAAGGATCATATCGTATGCTGCAGTTGCTAGGGGACCATTTCCTGGGTGATTTATGCAATTCACATTCCACTGCTAGACTACTTCAACCAGTGAATGCTATCAACTTGGCAATCGAACCATACGCTCTCGCTGACAAGACGATAATCGCTTTGGTATGCCGGTTTTCAGTGCCTCTGGACAGAGTAAAAATGCCTCAGAAATTAGCGATTATTGCTCGTGCATGGAAGCATGCATTTGGCAGCCTGCGTGTGAAACTGAAACTTTATAGTTTCCACTCCCTCGTTTATGCGTAGCAACACAATTTTCGCTTGTGCATGGCAGCATGCATTGGGCAGGCTGCATCCATGTGATGCGGCATGGAGAGCAAGGATTCACGCTATCCAGCTCATCATGAAAAAAACATCAGAAGCTTTGACGGGGAATGAGACACGTGGAAGATGAATCTGCATTTTTTGATGGGGTTGCAAGGTCGGATAATTTCCTTGGGTTGTAGCTCTCCATGGGCATATCACTCTGTGACCCTGCGACCTGGGAAAACATGCGACTTGCGACCATGGGTTGATGGGGTCGCTGGGTCACAAAAACCCCTAAGTTGCAGCCTTGGGTGATGTTTCATCTCTGCGACCTGGTGACCTAAACCATATCATAACCTCCTTCAGCGAGGCTGTAATTCTGCACCGTTAGTAACAACTCTAGTTTGTTTTATGACTATCAACGCACCATAATTTTTACAACATTGCCGCTTTCCATCAATGAAAATCCTTCGTTCAACATCTGTCTTGTCATGCTTGCCACAACACTGGTGTGCTTATGTCAATTTCCACCAATTACATTCCCCAGACCCCCGAGTTCCCTCATCACTCTGATAAACTTAGATTCGCAGTCGATGAGTTACATGGTGAAGATGCAGGTCCTCCAAATAAATGTTAGACTTCGAGAAATATTAAGCATCGATAATATTCTACAATAATACGTGCACATACTCCTCTTATTGCTCATCAGACTGCAGCACGCAACTGTGTAGGACCTATGACTGTTAGTTTCGCTCCATGTTCAATCATAAAATATGGCTACCACATACATCTTCTCCAAGTGTTGTTACCATAGGTTGAGACATATCTTGTGGTTTTGAATGCAGAATAACAATGCATTGCGTGAGAAAAGCATAAACATATAATAAAACCTTTGCAGTCAATACCCCAGGGCTTTCTCACGTCGTTGCGACTGTAATTGCACTCGAAAACGCTTGCACAGGGCCGCTTCCGCCGGTGATACTAAAGTTTTATTGGCTTCCGCTCCTTCGTTTACGTGCAGCAACCTAATTATCACTCGTGCATGGTAGCATGCATGGGCAGTCTTCTCCAGCTCACCGCGAACAAATTTCAAGAGCTTTGATGGGGCATAAGATGCGTGGAAGACCATTATGGAGCTGATTATAGTGCATGAATCTGCGTTTTCTGATTAGAAACGATTTCCCAACAGGCTTACCATTAACCTCTTTCCATCTTACCGCTTATTATTTCATTTTCGTTAAACAATGGTGTTTCATTTACAAAGAAGGAAAATATACGTGTTATGCGTTAATGATAAATCAACTCCATTAAACGGCATGCAATTTCGGTTGAGTTTGTTCAACGCGTCTTTCCCATCATTCCCCTTTTGCTCGAATATCTTAATGCCAAGGAGGTTTGCAAATTATTTTACTGGCCACTCCTCAATAAAAATTCACCATTGACAGTAATGATTGAAGATTGCGCATGATATTCATCAATGTGGAGGCGCTACTCTTGCTAGCATCAAAGAATGCGGCCTCCAAGGGAGTGTAGAGGGAATTATCCTCGTTCTTACCATCTCTCAAACCGAACGTAGAAGCGAGGCATAACGCTGTTTTAAATTGATTTGATTTCAGGAGTATATACCTTCCCATGAAATTTATCTGACACGCGTAACACCTTTACATGTAACACCTTTACACGTAGGCAAGTATCCAAGTGCCAGATGTTAGTTAGTAATCAACATGTCTTGTGCTCATTGCTTGGCCCACAACTCCAATCATAGGCCCTCTCACAGTTTTTGGCATTGCCAAGAAATAGCCGGTTGAATCAACACATTAATAGTGTTGTGAAATGCAAGCAGCTCAACACATGTAAGCTACAATCAAGGCAAGATAAATCATAAAAGTGAGAGTGCTTAAAAATTGTGAAGAGTGCCCAAAATCTGTAAACGCTGCCTACGAACCTGTGAGACATAACAGAATTCCATCCAACGATTTCCATCCTTCAGACTGGGTCTTCCTCATAGAGTGCAAGGAAAATTTTAGTTTCCAATGAATAACGCTATATAGGCCGAGTGCACTGATACATAGAGGTCAAATCATAACAATTTGGGCAACGACGAAACCTATCTGATGTGTCCCATAGTGTTGCATCGGCCAATCATGAACTTTTCTTCGATCCTTCGTCCGAATGAAAATACACTACAACATCGTCCAACTGAAAATAATGTTAACTTGCTCCTCCATCTCACTGGTGGGCGTATCCTTGTCATCTGCCTTAACAATGGTCTTCAATGGAAGTGTTAAGTCTCATCCCTACCTGAGCGGGGCATCTGGATGAAAGTGTCTTGTTCCATAGCTATAACCTCGTTGTTTATTATTCAATGAATTTCCCTCGGTGTGGTGATGACATTAACGAATATATCATCCATGGAATTTACCTGCATGCAACATTATAACATTAATCGGATTATGAGCTTGGCGAAGTGCCCAAACCGACTGCCTAGACAATCCATGGTGCAAGAGCTCTTAATGTAAATACACACAGGTTTCCATTCGAATGTATGCATGGCAATCCTTCGCACATGGCGTGATTGCAGCAACAACATCTGATCATGATGGCAAGAAAACTCATGAGGGGTTGGGGATAGGTCGCTAGGATGTCACTGACTGCAGGTTCGGTGAAAGACCTTAACGACTAAGCTAGCAGAGGGGGACCCGAAATTTTAAATATACCCAAAATTTTGGGTGGTGTTGTAGCGGCTACAACAGTCATGTAGACCACAAAATCAATAATCAATAACATAACCATATATGGCTGCCTTGCCTTCCTTATAAATAGTGTGAGCCTTCTCACCTTGGGTCCCACTCATTAGGGTTTCCACTATCATACAGACTTCCTCCCATTCACATTGCACTGTCTCTTATTGATGATCCACTCCCTCCATACCAACACTGTTGACTTGGTCAAACTTGACCTTGTTCACATGCATTAGCCTCTGTTCACGCATGAGGGTGCTTTATCCAGCTATGAATATGATCCCTTTTCACATTAAGAGGGATTTTGTTCAAACTAAAGAGATTTATGGGTCTCCCTATGCATTTCTTCATCTAACTAAATGGCAAGAGAAAAATTAATATTCCAATTTTTTGCATGCTAATTGAGGAATATTACAGAAACCATCTGGGATAAAGGTATATGCCATGGTTTAAAATAACATGTGACCACACACGAGCAGCCTGTGGGTTGGGACCATCGGTGGTCCCCCCCCCCACAAACTTGCAATGTACAAACTTTGAATTAATCTGGTGAGCTTATAGGTTAAGTCACATCTAATAACATAGTTGGTGGAAGGTTTATGTGGGCGCGCCAGAGGTCACAAGGTAAAACCCCCCGAACCCAACAAAAAATTTGATCCACCATATAGGGGACATGTGGTAGCCTCTGGGCTAGCCACGTGTCACCCATCCATTGGTCCTCCAAATCAAATACAACAAAATCAACGTCCTTGAATGCGCCATGTGGCAAAACCTTATTGGTCTAGTGGAAAAATAATATTCCCAGAATATTCCATTTTTGCTGACTGTACCTGCATGCTAACTGGGCATCCCAGTCAAACCTGTCACATAATTTTAGATGTTTGAGAAAATGATCAGAACATGATATCTCCCTCATATGACATCAGTTTTTCGAACCGTTCACGGCGCTGGAATCAAAGCGACGAGATATATCCGGTCGCTTAGGTTCAATACGGTTTTGAGCACTTTCAATTTTAAGTAAAATTCATGATCTCCTAATCACACCTCCCCATTGGGAAGCTTTGTTACACAAAATTTTGTGACTGTCCCTGCAATACCCATCTCGCCCATTGGAGGGTCATTTCCATGATCAATAAGTAGTGTCATGCCTCACAAAGACCATCATTGTATCCCTTTACATGAGAGTAATATTCCTTCTTTTGACAATTCCCTGAGTAGAGACACAAAAACCCTTGTTTTTTCTTTGGTGCAGGTTGTCAGTTATGCCCTTGCACCAAAGAGGAATATTAACACTAGGACCCATGCCAGCTGGCACTCTGTCCTAGTTTTCCACCCGTGCCAAGCTGTTTATGGAATGTTTTTAAAAAATAGAGGCAGAGATTCCACTCCAACCACCTCGAGGATGAGTCATTGGGAGTGGTTGAACTGAAAAACCACAGACTCCCTCCTTTAGTTTATGGTTTCCACCTCTTATGGGAACTCCCTAAAGGATAGGCCTCCCTCCCACCTTTGTAGGGATCTTAACCTCCTCCTTTCCCTCTATAAAAAGAAGCCATCTCTCTTTGCACAAACTAGCTGAATGGTTGACTAGCTGAAAAGCTGAAGAGCTGAACTTGGAGAAATACTAGAGAGATAGGATAAGAAGGAATTACGTTGAGAAATCTTGAGTCCATGCCTTCCGAGAGAGCTTGAGTCCATGCCTTTATCCTGTCCGAATTCCATGACGAACATCTGAGACACACTTCGGCTGAACCCCGCTAGAGGAGACCTCGATGTCAAAGCTTTGGTTGTATCTATTCCTTTCATTAATACATATATGTGACTACTGTTTGGTTCCACTTTTGTGTTACAGTGTTTGTTTAATGCAATTTTTTTAGCCCTCTTTGACTGGCTAATAGTTATGAATGAAATGTTATTATGCCATATGTTGTTCTTATTTTCTGATTTTATGTGCAGGTATCTGAGCATGACTGCGAAAGGATTGTGACTTACCGAGACAAGAGCGAGAGGCCACCACCATTACAGCAATGATGACAACGTTGGACTCTAGGTAGGTCGATCTACCATGTCCTCTTTCATTCAATAATTAGGAAACAACACTTTAGCATGTCTCCTTGTTTCTAGACCCACTCTAGGGCTAGAGGGATCGTCTCTATCCGCAGAGTGGATTTACCTGCTTAACAAATTGGCGACTCCACTAGGGATCAGTGCGATTTTGTCGTTTCATCTCTTTGGGTCAGTTTCAATCATTGATTTGCTTATCTGCCTTTCCTGGTTTGCTTGCTTAGTTTACATCTTATGTTCAGCTCTAGAGTGTCAAGATTGACCTCTGATCATTAGGCTTTGGTTTTTCCTCTTTTTCCCATAGTTATCTAGCTTGGCGCATTTTTCCTTTGAAAATTTGCGCCAATTGGTGCAGGTTGCTCTTTTTGTAGTCACGAAAACCCCTGTATGGCATAGATTATAGCCTTACAGTCATGCCGACTACTGTAGGGTTTGGTTTGACTTACTCAATGAGTCTTTTGGTCAATTATGCTTGCTTCTCGGTTATTTTTTATGTGTAATTATGCCTTTGAGACTGTTTTGACTACAGTCGGCTTGTTTTTCTCAGTCATTTTTCCATTTTCTTATTAGTGTGAATTGAGGCCTTAGGGTTTATAAGGGTTTGTTACACTGAGCCTTCTGTTCGGAAACCAAGTCATTTTGATTGTTGTCAGTCTCATTTTTGGGTTGATTACACTAAGTTTTCTTGATTCCTTTGAGTGATTGCTTTGGTTAAATGATCATTTCATTTTTCGATTGATTCTTCTCCTTATTTCTCCAAGAATCGATTACATTTCTTGTTTTGGATCATTTTGAGAACTTTCTCTTGGTTTGGAAGATTGTGACATTAGTTTGAGTGATTTCTTGTGTATGTTTTGTGTTTTATTGAGTCATTCAATTTCAATTCCTACACAACACTTAAGCTAGTGTTTATTTTTAGGTTTCATGTAGTTAGTCCATTATGTACTTCTTTCATTGAAAATAAAATAAAAAAACATATTTTTCATAACTAGCGACTGATTTTCTAGGAAAGAGTTTCATTTTAATTTGATGTTGTTAGATTCATTAGTGGATTTCTTCGCATAATTTCATTATTTTATTTTGTTTGAAAGATCTCTATCCTTCTCATAACTAGAATTCATTGAATTGTAAATGATGTTCATTTTCATATAGCTTGCATTTAGGAATTTTGATATCCAAATTCGATAGGGCCTTAAAACTAAAACATAATCCAAGATCAAATTTAAAATTCACTTAATTAACCTAAGGAAGCATTGAAACCTAACGAAATGTTTTTAGTGGTCTAGGCTAGAGACGTGTTCCGACGTCTTAAAACCTAGTAGTTGTCATTCGCCATCCGGCTTTAGACAGCGCTAGTACGGACTTGTGCTCCCCGTACCATCGAGTATATAAACTAAGACCCCTCTAGGTTGCAATCGTTTATCCATAGGAAGCCGATTCTACCACCCTGTAACCGTGATACACCAAACACAACATTCGGGGAGACTGCCTGCACGTATGTTAAGTCCTTGGTTATTTCTCTTTCATTTGATCACCAAGGTGTACATTGTAGTTCACGGGAGCTTGGTACACCCTCTTGCTTAGATTACCTCAGTAGTCATTTTGATCTTTTCGTGACTCCTTAAAAAGAGAAGAGATCATTGAGCGCTTGTCCTTTCACGCTTGTTTCAACCTGAAAGTGATAGAGTCACCTTTTTCTTGTTTCTAGACTCTTAAAATATGAAACAACAGAGTTTTGTTTCGATGTCTTAAAAATCAACTGCCCACGAAATATTCCTGGTTAAAGTTATCTTCCTTAGTATTTTGTTTTAAGGTTGTTTCCAATGGCAAAATTTTCGAGGTTTACCAACCAAGGAATCCCTTCCGAGGGGAATCCTGGTCCTTTTCCTGCTTTTGGGAACATTGGTGCTCCTTATATGGTGACATTTTCCCCACCTAGGTTAACTGTTGGGTTGCATGTTTGGTTTTTTTTTGCCCACTGTACAACCATCTCTTCCACCTAAACAACATCATGTTGATTCTGAGGTGGACCTCTCTGCTTCTTCGCCTGTTTCTTTGTCCTCCTCTTCTACTTCACCTGGTGAAAGTCTGAATTATAGTAACCATGTGGCTAAGAAGAAGTAGAATAAGATGAAAGAGAAGAATTTAGATAAGAGAGAATCTAACTCTGTGGCTATTGCGCCTAAGAACCCTTCCCTTGATAAATCATCCAACCTTCCTCAGAAAGTCAAATTCCCTTGCATGTTGTGAAAAGGTGACCAGCTTCTTCGAGATTGCCCTAGAATTCCCAAGGTGCTTGAAGTATGGTCCGATGGCCTTCAGTCCTTGTCTTTGTCTTCTGGAAGTCATGTTGGCAACACATCTTCAACTAGCCATGATAAGACTCATAAGAGATAGGGTAAGATTACCAATCCCTATAATTTGTGTTAAGTGCATCATCTCATTCACCTTTGTCCATACATAGATGAAGCAAAGAGAGTGTTGGAAAACCCTACTGTTTCTTCACCTTTCCTTCCAGCTGGTTACTTGTAATATTCCTACTTAGCGTGAGCTAAGAGGAATATCCGTTTCTGTTTTAATTTCTGTTTCATGAATAAATGAATAAAGGAGGACATGTAAAACTACTAAAAAGACTGAATAAATCAATTCCCATGTGAAAAAAGATAAATCAAGGCCATGTAAATAATCACTTGCAGGTGTGAAAAGGGTTTGAGCTATGAGACTGGGTCAACCTTGACCAAATCTATAGCGTTTTCTAGGTTCAATGTATCTCCTAAAGGGACAACACAGTTCTAGAAGGAGGCCCCTCATGTGAAAAGAGCTAACTCATCTAGGTGGTTTAGGGTTTGCAAAGGCTCTCATATTATAAAAGGAAAGGGAAGGCAGCAAGAGAAGGTTGTTGATTGATCATATTTCCGAGTATATTTTCTATTTAGACAAATATTATTCTTTGCTGTTTAGTGGAGAATTGTGCTACTTACCACTTGGAGTTCCTATGCAGGGATTTCACCTCTTCCTTTGAGGATTCTTGGAGGAGTATTTGATGATTTGATCTACTATCACGCTTGAGGCCAAGCTCTACTTACAATTGCAGCACTGATCCATTGAGGGTTTTTCTTCTTTTGCAAGTTGTAGCAAGTGGGATTCTAGATCTTGTAGAGATCTAGCTTGTTTTTGGGAGCCTCTTCTCATGGAGTGTGTCTTTTAACCTCCTGGAAGAGTGCCTCACCTATTTTCACTTTAGATCTGTAACTTGGTAGTGGCCATCTATGTAATTTTAGCTATAGCATTGCTTCTATTAGGGAACTACGTTATTTTGATGTAAGATTCTTTATGGTGTTTTGATCACAATTTTGATGAGAGATCTTTGGTGCTGGGCTTTGCCTTCCACATTGGTGATCCTTGGATTAGCTTGTTGATCCATGTTCTATTTAGATCTGATCTATTGTAATGAAATTTTATATTCAAAAATTACTACCGCATTTTACAGATCTGCAACTTGTAACTCAAATCTACTCTTATTTATGCATGATTTGGTCAAAACCCCAAGGGGATCTTGTAAAGAAAACTATCTAGTTTCCAGATATGAAATAGATCTGATGTTTTGTCTACAGATCTTTCCTAGATCTGAGTTGTAATATGCAGATACTACAGCTCTTGAAAATAACACTGTTGAACCATTTCTGCTGATATATATGTGTTGTAGCTCTCTTTTCTGAAGATATGTTGCTCTATGGTCTCATGTAATCTACTGTATATTGAAAGAGCTTCACTTTACTTCTGATTTGATACTATAAATTAATTTTTTAATAATATTTGATGGCCTCCTACTCATATTGTCCAAGAATATGTTATTCTTGAAGCAGTTTGTTGTGCATAGTTGCAACCCCTCTTGTAGGGTGTTTTCCAACTAGACTAGGTTGTGGGAGATCTGTTTACCACACCTAGTTTGATTTGTTTTTGCTCCCCTTTTGGATTTAGACTCCAGATTTGCTGATCTAAGGGATCTAAGGGCTGAAAACTCATTTCTGTACATCAATCTCCCAGGAGTGCACTAGTTTTATAAGCCTGCTATACAATCCCAATTTGGGAATATTACAGTGGTATCAAAACTCCTTTCTTGGCATAGCCTATGCTTTCCTTGGAGAATCACAACTATGTTGCATTGAGAATAAGATTAAATTCTTACTAAGAGGGAGAATAGGTATCAGAACAGAATTCATAAGAATTATGATTATACTACTGAAGATCAAGACAAGGGTAAAGCCCCTGAGACTACAAGTGATAAAGAAGGAGAGCAGTTTGCAAGAACTCTATTGGTGGCCATGCAAGATTTTGCCAAGGAGATCAAGGACAAGAGGGTGGATAGAATGAGGGAATCTCTTGGGAGATTTCATCAGGGAGAAAGCTCTGACATGTCTCATCATGGGACTGGTCAACCAGTGAACTTGCCACAAGCTCCACAAGCCTCACAACACTCCACTATGCTTACCTTATTGGTTGTGGAGAATGAAGGGCCACAAGAGCAAGCTTCCCTTGAAGGTTAATTTTTGGAGTATGATTCTTAGAGTCGAATATTCAAGGATAACTTGAGTTTCCAAGATTTTTGTCACCTCAAGGACAGAAGAAGACCAGGGCAGTAGTACAGAGATGGTGGATTATTTCATGGTAGACACCACTCTATGGGCAGATTATTTTTGCCCAAGTTTGATGGATCATCTTCTAGATCTACTAAGGCATGGGTAGAAAAGCTGGATATCTATTTTCAGTTGAAAAATTTCCCTAAGGTTGAAGCCATCAAGATTGCAAGACTGCACTTTGAAGGTGAGGCACACAATTGGTGGTTCCATGGGTTGTCTACAATGGGACACATCAATGTTACTACGTATGCTGGGTTTACTAGAATACTGGTGGAGAGGTTTGACAGGAAGGATCCTGAAGCACCCTTCATAAGCCTTGCAAATCTAAAGAAGTTAGGAGATGCAAAGATTTATATCTTTGAGTTTCTGAGATTATCAGTCATGGTCCCTGATCTATCTATAGCAAGGAGAGTCTACATGTTCATCGATGGCTTGGAGGAACCTTTGCATGGGTTGGTAAAATCTACCAAGCCCATCACTTTGCATGACGCCATTGAGAGGGCTAGAGACCTCCAAGATGCCTTTCCAAAAGAAAAGGAAACTTTCCAAATCAAGGCCCCTCACTTTTCCAAGGGGAAGGAAGGAAAAGTTGCTCCTCCCAAGGAGAGCTCTTTGAAGAAACCTCTTGATATTGATCTCAGGAGGGAATTGAGGAAGAAGAGATTGTGCTTCACTTTCCAAGATTCATGGGCATCAGGATATAGATTTGCTATTGGAAAATCACACTACATAGAAGTCTTCTCAGATTTTGACGAGGAAGGTGAAGATGATGAACCCAGGAGGGGTCACAGCGCTGATGATAATGAGGAAGATCAAAGACCATCTAGAGATGGGAAGGGAGCCTTTGCTCCAACAAGTGGGACACTTGCCTCTTTGAGAGGAGTGCCTAAGTACTTGACCCTAAGAGTACAAGGTTCAGTCATGAATCAGAAAGTATCTTTCCTGATTGACAGTGGAGAAACCCACAACTTTATTTATGCTCATCTTGTGCAAAGGAGAGGAATCCCCACTGATACTTTTGAGGGATTTTCTGCTTTGGTCCCAGGGGATAGGACCATGCAATGCATGCAATATGTTCCATCACTCTTTTTCACCATGGGATCCTACACTTTGGTGGATCACTTCTTTGTAGTTGACATACCAGACACCACCATCATCTTGGGTGTCCAATGGTTGATTACCTTGGGGAAGGTTACCACTGATTGGAAAGCTTTGAAAATGGAGTGGGTGGACTTGAAGAGTGGGAAACCATAAATGATTCAAGGCATGCACAATTATCCTTCACCTAATGTTTCCACAAAAACAACAGAGATGGATTTGTGCAGTGGAAGCAGGGATCTCACAGTTCTTTCTCTCATGTTTATGAGGATAATGCAAGGGACATTCTTATCTCATGGAAAGCCACCTGGAATGCCATTAGATTCAGATCTTGTGGGGAAGGCTCCACAAAGTGCTGCTCCAGATCTAGATCCAGGAAGGATTGGAGCAATGAGAGACCAAGTTACAGCGCTAGGAGGCTTGGGACAACCCAAGAATGAAGAGGATCTTCTTCTTGCATCACTATCACCCTTTCAATTTTCTAAATATGCATTATGGGAGGAGAAGAAGGGGAGGATCAACCTTCCAAAAAACGATTTTGTCATGTGTGATGTCAAAAAGGAAATCAGAAAAAAGACAAGCACTTCCATGGATGTATTAGCAGCACTGTCATTGTTGAGTAGTGTGGATCTTTATTGGAAATCTCAACTACTTGTAGAGTATTCCAAATATCTCCATACAGGTATGATACTAGATGGAATGCATCAAGAAGAGGGCTACTTAGTCCAAGGAGGAGTCATCTATTATCATGGTAAGGTTTTTTTGGCTAGATCTTCCAAGCTCAAGCAGAAGATCCTACAAGGAGCATATGAAGAATTCTTCCTCAGACATATGTATTCAATGAAGATCTTTTCCCTGATCATGAAGAGTTTTGATTAGGAAGGCATGAGAGAGGACTTACATCAGCACTTCCAAGAGTGCAATATCCATTGAGGATTGGGGAAACCAATGGACTCTTTGCAAGTGTCATGTCAACTAGCTCTTCCTTTGCTTGAGAGGAGGAGAATGCTCATGCACAACTCCATGTGTGTGAAGGAATATGATGGTAAAGGATTTGATCATGACAAGCAAGTTGTATTTTCTTATCTATTACATTCATTTGCCATTTTTTTGCAGGATATGACTCCTAAAGGGAGTGAGAGATCATGTGGATCTCATAGTTTGCTGGGGGCCAATGGAAATTCTGTACTTGGCCACTCCCTTGATGTGAAAAGGGAGATTCCTTTTCATGATGGGTGCTTCCCAAAGGCACCAAACTTATGTAACACCTTCAGCCATGTTAAGGTGACTCATGTAGCAAGAGTGTGGTGGGAATGTCATTTTCCACACTTGGATCTAATGAAGACAAGAGATGCATTGCGCTGGCATCTCATGTGGGATTTTGACCCACCTCCTCAAGTGCAGATTTTAGTTTGCATATATGTAGTCTTGCTTCCATACATTGATGATATATTTGTATTGTTTATGGGACTGTATGGCCAGAGGATGGGCAGTGTGTATGTACCACATGGGTTGGAACTTCTACCTATACTACATGATACATGTTTTAGATGTAGCATTGCTCCAACTATGTTTATTTCTGTTGAATTTTTCACTCTTGAAGGGATGCACTATGCTCATATTATGTTGGCCTTGGAGGAACAATTCATGATGCATTGGATTTTTGAGCACTTGGCTTATGATGAGGACTTGATCCTTGATGATTCCATCAATGGAGGAGGAGAAGGACTACAGCTCTTAACCTATCAGTTGCTTGAGGACAAGCAACATTTTGGAGGGGAGGACTGTAATATTCCTACTTAGCCTGAGCTAAGAGGAATATTCATTTTTGTTTTACTTTCTGTTGCATGAATAAATGAATAAAGGAGGACACAAATCAAAAAAATACCTAATGGAAATCAATGCTTCATGCAGCAGCGTATAAATTCACACAGTAACATGGTAAAGAATGTCACTATAAAAAGAAAGTGGTTTGAGTTGTTAATTGTCAAACTCACCAAAAAACATAGAAGTTATTGTCTAGGTTCACAGACTGGGTACTCTAAAAGGGATAGTGTAGTTCTAGAAGGAGGCCCCTCATGTGAAAAGAGCTAACTCATCAAGGTGGTTTAGGGTTTGCAAAGGCTCTCATCTTATAAAAGGAAAGGGAAGGTAGAAAGAGAAGGTTGTTGATTGATCATATTTTTGAGTATCTTCTCTATTTAGACAAATACTATTCTCTGTTTTTTACTAGAGAATTGTGCTGCTTAGCACTTGGAGTTCGTATGCAAGGATTTCACCTCTTCCTTTGAGGATTCTTGGAGGAGTATTTGCTGATTTGATCCACTATCAGGCTTGAGGCCAAGCTCTACTTACAATTGCAACACTAATCCATTGAGGGTTTTGCTGCTTTTGCAAGCTGTAGCAAGTGGGATTCTAGATCTGTAGAGATCTAGCTTGTTTTTGGGAGCCTCTTCTCTTGGAGTGTGTCTTTTAACCTCCTAGAAGAGTGCCTCACCTATTTTCACTTCAGATTTGTAACTTGGCAGTGGTCATCTATGTCATTTGAGATACAACGTTGTTTCTATTAGGGAACTGCGTTATTTTGATGTAAGATTCTTTATGGTGTTTTGATCACAGTTTTGATGAGAGATCTCTGGTGCTAGGCTTTGCCTTCTACTTTGGTGATCCATGGATTAGCTTGCTGATCCATGTTATGTTTAGATATGATCTATTGTAATGAAATTTTATATTCAGAAATTACTGCAGCATTTTAAATATCTACAACTTGTAACTCAGATCTACTCTTATTTATGCATGATTTGGTCAAAACCCCAAAGGGATCTTGTAAAGACACTATCTAGTTTCCAGATCTGAAATAGATCTGATGTTTTGTCCATAGATCTGTCCTAGATATGAGTTGTAATATGCAGCTACTACAGCTCCAGACAATAACGCTGTTGAACCATTTCTATTGATATATGTTTTGTAGCTCTCTTTTCTGAAGATATCTCGCTCTATGTTCTCATGTAATCTACTATATATTGAAAGAGCTTCAATTTACTTCTGATTTGCTACTGTACATTCATTTTTTAATCATATTTGATGGCCTCCTACTCATATTGTCCAAGACTGCATTATTCTTGAAGCAGTTTGTTTTGCATAGCTCCAGCCCCTCTTGTAGGGTGTTTTCCAGCTAGACTAGGTTGTGGGAGATCTGTTTACCACACCTAGTTTGATTTGTTTTTTCTCCCCTTTTGGATTTAGACTCCAGATCTGCTGATCTAAGGGATCCAAGGGTTGCAAACTCATTTCTGTACATCAATCTCCCAGGAGTGCGTTATTTTTATAAGCCTGCTGTGCAATCCCAATTTGGGAATATTACATTAATAGAAGCTTTCTTTGAGTCCTCCGCTAGTTGATTCAACGATCGGTCAAGGGTCATCCTTGGTCAATCCCATTTCCTTGGAAATTAAAATTCATGAATCCATTCCCAACCAACCATTGGTTATGGAATCAGTTGATCTGATCCCACCCATGGTTCATCAGGTTTTTTCCATCAAGAGTGGATCTCTTTCCCCCCACGTTTTTCTTGTTTCTTCAGATTCCTCAGACTTGGAGAAAGATCCTCCCATCCTTGTGACTCAAGAAGTTGCTCCTCCTACTCCCATGATGGAGGTCCAAGAGGATGCTCCTCTTGTTCTGATAACACCAGGGGATGACCATCTTATTTCAATGGCACCCCCTCCAACTAGTTTGATCGCTTCCTTCGATTGGAGTTGATTTGCAAGATACCACCTTCCTTCTTATGTTTCTTTTGAGATCACCGTACAAACCTTTGATGTGGTCATACCCATCACCATTATAGATGAAGGCATTCCTGTTAGTATCCTGTCTTCCACTACTTGGAAAGATTTTTGTTCTCCACTACTTGTGCCTGTTACACAGAATCTGTTGGCTTTTAATAGAGGAACGATTCAACCGTTCGGGATCCTTTCGAAGTTGCTTATTACTTTGGGATAAAAAATTGTCTATATATACATGATGGTGGTCCAAGGTCCCTTAGATTTTAATTTCCTCTTGGGACGCGACTATGATTATGCCATGGGCGCAGTTGTCTCTTCCCTCTTTTGTGTGATCTATTTTCCACACAGAGGTTAGATCGTGACCATTGATCAGCTTTCATTCTTTGGTCCTGACGTGACATTTGGTCCACCATCGCCCCTTCTGGGTCTTTATCCACCGTTTTTATCTTCCCCGCTACAGGTTAATTATGTGGCTACCTATCCCATGCCCGCATTCAGTGATAGTGGCATTGTGCATCATGTGCTGGGGGCATTGGGTCCTGATTTCCAAGATGTTGTGAACCTCTTGGAATCCAGGACTTCTTATTCGACATGATGAGTTGCCTTTAGAGCATGGTTCATTTTCTTGTGTCAAGCTCCTTAACAAATGAAAAAAGGTGTTATGAGGATATTTCTTTTAATGTTTCAACCTCATTAAAGCAATGAAACACGTTCCTGTTCAATTCGAGTCTTTGCTAGATCTCGTAAAATCCTAGTCGAATATTTCTCTTGATCTTGTAACTGAACCTTCACTCCATCTGCCTTTCAGATGGACTAAAGCTAGGGGGGCATGTACCTTGTGCAAAAATGAAACCAATTTCAGGCATAGTTTGTTCCCATTTCAAGCTTGTGTAAAAATGAAACTGACCTCAAGCAGAGTTTCCAGATTTCAAGCTTGTGTAAAAATGAAACCATTCTTATTTTACCTCTCTTGATTGCCATTTTATCAGCCTATTTTTTTCCAGACGAGCCTTGGTTTTCTCATTCCATCGTTACCATCTTCTTGGCCGATCATACGCCTTCACTTGATTGTTTTACCCATTCATGAGGAACCGTTGCAATGAGTGGTCTTGTTATCCAACTTCTTGACCTTTACTTGATCTGAGCAGTTCCTCCATTACCGGAACCAGTTGCTACCTGTAATACCACTCGTTCCTCCAAGAGGAGTCATATTTCAGCTCTTTTCTGACTCTCTAAAATTGAAAAGATTACCGAGAATCTTTTTGTTTCGAACTCGTTAAATGGCTGCGAAGTGATATCTAACCAGTGTACGTTTATCCCTTTTTCAGGCTGGGATAGATTATTTATGAAAAAGGAATACCTTAGCCTATCATGACTCAGAGTTTCTTTCAGATATTGTTTTCTACCTTTTCGGATCTGAGAGACTATTTACAAAAAGGGCCATGAAGGAGTTTTCTTTTCTACCTTATTTTCAAACTCTCTAAACATGAAAAGATGTCAATTTCTCCCTTTCTTAGACTCATTAAACCCTGATGACATCGGATTTCGTCACCATGAAATTACCTGAGTTTCTCCTTCCTAGGGCTTGTAAACTGTACTAGGATGGATTTTTCCAAAGGAAAAACTTACAACACAAGCATATTCTATCCCCTTCAAGCTTGTTTTTTAAAAAATAATTGGGGTACTCGCCAGAAATGTTGGGGGAAAATGGAACCAAGTTTCATTTATGTTGGCAATATGTCGCTCTTGAACATGGCACTTTTCTGCATTCATGTTGGGTTGGGGACATCTCATTTCATCATTTTTTCCTCCATGGGTTTGGGTAATCTCTTTTGATCTCTCATATGCTCTTTTCCACGTCATCATGACCTCAGATCCTTTGATGTCAAATACTGCCAAATCCAGTGTCGTGTTGCTAATATGTTCAAGAGAAGTTTGCCTCTGTAATTTTCAACCTCCCTCTGATTCTCTGTTGGTCCTGATTCACTATTATCATGTTCCTTTGTCTCATGTCGATGATGTGGGAAACATTATGGCCCACCTTCGATCAGGTCACTTCCTGTCGACTTCAGCTCATTATCTAGGATTTTTATCTAGAGACTCCCTTCTGGTACCTTGGAGCCTACTTGCCTCAATGGTAGGTTCTTGGTGGATTATCATGACTTATTACATGACTCTTTTTGGATGACTGCGACCATACCTAAGTCTATTTGTTGATCCTTACTGCTGGATGGCTATGTCCATACCTCGGATCTCCATTTTTATACACTCTATTATGGATGGATGTGCCCATACCACATGTTCATGTATCAGAGATATTATTTTTATTCATAATTTCAGGTTTTCCGACAGTGGTGTTTGGTTCGAACACGTTCTCATAAAGCATTTTTCCCCTCCCTCTCCCTAAGACCTCATGCTTTAGGGGGCATCTGTTACACACAATTTTTTCATTGTCCCTGCAATCCCCATCTCGCCCATTGGAGGGTCATTTCCGTGATCAATAAGCAGTGTCATGCCTTGCATATACCATCATTGTATCCCTTTACATGAGAGTAATATTCCTTCTTTTGACAATTCCCTTAGCAGAGACTCAAAAACCATTATTTTTGCCTTGGCAAGGGTAGTCAGTTATGCCCTCACGCTAAAGAGGAAGATTAACACTGGGCCCCATTCCAGCTAATGCTCTATCCTAGTTTACCACCTGCACCAAACTATTTATGAAATGTTTTTTAAAAATAGAGGTGAAGATTCCATTCCAACCACCTCGAGGATGAGTCATTGGGAGTGGTTGAACTGAAAAACCACGGACTCCCTCCTTTATTTTATGGTTTCCACCTCTTATGGGAACTCCCTAAAGGATAGGCCTCCATCACACCTTTGTAGGGATCCTAACATCCTCCTTTCCCTCTATAACAAGAAGCCATATCTCTTTGCACAAACTAGTTGAATGGTTGACTAGTTGAACAGCTGAAGAGCTGAACTTGGAGAAATACTGGAGAGATAGGATAATAAGGAATTAAGTTGAGAGAGCTTGAGTCCATGCCTTTATCCCATCCTAATTCCCTAACGAACATCTAAGACACGCTCTGGCTGAACCCCGCTAGAGGATACCATGACATCAAACCTTTGGTTGTATCTCTTCCTTTCATTAATACATATACGTGACTGTTGTTTGGTTCCACTTTTGTGTTACAATGTTTGTTTAATGCAATTTGTTTAGCCCTCTTTGAATGGATAATATTTATAAATGAAATGTTATTATGTCATATGCTGTTCTTGTTTTCTGATTCTATGTTTAGGTATCTGAGCATGACTGTGAAAGAATTGTGACTTTCCGAGACAGGAGCGAGAGGCCACCACCATTACAGCAACGATGACAGTGTTGGACTCCAGGTAGGTCGATCTACTATGTCCTCTTTCATTCAATAATTAGGAATCAACACTTTAGCATGTCTCTTTGTTTCTAGACCCACTCTAGGGCTAGAGGGATCGTCTACGTCCGCAAAGAGTATTTAACTTTATAACAAATTTGGACCCCAAAATATCTCTGGATTAATGAACATGAAGATGAGGAGATTGTGTCCTCACTCTTCTAGTATTTATCTAGTGAAATTTTCATAATTTCATTAATTGGAGCTTTTCATGAAAAGACAAATTTTTCCTTGATTCCGTCGACCATCTATTGTTGTCTTTGACACCTTCATACTGCACATTTTCTAAATTTGTAGAACAACAATCTAACTTTGCAGTAAACATCTTGTTTCTACATTGGTCAATAATCATAGGGAACTTGGAATCTTTCTCACCTTGTATTCTATACTTATGGCAATTTTTTGTTGCTTTTGCCTTGAACTTGTGTCGACTCTTGACCAAGTTTCTTTGCCATTGTACTATGCCTTTTGGAAACCAGCAATGAACATTTGTGAAACCTATGCCTTCTTTTCCAAGCTACTTTTTCCTCTCTTTGACCTTTGCAACTTCTTGCACTGACACCTTTTTTTCAACACCGTTCAACACCAATGTCGACTGTTGCAACTTCTTGTCATATTCTTTAAAAGACAACCTATTTTCAATCTGAAAAAAATCATTATATATATCAGCATTTGTTTGAAAAGGATGATGCAAAACATCTCTTTGTTTTATCATCATCAATGTCAATTTTTTTCTTGCATTGACTAGCCTCTTCATTTGCCCTGCATTAACTAAAGAAGTATCTAGTTTCTTGCACTAAGCTCTCACAATATACTCCTTGCCATATTTGAATAAATGGTATTTGTTCTCATGGAGATGGAAGATTTATTTCCTGTCATACAAGTAAGGATTTCCCAACACCATACCTGTTATGTCAAGTAGAACGACATCTAATTCAACTGTGTCAATGAAATGTGCAGTTATTTCAAAACCGCAATATGCACTTCTTTGAAACTTGTAAATTTGCATCCTTACAAATCCACCCAAGTGGATATGGTTTTGGATGTGTAATGGTCTCAAGATTAAGTTTCTTGACCAAGTCTTCAGATTTTGAGTTTTCTTGTGACCCACTCTCAAACAGTGTGTCAATCTTGGTATGTTTGGATATGACCCTCACATGAAACAGTTCAATTCTCTCTTCTTCATTTGGAGCTTGTATGTGACAATTTGATGTACTAGAACTGGGTTTAGTTTCAATCTCTTTCCCCTTCATGTTCTTTAGTCCCATGGCTATAATTTTTGTTTCATCTCCTGAATGTGACCCTAAGTTTTGTTCAGCTATAGCAACAATTTTGCCTTTCTCTTTGGTTTTCTCTTTGGCTTTTAAGCTATCTAGTTTCAATTATGGATTAAGTTTCCAACAACAGTCTTCATCATGGCTAGTTTTTGAACAGTTTTTGCAAAATAATTTTCCCTTCTCCTTTCTGATATTTTAATTTCTCTTTTTCTTCCATTTACCTTTAAACTCATTTTCCTCATTCTCATCTATGTTTTGTTTTCCCCTTGCCTCCAAGTGTGTGGCTTGTACACAAACTTCATCTAGACTTGTAGGGTTAAACATGAGGATAATATGTCTTAGGTAGGTATGTAAGCCTCCTATATACTTGAGCAAAGTGTCTTGGCTCTACAAATATACCCCTAATAAGAAAGCTATTCACCTAAACTCTTGGGTATAAACTTGTATATTTTGTCCTTTCAATTGTTTAAAAATTTTCTAGTCCATTATGGCTTTCTGCATGCGAGCTAATGGATAAAACTTTTGTTTTATTACAGAAATGAAATCAGACCATGATAGAATAATCTTACCATGCTTCTTGATCTCCTCCTTTGTCTTGGCTTCCCACCAAACAAGTGATACAGCTTCCATTCTCAATGAAGCTAATTGGATTTTGGTATCATCCTCATGAAAGTTTTGGATTCTCAAATAGACCTCCAATTTCATAATCCAATTATCAAGCTTTTCTACATTGACTTCACCATTAAACATTGGTAATTCAAAATTAACATCAAGTTTTAGAAAATTTCTTTTACCAGTGTTCTTTGACTTGTGTGGATGATGTACCGAAGATGAAGTAGAGGATGATGAGGATGAATATGAGGGTGATGATGGTGACTTTCCACTTTCTCCATTTCCTCCATTGCCCTTCTTTGATTTATCTTCATAATTTTGACCTCCTGATGATCCCTGTCCTTCCTTGTGAAGTTCGGATCCTTCTCCTTCTAGTCTCTCATTCCTTTCTTGATAAAGGACTCTAACCATCTCAATCAAGTCAAGAAATGATTTTCTATACACTCTTTATTCCTCTTTGGGATCCATATCTTCATGGATTTATTATTCTCCTAGAGGCATGCTTAGTGTTGCTTATGCTTCTTTTGGAGGTGAAATAGGTGGTGGAGAATGTGGAAATCTTGCCCTCCTTTGTTGTGGCTCACTTTGAGACCCTCTTGCTTCCACCAATTTTCCTTCTCCTCTCTTAAGCTTGAGCCTAGTATGCATGCGAATAATTGCAAAGAGTTAAACAAATATTTGCACACAACAACACCAAAGAATAAAATTGGCTTTGATACCAACATGATCTAAAAGGACTGTATTAGTTTGTTGTGCTAAGTGTCTTTTCAGTTATAAAACATATACAATTTGTCTCTATTTGTTTGGTTAAGGAATGAGTAATTTAACCATGAAAAATAGATGAATTTGTGAGTTTTAAGCATTTAAATAAGCCTAAATAACAATGAAAACCAGTGTATAATAGAGAAATAACATCACACATAAGTTTTACACAGCAGGCTTGATGAATCAGTTCACCCCTCCTGGGCTACATTTGTTGGTCCAGCTCCCAATGGCATGTCCCTCTTTGTCATTATGATAAAAATTGCAAATACATGTGTTTAAAAGCCTCTAGTGGTTTTTTTCTCTGCACTAGTGGCTCCTAAATTCTCAAATTATTCTAGGTAGAATCTTGTTTCACCCAAATTGGTCGAAAATTGACTTAGCTAAGATTTTTCCCAATATCCCCTAGAAATCCTCCACTAAATGTGGAGACTGCACTTATTCACAATTAAAACTAGCCCATAACTCCGAAAATAGGGAGCACACCAAATATTCCTCCAGTTACTAACTGCTGGCATTAAATTTGGTGGTTAGGGGCGGGGGTGGCCACATGCCGACCCCCGTAAACCCCACGGTTAGAGTTAAACTCCACAAAAAAAGGTGGAATGGAACTCGGAGTGAAGACGGAGTTCTGAACTGTCACATTAACATTCAACAAAAATTGCACCTTGTGAATAGGTTGTAGCCGCTAGGGTTAAGGTTATCGAAGCCACCGAAGTTTGTATTTATGTAGTCGTATGTTCACATTTGCTGTCGTGGCTAGTAACATGTGATATGTCATTGTAGCCGCGGAGTCATGGTCTTTAGAATCGTCGGGGATAAATTTATATGCCATGGTTTAAAATAACATGTGACCACACACAATTGGGGCCACCGAAGGGTTGGGACTGCCGGCCGTCCCCCACCCCCCCAAACTTGCAATGTACAAGTTTTAAATTAATCAGGTGAGCTTATAGGTTAAGTCACATCCGATAGCATAGTTGGCGGAAGGTTTGTGCGGGCGCACCAGAGGCCACGGGGTCGATCCCGTCAGACCCAAAAAATTATTGATCCACCGTACATAGGACACGTGGCAGCCTCCGGGCTGGCCACATGTCACCCATCCATTGGTCATTCAAATCACATATAACCAAATCAATGTCCCTGAATGCACCACGTGGTGAAACCTTACTGGTATAGAGGAAAAACATATTCCCATAATATTCCATTTTTGCTGACTATATCCGCATGCTAACTGGGCATCCCAGTGACTCTAGTCACAAAATTTTAGTTGTTTGGGAAAACGATAAGAACGCGATATCTCCCTCATACGACATCAGTTTTTCGAACCATTCATGGCACCAGAATCAAAACGACGAGATCTACCTGTTCGCTTAGGTTCGGTACAGTTTCAAGAACTTTCAATTTTGAGCAAAATTCATGATCTCCTAATCACCAATCATGAAATGGTATGTGGAGCAACCTTTTGCTTCACATTGAACCTTTAGTGCCCTCGCTATTACATTCCTGACATATTCCAGTTACCCATCCACAACAATTCAAGAATGGAGTTACTGATACATTTTAAACAGACATCCATTGTCCATATCTCTGACTATCTCCATGAATGGCGATGACGTCGAAGTTTGTGTAAAGGCAAACTCGACGATCGAGTGTCACTGGACCTATTCTTGAAAACTATCACAATATATATTTAAAAGGATTTGGCAACTCAAGGACCTATTTCCGAAGAGGATACCATTAGCAAAGCCCAACAACTCAAGCTGATATACACGCATTCATGATACATCTATAACATCTTTCCTAACGCCCCACGCCTGCAAACTTATAAAGAATTTCCAGGCACGTCGAACACTACAGACGCATTGATAGGGTCACTGATCGAAAATTACCTAGGTAGTAGTAATCCGTACCTTGGTTACACATATGATTCTAATCAGAAAATACCACAACCAGGTTACCATTAGATTCATCATGCACCTTTGCAGAACATGACCAATAGGGCATTGTCGTACCATCATCAACAAGGAGGATCATACCCTCCCGTATAGGGGACCCAGTACGCAGCTAGAAACACTAATAGAAGAGCTCCCCCCCAGCAGTCATTCACAAACTAGGGACAGGGAACCCAATATTCATAGTCCCCAACACAAAACCCACCAATGCAAAATATTGCACCAGTGAACATTTTGCAGCCTTCCCAGGCACAACTGTGCTAGTCATATGACCATGTGAATCCCAATTATCCTCCTAACATGGCAAGGAAAAAACCAAAAACCAAACAAAAGGGAAACCTTGGACAGGGGGGCAATAGCCAACATCGTCATCCACAATCTCAGGCTGGGGGAAACTCCAATCGAAATCAAAACCATGAGCCAAATAGCTCCCAAGGGAAGAACAAGAGGGCTAATCTTCATACCAACCACTCTTGAGAAATTTTTGGTGAGTATGGCTATTAAACTCATCAATTTCCTAAAACCCCAAGCTAAAGAAGATTCAGGGTAACTGAGGACAAGGGGGATCCACACAACAAATAGCTGTAATGCAGGAGCCCTCCCCCCACCAAGGGGCGGTTAGTACCCAACAACAGCAAACACCCCCCAACGATTCTGGAAACAACAACCAAAAAATATATATTATTGGTGAGGAAATGTTCTTTCAAACATGGAATCGAAGTTATGATACCCCACAAGACACCACTTCGTCAGGTGCTAGCACGAGTGCACCTACAACACTGTTAACTATATAAAAAATTCCCATTGAACCTTTGCCAAATATGGCTAAGGGACCAACTAGACGAGCATGACACCATTCCAAAGTGGCCCATAATTATATCATTCTGGACAATTTACCTCAATCGCCTGCTGCCATGTCAGCTTTGTAAGTCCTGCAATGTTTCCCAAAGCAAAGGAAAGCCTTACTTTCCGCGTTAGGTGCAATCAACCCTGTCGATTTGTAATATTCCAAAATGGAAAAGACATGAATATAGAAAAAAATAATGGAAATATTAGTGAATAACATTACACCAACATGTTTGTCAAACATGGATCCATTTTTTTATGTAAATCAGTAGCAAATAAGCACAATAAATGTAGGCACAACTCAAATAATCAAGGCAAACAAGCCTCTAATGAACACATATGCCACAACATGAGATATAGCCACTATACAAATGCAGGAGAATCAATAGAACTTAGTTTTAGTGGAAATAATGCTACTGGAAAAGTAAAATAACATGGATCTCCTGATATATGGCTCACAAAGTTCTAGGAGTAGAGATCTAGGCTCCCAAACACATTTCCAAGACAACCTAGAAAGGGTTTCCGGAAATGCCCAAGATATAAAATGTCGGAATACAACCCTAGGGCTGAATAGCAGTTGCAATTGAATAACTAGAAAGGAGGTGGATTAAATTATATATAATGAATAGGACTCCTCCAATAGATTCTCTAAATGAAAGGTTGATCCCTTCACTAAAGGTCTAACTCCCCAAATGAGACAATGAACCCTCCTTCGAATCTGCTCAATAAAATAACGCAGTCCTTGAGGGAAACTGCATTCTAGGAGGTGGAAATAGATGGGCCTAATTTCAAATGATGAAATTATGCTCTACAACCTTCTTTGCCAGCCTCCAAATGGATAGGATACCTCTCCACTAGCAAAAAAACCCAGAAAATAGCCTTAGCAACCCTCCACTGCTTCTACCCTGCAACACAACACAATTATGGAATAAAATTCATTGTATATAAAGACTGAAGCTTTACCTAATGCTAGAATGTGGAATATGTAGCTCAATAACCTCTCTTGAGTAGGCACTCGAAGTCCCTCAAGGATGAGTGTGGGATTCCCGCTTGGGAACACCTTTGTGCTAAACAACACAATAGACTCCGCTAAACAACTAAAGAGTGCAAGAGGTCATACAGACCACAAAATCAATAATCAATAACATCATCCCCTCTATGGCTACATTCCCCTTCTTTATATTCATTGTGAGCCTTCTCACCTTGGGTCCCACTCATTAAAGAGACTACTCTCATGGAGACTTCCTCCCATTAACATTGCCTTGTCTCTCATTGATGATCCACTCTCTCCATACAAGCATCGTTAATTTGGTCAACATTGACCTTGTCCACATGCTTTAGCCCCTGTTCCCACATGAGGGTGCTTTATCCATCTATCAATATGAATCTTATTCACATTAATAGTTATTTTATTCATACTAAAGGGATTTATGGGTCTCCTTACCCACTTATCCATCTATTTAAATTATAAAGGAAAAAATGAATATTCCAATTAGCTACAGGCTAATTTTGGAATATTACAGTCCTCCCCTCCCAAATGTTGCCTGTCCTCAAGAAAATGAAAGGATAGTACTACAAATCCTCCTCTCCTCTTTCTGTAGAATCCACATATGATAAGCTTCTCCAATGAACAAGATTCTCTCTCATCAATATGTCCCCAAGTTGCTCCTCCCAAGTGTAGAAGTAAGCCTTTGGTGATAAATCCAAATGGCTCTCATCATGAAGAAGTGGGATATCCATGGAGGAAACTATATTATGTATAGATGCCTTCTTGAGGCATGGAATCTGAAAAATATTAGGAACCTTCATTCCCATGTGAATCTCCAATCCATAAGCTATCATCCACACAAAATGAATCACTCTCCCACATGGTAATTCATAGAAAAGCTCTTCCACCTTTGGCTCCTGCAAAGTAGGTGAGCTGCATATCTGAACATGATAGACAAAATTGTCTAACCCACACTGTCTCTCTCTCAACTTATGATAGGTGTAGAGCTGTTGCTGATATTGGGCTATAATAATGTTGCCTTCAAGAGGAGAAAAGGAAACTGGATCCTCAAAGACCTCCTCTCTAGTTTCATGAATCTTGCTTGCCCAAACCATCCCATATAGAGTGAACAGAAGATCATCACAATATTGAATCCAAATGAAAAATATACTAAAGTTTATGTGTAGTGCTAGGTGGTACCAACAGTTTCCCAAGTGGTTACAACGCAGTTTTGCTGCCTGTTGTCTCTGATCATAATATGGCTAGTTGTCTCCCAACCACTTGCTGGTTGTGGATGATTGCTCATATAATAGAAGGCAGTAAATGGCATTGTGTGTCAATTGAACACACCAAGAATAGAACAATACTTGCCCAAATCCATACAATAATTGGCTTCCTTCATCATTGATGTTGGTCTTAGAAAGACCATGAAGTCCAAATATAAAATTTCCCTCTTGTGGAGCAATGCACTGTGCATAAATGGCAAGAGAATGCAAATAATTTGTGAGATGATCAATAAGTAAAAAAACACAACTCTTACCATGCACTGTGAGTAGGCTAAAAATGAGGTCCATGGATGAGCCTTCCCATGAGAATCTCCCCATAGTGGTCTGAAATGTGAAGTGATACATACTCCCCTTGGAACACTCCATGAATAGATACATACTCCCAAGTGATAGCGTTGTTGACCTTTGTGATAAGGCTCCTATCACCTTATGACTCCCCTCTTTGACATGCCCAATGCAAAAGTCACATACCATAATGCTGCTACATATGGGAGACTCCTTCCTATGTAGAAGTACCTCTTGATCCTCCAAATCTAAGGAGTAACCCCTTTGCACCATGGTTGTTCTAACACCTACTCCTGAAAAATCATGCAAAGTAAGGGAGAAAATCAGCCCATACTCCTCCAAGAGTAACCAAAGCAACAACATCTCTTGCTTCTTCCTCATCTCATCATCATACAAGTCATGGAGTAACATCATTATAGTTGGCTTGTAGAATTTCCCTTCCAAAAAAATCTTCTGATGCCATAACATATGGGTGCCATGAAATGCCCCAAACCAAAACACACCCTTTGAAATAGGATATGTCACATGATGGCCAAACTCTTTCAAGAGTAGCTAGCGCAGCCATGCCTCCTACTTCCCTATGTCATAGATCTGTAAGTGGTTCACCAAACCCTTTCTCATAATCATCACCCATCCATCCAACTCTGGGTATCTTCTATCATGCTCCAAATTGGTATCCACCTCATGGAGAAAACCATCTTCCCAAATCTGATCACTATATTTGCACTTCATGATATGTTGAAGTGAAACGTCCTAGAGATCTCCACATGAAGACCACTCATCAATGACCAAGTTGAACCCATAAGGTTATAAGTATGTTTTAGGCAAAATCTTCTCTTTGAGCTATGATGTGCTCATCAAGAAGGATATATCATAATAATGGGAGACGTCATCCATCATAATATTTCTTCCATCAACCATCAACCTATCCATTACTAGACGAGTAGAATGGTCATTGGAATGCTCCAATAATAGTTGGGTCCCCAACTCATCACAACTGCTCAATGACAACATTGTTGATCTCCATGATGGTGCATCTACTATCTCACGATCATGCACAATGTTGAACATACAGTTCTGCATTGGATTTACTAGGATTATGATCATCCTATCCTCCAAAAATATACACTCCAACCCAAAGTGTTGTGTGCATCTCATGAATGAGATACAAGGATGACTATATATCTCCTCCTGAACCAGTCAAGGGTCCTTTGTGCAGTGATATTTTGTTGCTCCAAATAAAGAGTGTGCTTTGACCCTAGGTCATGCAATTTCCCTGATGGCATGCCCCCACAACTCTCCATATGATGTGCTGAAATAATAGGAAGTGGAAATGTTTTCATACCTTGGTTAAGCTGATCCTTCAGAACTTCTTGTATAGCTACAAGGGTTCCTTCTACTGGTGTGATGACTCCCCCAACTTCTGGTGATGGTGATGGATGCTCCTCTGCTACTGCACTAGCACTGGTATAAGTCTCCTCCTCCTCATGCATCTCCTGAATAATTCATGGGAATCTAAATGTCAAGAGATCAATACCACCTTGCAAGGATGCAAGTGTTCCTTCTCTTGATGCAAGTACTCCTGTAGAAAGTGCTGGTGGAAGTTTTTGCTCTTCCAGTTTTCTTCTATCAAATTTCTTGATCACCCTTTGAGTAAAATATGCATAACTAGTCACTCTTGCATGTCGCAAATGGCTGAACCAACAAATGTTTGCTTCACCCTCAAGGTGCAGCACTGCAATCTCAACAACTTATTTTTCTACTACTGTATGTATCAGGAAGAATGCATCTAACTTCCTTTTCCAAGCCCTTGCTGTGCATGTGGATGACCCATCAAATGTAGACAACGGAAAACTATTGCATATTTTTCTTCTACTGTTGTTGAAAGGTCACCTTTTTTCTTTGAGCTAAATGAAATGTTGGAGAGTTAGATTCTCCTTCAAAGCCCTTGATTGATATTTATATTATGCAATATACTCACTTAGAATCTCATGATATAAGTTTCCTCCATCTCCATGTCTTTCACCTTCCTCTTCAAAGAAATTGGACATAGTAGAATTCTTTGGAGCTCTATGCAATACCATTTTTCTCTATTGTTGATAGGAAGTGCATGGACCTTCCTCATCTTGAAACCCTCTTGAGGTCTCATTGCATCTCTCCCTTCTTATTTTGTTGACCTACTTGGAGAGGTATTTCATAGATCTGAAAAGATATGATGCAAAACTCATTCCCTCCATCATTTTAGATCTCTTCTTCTTCTTCTTCTGCTTCTTCTTCTTATTCTTCTGATATCATATTGGTTGAAACTCATAGGCTGAGCCAAGATTATGCTCTGATACCACTGTGATATTCCAATTGGAAAAGACAGGAATATAGAACAAAATAATGGAATTAGTAGTGAATAACATTACGCCAACATGTGTGTCAAACATGGAGCCGTTTTATTATGTAAATCTGCAGCAAATAAGTATAGTAAAAATAGGCACAACTCAAATAATCAAGGCAAGCAAGCCTCCAATGAACACATATGCCACAACATGAGATATAGTTGCTATACAAATGTAGGAGAATCAATACAACGTATTCTTAGTGGAAATACTGCTACTGGAAAAGTAAAATAACATTTATCTCCTAATATATTTCTCACAAAGTTCCTAGAGTAGAGATCTAGGCTCCAAAATAAATTTCCAAGACAACCCAGAAATGGTTTCTAGAAATACCCAAAATACAAAAATGTCGGAATACAACCCTAGGGATGAATAGTAGCTACAACTGAATAATTGGAAAGGAGGTTCCTGAACTGATATAGAATGAATAGGAATCCTCCAATAGATTCTCCAAATGAAAGGTTGATCCCTTCACTGAAGATCTAACTCCCCAAATGAGACAATGAACCCTCCTTTGAATCTGCTCAATAAAATAATGTAGTCCTTGAGGGAAATTGTGTTGTAGCAGGCAGAAATAGCCAGGTCTAATGCCAAATGATGAAATTATTCTCCAAGACTTATTTTCTAGCCTCCGAATGGATAGACTACCTCTCCACTGAAAAAAAACTCAGAAAATGGCCCTAACAACCCTCCACTTCTTCTACCCTGCAACACAACACAATTCTGGAATAAATGCGATGTAGATGAAGACTGAAGCTTGGTCTAATGCTGGAATGTGGACTATGCTTCTAAATAACATCTCCTGAGTAGGCACTCGAAGTCCCTTGAAGATAAGTGTGGGATTCCTGCTTGGGAACACCCTTGTGCTAAACAACACAATAGACTCCACCAAACAGCTAAAGAGTGAAAGAAGTCATACATACCAAAAAATCAATAATCAATAACATCATCCCCTCTATGGCTTCTTTCCCCTTCCTTATACGCATTGTGAGCCTTCTCACCTTGGGTCCCACTCATTAAAGCCAATACCCTCATGGAGACTTCCTCCCATTAACATTGCGCTATCTCTCATTGATTATCCACTCTATCCATACCAACATCGTTGATTTGGTCAACATTGACCTTATCCACATGCTTTAGCCTCTGCTCACACATGAGGGTGATTTATCCAACTATCAAGATAACTCTTATTCATATTAAGAGTGATTTTATTCTTACTAAAGATATTTATGAGTCTCCCTACCCACTTATTCATCTATCTAAATGACAAAAGCAAAAATGAGTATTCCAATTAGCTACAAGCAAATTTTGGAATATTACATGATTCACACCTAATGGCTTTCAACTTAGATAAAGCCACCCCTATGCTTCCTTCATTGGTCACCTTCTAGATACTAGTGTCAGTCAAAAACATTACTATCCACCATTGTATCATTGACAAGGGTGCATCAACATGCATCATGTCAAAGAATGTTTGGCAGATGTTAGGATCTCCCGAACTAAAGCCATCGAAAATCATGCTCAGAGAATACAACAAACGCCCTTATGCTCCCTTCGGTCTTTATCAAAATTCCTAGTTCTGCTTGGCCAGAAAGATAGTTCTTATAGATATTGAGGTCTTGGACACTTAAATGGATTAAAATATACTCCTCAGGTGGAGTTATATGTACGTGTTTTCTGCCATAGCATCCTCCCTCTTCTAAACCATGATGTCCCCCCACGAGGACCACATCATTACCGTCGACCAATTCACGTACCATGATAAGCGATCCCTGATAAAATTCAATGTCATTTTACCCTATGTATACATATCTGCTGAAATGCTCACACGGTACCAAGAATATGGCCCTGGCCAATTCAAACTGTCGTCCATCCTCAGATCATTCCTAGGATACCCCCTGTCATACCAAAATCGTTCACTGATATCACAGGGGCCCCGGTGTGCATGATGTCTACCTCAAGCACCGACGCCAGCCAAGAGATAGAGACTAGTAGTAACGAAAATGAGGCATATATCATGGTAGCCTCTCTATCCTATGCCCTCTCCCAAACTCCTTTTCTATACCCTCCACCTATTTTTGTGTCACAACAAGTATTGGCAACAGTAGTGTTGCCAAACATATCTTTTGAAATACCATTTTGGTACTTGGTCCCACCTACCACGTCGGGAATCATGGGCATCACCTCTACAGGGTTAATCCTGCTCACTCTTGAGGAGGCCCCACCTGTTAAGGAAACTGTTGCAACCATACCATCTAAGGAAACTCCCGCTACAAAGCCAGCTATAAGGAAAAAAAACCCATAAAAAAGGGAAGAGGGTAGAAAATCCCATCATGCAAAGGGAATTAAAAACTTGTGTACTATGCGACATAGTAGGCCACCCTACCCATATCTGCCCAGAGTTGGATGAACTAAAACTGCTCCTAAGCTTCGAAAGAAATATCGCGACAATAGGTTCCTGTAAAAAGGAACCAGCCACAAAAAACTTACACAAGAACCAGCCACAAAAAACTAAGGCAAAACATTGCGTACCAACCATGCATGTGATATCTGTAACAATTATGGGAATTACACCCATCATTGTCCATAAATAATGCAATATAGGGATTCCTTGCATGCCCTAGAACAATCATATCAAGAGGATCCCTCCATACAGTTAAATGGAGAATAACCTCACATCATATTATACATTCAGGAGGCGCGACAGTCATCAGAACATCTCCCGTTCATTCCCCCTCCTCCTATCCAACATTGTGCACTCTGCGATGAATGATATTATTTCATCGTCAAATGTGCAACCCTAGAATTGTTTCAACGATGGTATCCATTTAATGTAGTATACCACACCAACCTTATAGCCATCCAACATTCTTGTCAGGTATGTGGTAGTGATCACCCATTACGCCATTGTAATTACATTCCTCAATTTCTCTTAGCGCTAACCAGTCTGCGCACAACCATAGTGCACCTCTCCCTAGAGGACGGCTCAGCCACAGAATCCATGGATAGCTCGACAATGCAGAAGGATGTGACAAGTAGGTTCATTCTCTTCCTGTCAGCAGAAAAGCGGCCGGTCTGGGAACCCTTAGTCACCCCCAACCACCCTCCAAGGAGAAGACCAACCTCTGTGTTGTGTAATGCACACAACCATGTGGTCACCAAATTCCCAGACCTAGAAGCACTCCGCAGGAGGTTCCCGGTCACGTTATCAACAACGTAGGATGGGAACACCCAAGAAAAGCTTTCTTTTCTAGTATGTCATGGAAACCATCATGATCGACTTTGTACTTATATCCCTCGAGTGCACCCACTAATTGATATCATTCATTTATTAGAAACACGTCGTCAAGATATCATCATTCCAAAGCTTAGAGAACCTAATGTAAGGTAGATTTCCCCTAGGCAGCCTACCCCATTTCCATACCAACGCATTGGGCAAGTTAAAAAGATGCATTGACCTAGCATGACCCACATCCAGCCTAGGCCAGCATGCGAGCTATGCGATAGAATTGAGCACCAGGTAAATTAGTGTAAAGAACTCAAGCCCCTCACGAACAAATTTTTCATGGTCTCCTCCCTCCCTCAGAAATATCTCTCTAACCAAGAGAAGATCACACAATGCTATTCTCAGATTTGCTCACATTTCCACCATACAATGAAATGTGAACACCTCTCCAAGCTTCGAGCGGCAAGAGCAGCATTAAGTCTACACTTCCCAAGAGAGCTAGACCCCCCAAAACCAAAAACTCAGAAATGACTGTAGAGCTATCTCTCCCCTACGCCTGATCCTTTTTGAGCATCCACTTTAGGGATGAAGAGTAGTTTTGGTTCTCACACCATCAACTCGATAGGCACAATGGTACTGTGCACCATTTTCACTGGCCATAACCACAAAATAGAGGCATGCCCATTAATGGAAACATTCAGGCACCTCTACACCAGGCACAACTTCCAAATCTCGGAAAGTGCCCATCCTTGCGAGGAACCTAGACTTGCTCCCATGCAAGCTGCCATGATGGAAATTCCTCCCCCACCAAACACCGATGAAACAATACATCATATACAACTCATATCATCATGTATCAGAACCATGACTCGGGTTGTCTTCTCATCAGTCATAGGTGTCGAGTCAGTTGCAACTACGAGAGTAGTTGTACCAACGACAGTGCAAAACCAATCCATCTACACCATGTCAACCACGTCTGGTTCCACCACGTCGACGATGGAATGTTACTCATGTCTGTCGACCAGCTCTATTAGGACTGAACCTCTTCCTCACGGCCTTACACAGACTCAATCCCCCTTAGAATCCTTATTCCAGTCAGATGAGGATATTCTTGAGGCCATGACGGAGCCATATTTTCCATGGTTTTATCACAAAATTGCACCTGATAGGCTGCTAATCAGACACTCTCATGTAACTGTTTCAAACCAATCTTGTGACTCAGGCTTAGCCTCCTCAGTCTGAGAGGGCTCTCTCAAGGGTTAATGATATTGAATAAAGATGTAGATGGCTAACTCTATTTAGGAAAAAACTTGCTTATGATGATTATAGGTTGAAAATAATATCAGTAAGTAAAAATTGGGCTTATGGAGTCAACATTGGAGTCATTCAGTGAGTTCACTTGACATGGAAGCTGAGGCAGGTCGGAGTTTTTAGTAGTAAGACACACGTACATGAAACAGGAAAATACACAGTCAATTCATCTATAAAGGAAGTCAGAGCATCACATGAATGGAGTCTAAGTATTATAAATGAAAATCATTGCAAATGACATACATAAAAGGTTTATATAATATACGAAAGCACTAAAAACTCATTCAGAATCTCAGGTTGGACAAGTAACAAATCTTTGTATAGCTGAAACCGTCAATTTACAATAAGCTGCAATTTTGCCAAAAATCTCCAACCCTTGACAAATTCAAATCAATGGCCTTTAATAGACTTGTTACATGATGATATGCATCTCAGCTAGATTCATTAAATTTTATCCTAATGACACCTTGCATAACCATAAAACATCAACTTAATGACAAATAGACACCTATCCTACTTGACAGTCCTTTTCCTAATAGGACTCAAACTACTCATTTTTTCTTTTAACAACCTTATCTACTAAAGCAATTACATTATTTTACAATTAATCTTTCACATGTTTGAATTGAGATGATGGAATTCATCACTTTATGACCACTTAACTGACCTCCTCAAAACTAGGAAACAAAACCTTGTTTTTTAGGCAAATAATCTTCTTCTTCCACGAATACTTTGGCTGTCAGTTTATCTTCAATTCGTGGTCCTTGAGTGATGAATAATTGCTTGACATGGTATTTAACCCTTAAAAAATCTCCATATGTACAAAGATGCTCCAAACCTTTCTAAAAGGGCTGAAATACAGCATGCTACAAAATTAAGGCAATTTCATAGCGTACTTTTGTAGCACTGCAAAACATGGCTTTAACCTCAAAATTCTTGATTCTTTCCTTTGGCATAGTGTTCATCATCATTAAACACATTTCCTACACCAATTCCACCTCTTGATTTCATCCAAAAATAGTTCAAAATTTCAAAAGAGTAGCTATAGTGGTTTCATAGAGTTTTGTTGCCCTTCAAGCCCAGGCACACTACGAAACTGCTGAAAAGTGCTGAAAAAGCAGTTTTTTGTGTAATTTTGAAAATTGAACCCTGTAAGTGCCAAAATCTTGTCTCTAATCATGTCATTAACCTTAAATAACCATAAAACATCTCACCTTTTTCTCCTTGAGGCATTTCTTCCTCATTTACAATTGGTTGAGCTATTGGCTCTTCAATCACAATCATTTTAAGCCCTTTTTTCTCTAACTCTTCATGAATCAGTTCAAGTTACTCTTGAAGATCTTTAACTTGGTATTTCAATATTCTATTTGTGGCTTTCAACTATGTGTTCATCCTCCTGACATGTTTGGCCTCCTTCCTTGCTGGAATACTCCATTTGATGAGCTGATGTGTGTTGTCCAAAGTCTTAAAGACAGTGTCCACCTGTTCTTCCCAAATTGCCTTCATTTTTTCAAATTTAGTCTTCTATACACTATGTTTTCTTACTTCTCTTTTCATGACAACAATTTCATGATTTTCCACTTTCAATTTTTCTTCAAGCAGCTGCAACTTTGTTTTTTCCATCACCTTCTCTTTTCCCTTTTTTGATTTGCTGACTGTATCCTTCTTTGGAGGTGATGAAAGGTCAATAACCTCTTGAGGTGGTTGAGATGTATTAGTGGGTGGTTGAACTTCTTTACTTCTCTCTAATAGCTTCCTAGCATGCCTTGTCATAGGATTTCTTGCTTGGAAAATGAAACCTACATCTTCTACCTCGAATTCTAATTTCTTTGCAGATTTAGCCTTCTTTAACTTCTGCCCACATTCCTCTATAAACTCAGCTTGGAAAATAAGAGTTTCGTCTATGTCAATGGCATGTAAAATATCCTCTAGATTTCCCTTAGCTTCTAATCTGTCTTCTACAGCCACTGTCTTCTCTTCCAAAACCACTGTTTGGCTTCTAGTCATTCTTTTGGTTCCTTTTTTGCTAACAGTTTGTTTCTGTTTTGGAGGTTTGACCACCTTTGACTTTTTTTTTGCAGGTGGGACACTTGGTGTATCAAGAATTTTCATTTTCTCTGGCTCCTTCATAATTTTTTCACTTGTTTCTACTCTTGCAGGTTCACTTGGATCTGCTACCAATGATTCCCTCTGTTCTGTTGCTAATGGTGATGGAATTCTCCTAGGCTTAGGAGTTCTTGGAGTAAGAGCATCCAACTCAAAACCACTAACAAACAAGAATGAGGACCAGTCTCTCCCTAACCTTTGAAGTTCATCTAAGACCAATAATTTAACTAAACCATGATGAAATAAAGAATTTTCACTCCCATCAAACTTTTCTTGGACCTTATCTGCCATTTTTGACAAACTTCTATGCAAATAAAAAGGCAAATCAATGGAAACCTTACCAGTAAAATGCAGAAGTAATTTGAAATGATATGAATAGACTTTGTGGTACCTTCCTTCACAAGTAAATTACTTTTGGATGATGAGCAGCAATTTTGGATAGTTGTATTTCATGTAACTTCTTGGAATAGCATTGGTGAGGTCCATTTCAGTATGCTCAGGCTTCATGAACTCTTTTCATTGCTCCATATAAAATTTGAAACTTTGAACTAGTTCTCCTGACCTCTTGGAATATATGTAGTAGCAGCAATAATCTCTGGTGTGATGGAAAAATTGAGCATTACCACTTTAGTGGTTGTTCCACTAAAATTCAAAGAAAACTCCTTGGACACCTGGTATGACAGCCCTGCAATTTCTCACAAAAATGTAGGCAACCTACTCTTCTGAAGGCTTCTACTATTGCTGGGTCTTCATAGATCAAATTCATGTCTGCAGGTTCATATCTAAGGCACTGGCCACCTTTGTTAGTCCTTCTTTTCTCTGCTATGGTTTCATTAAGATTTTCACAACCTCACTTTATGATGTTCAGCCTCGCTTGATGAATTTGCAGCCTTGCTTGATGATGTTCAAAGTAAACCTTTGAAATGAACCAGCCACAGTTTTAGCTTAGTATAATAGCTCTCCAGAGCTCAAATATTACACAAGGAGGAATGAGAAATGAGAATGAATAAATTAGGAAAGGATTTGAAGTTTTAATGTCTTCTCATGGCTCAATGATGACTCATACATTACCTAAACTGATCATGATGACTACAGACCTGGGCATGTACCTTGGATTTATCCCTCCATGAATCGAATGGCATCTAACCTACTCATTCCCAACAAATTTCTGACACTTAACAGCTAGACTGAAAAGACTGACAGAAAACTGTGCTTTCCTAGTGTTTTCAGTGTTAATTTGACTATTTTCGCTACGAAACTATCAGCATTTCGTAGCGAAAAGTGACTTTTTACTATGTATTTCACAACAAAATTGTGGTTTCTTGGCTAATTTGACACTTTCAGTACAAAAAACCTTGGAAATTGAAATAAGTCAGAAAATGATGAATGATGTGACATGAAGGAATTTAAAATGAATGGGTTTAGACCTTAGGGTAACCTAAAACAAGAAAAAAGTAATATTTCCCTTGACCAAGCATAAAAAATGAATCCTACAACCTAATTTTTGACACATAAAGCTATTTAACCTTGTCAAAATGATGCTTCATTTTTTTGGGTGATAACACATGGGATGCGATTCATCACCGCTCATTTTTTCTTCCTGAAAAGACATTCAGCCCTAACAAGACAGGAAACCAAGATATTTATGAAATCAAATCAAAATATTTCCTTCCATTGGGAAAATTCGATTGGTTCAAAAATCCAATTCTGATGCCCGATGAGTTCAAAGAAAGGAACATGTCAAACATTTTGCCTACCATCAACGTGAATATCTCTCAAAATCCTAAGAAAGTCACAGAAATTTCACTGGGGATAACATTTTCATCAGATGAGATAACCTCTTAAACCCATTTATTGAAAGAGTATCGAGATATCTTCACATGGGAATACTCATAAATTCCAGGCCTTAGTCCCACTACTGTAGAACACCATATTGACACCTGGCCTCATGTACCACTAGTACGCTAGAAACAATGTCAACTGCACCCATCCAATGAAGAAGAAATTAAATGAAAAATGGATAAGCTTCACAAAGCCCAGTTCATCAACCCCGTCGCTTACACATCATGGGTTTCCAACCCTATTCCCTTCATGAAAAAATAGGGCACCATACGCAGTTGTACCGATTTTTCGTGATTTGAACAAAGCCTATCCAAAGGACAATTACCCTACCCCTTTCATAGACCAAGTTATCGATCCTTTTGCAGGACAAAAGGCCTTCTCCTTCATGGATGGTTTCTCTTGGTATAATCAAATTCAATTACGTCACACCAATCAGTACAAGACCCATGGGGCACATTCACATACTAGGTGATGCCATTTGGCCTTAAAAATGCTAGAGACACTTTCATGACTTGGCACACCTCATCCTCACCTACTTAGATGACCTCGCCGTCCGATCCAAGAAGCGATCATATCATCTCGAGGATCTAAGACTGGTATTCCAACAATGCCAGCAATATAACCTGTTAGACTCCGTCTTGTCAGCCCGCTGCAATCAAATTCTCCGAAGTTCATTCCTTGTTATTCGCAGTCACTGATGTTACTGTGGTCCAGAAAAGAGTCATTTTAATTCTTGAGTCCAGGGTTTTGTCTGTAGACTAGAGGAAGGTTCAGTAAGTTTTTATTTTTATGTCATTATCAATAATGTGAAATTGATTCTTCTTCAAAACAGGGTTTTGAAGAATAAATCATCGAATGTATCTTTTCACCATGTAGTTTCTCAGTTGCAGATGCTAGTTCTCCTTGCCAAAGTTCGATGTTAATTATCCCTGCAAGCAGACAAAGAAAAGCCCTTATTCAAATTCAACAAATTAAAAAAGGAAATTGGAAAGCAGAGTTTGTAATAATGTGAAAAAGTGCTGAGCCAAGACAGGCCACCAATCCCTGCAAAAGAAAACAAAGTGTCATTAGTCCAAGATTCAGAAAAGCATGGTAAAGCCAAAGAAAAACATTGTATTGAATGATCAAATGTCAAAGTGCTGAAACATTATGAAAGTGGGTCATGGAGTAATTTAAAATCAAATTTGATGTGATAAGATATTTTCTTCACATATAAATTATGGTAAATAATTTCATTTCCATCAAATTCTCAAGGCAGAGGTCGAGTTTGTGTTGTGGAGGGCAGAAGACGGTTTGCAGAGTTGTTGACAGCGTTTGGAGGTGGGCGCTACCCACTTGAGGTGCGCGCTACCCACTTGGTGCGCGCTAACCACTTGAGCGCTACAGCCAGTGCAAAAATTGAACGGGCGCTACCCACTTGAGGGGCGCTACCCACTTGAGGGGGCGCGCTACCCACTTAGCAACAGAGCCCAGAAATGTTTGTTTTGCACCCAGTTTCATACCAAATCGACTCTTTCAACTTGCAAAGAACTGAAGATGGGGACGGAGTATGCATCCTCGCATATCTATGGAGTGATCGCATATGTTGGTCTGATGGGCCTGCATACATCACTCAAAGCCCCAATTCAAGCAGGATAGACATTTACATACGAGTTCACGCTGGTGCAGCAGAAGGGAACAATGCTCTGGCATGCCCACAACTCATGGCTAAGGGCAACAGTTCATGGACCACGCTATCTCGTTGCAGACACCTGGGAAACAATGGATGGGTGGCTAGATGCCATCCGTCTTGTGTATACTATTTTTGCACGCAGAAAGAGTGATGTCCTGGCCGGTGTCATAACTGGTTGAAGGCCGTTCAGAAGACACTTCCCGTAATTATTTTATTGAACCATGAATTCTGAAGCTGCTGTCGAAAATTTAGATGAGGTTGCTATGGGTAAAAAACGTTGCACAAGATTTGATAAAGGGATCAGGTGTTCAAATGCGGAATGTCAGCTCCCGACTTGGAAAGAAGGCGCAAAGTCTGAAATCGAAAAGCTAAATTAAAATGAAGACATCTATCATGCAGAAGATTAGGAACGGAAATCTATTTTTGTCTTTAGTCACAATGAATGGGATCCACACTTTGTTTTTTCATTGGCCAGCAGAGATTTTCAAAGGGTAAATGCAACGTGGCAATCAAAGTATGCAGAGGACTTTAAGGAGCAGTGGTTTGGTTTTCATAAGACTAAAACAGATTTAGTTGGTATGGTGAATGGTGAATCCAAGTCAAAGTATCATCTGTCGAAGGTGAAATGTTGGCGCGTGGTTGTCATTTGCTGGCATGAGGAGAATCTTGTTATGCCAAATTTGCTGGTATTAAAAATATATTGAGCTATGTTTATAAAAATTGGTTTTTATTTCAAATGGAAAATGTAAAATAGGAAAGCACGCTTAAATTTGAACAAAGACATCGATCATAAGCAGAGAAATAGGACTTGAGGCCTACTTTTATTTTCAGTTGCGATTTAAAGGAGTTGCACCTACAGATTTCACTATTTTTGGTCATCAACAGATTCAAGGGGAGCGTTGTGTTGTCTTCAGAACAGCTGTTTGACTTTGTAGGTTTGGGTTTTGTTAATAATGATCCCTTAGTTTTAGTGGATTTGTTATCCCACAGATAGTTTATGTGTTGAGAAATCATTTGTAAAGGAGAGAATTCCGAAAGCAGGTGGCAGTCTATGACAAATGGCAGCTTTGAGGATTCCTATTTCAAAAGAGTTTTGACCAGCAACCTTCACAACTCGAGACATTTTACAATATGATCCAGATTTGGTTTATTTTTTGGAATTTTAATTAGTTTTAATTCCTAGAAGTTATTTTTCTGTTCCTAGAAGCTAGTAACAGTTTGAGCATGTAATTTGTATTTAAGCAATACTTTGTACTGTGGGGAGAGAGTTCTGAGAGGTGTGTGGGAGAGAAAAAGATTTGTTTCATTGTACAGTTCTGGCTGGAGATTAATGAAATGATGTAGCTCTGTTTCAGGAGATCCCTGTGGTAACAACTTAGAATTATGTTTTTCTTTGTTTTCATATGTTTCTTGTTATGTTTATTGTTTCATTCATAATCATTCCTGTTGAATACTTTTAAGTGTGAAGGGCAGAATTCAGCTCGCTGCTCTACCTTGGGAAAGTATTCAAGTTCTATGTTTTCCTCCATCTGAAAAGGATTCATGAATTCATGCCCTTTTCAGCTTCTTAGACATTCTTTGCACTCCATATAATTTCGAAATGAATGCTTAAGCTTTTGCCTATCTTGCCTCATGTAATTTGTTGCGCTCTTTCATTTAATTTTCACCATCTACTTTGTCTTTGCCCCCACAACAGCCGAGAAAACCCCGACATTTATAAAAAACCTCTTGCATATCTTTTACTAGCCTAAAATCCAAATATGAGTGTACGCTTAGGTCATCTCGGATCACAATGGACATCTTTCAACGAGTTTGACCCGGAGAGAGCCCTCTCTTTGTCCTCGTAGGGCTAGCTACGGTGAGCTTGGTTTGATGTTGCCTCGAGTTTGCCTCTTTCGGCTTTGTAACGGAGATTTGACGCTAACATAGTGGTGACCATGCGGGAAGTCCTCCCCGGTAAGGGATTAAAGGATAACAAAGTTCGGATCCGATTCTGATGGTGAACAACGATCGGTTTCTTTCAAAGTTGAAATCATTCACCGACAGCTTCATTCACTGAACAATCCAGAAATCAATGTTTCATGGCGACCTCACTGCTGATGGACCGGATTGCAAGAAGATATGCTCCCATGAGCCGAGATCACATCCCAGGTTTTCCAAATAAGATTCCCAAGGTGGATTGGCTTCGGGATTTGCCTATGTTCAGAAATGAGGAAGGTAATGATGCTACTCTTCATCTGGTGAAATTTCACATTCATGTGCATAAATTTAAGATCAATTTTCCCAAAGACTGTTTGATGAAAATGTTTATGGCTACTCTGGAAGATGAAGCCCGATCCTGGTATGAAAGTTTTCCATCTGCTTCTATTTACTGTTTAAGGGATTTTCATATTGTGTTCTTCGAAAAGTATAAAGAATTATATCCATCCTTGATTTTAGTTCAGAATTGTTGTAGCCATGTACATAATTTCATTGAAGATCTAGAGTTGTTTTATGGTAATAATGATTTCATGGACGGAGAAATCATGGAGGCTCTATATGATAATCCATTTCAGCAACATGAAGAGAACCTAAAAGATACCCATCAAGATGCTCAGGAGACTTTGCAGCAGGTTGAAGATCATATGGCTGTAAATGATGAAAGAGAAAGTGTAGTTTCAGATCTGCCCACAGAAGACAGCAGCATGCAAGTAAGACCAGTGCAAATTGCAGATTGTGATAATGACCAGTCAGCTACTTCAGATTCAGATTCAGATGTCTTGAATCTTGAAGAGGAAACTACGGTAGAAATCATAAGGCAATTTTGGATTAAGATCTTCATTCTTCATGATAGATCTTTCCTTTAGTCCTTTGTGCAAGTAAGTGATAAACCTCCTTATAATAACTCAGTAATATATGATAGTTTGAATGCCCTGTCATATGAAGACAATTACTGTTTAAGCAGAAGAAAACAAAGGGTATTATCCCCTCTGTCTGAAGATGAGATAGATCAGCTATTGAAAAGTCATGTTCCAGCTCAAGTTACAGCAGATTTGCAGTGCACACATAGTCAGGAAAGTGTTGGTGAAAATTCTTCCTCTTTTGAAGAAGATGACAGTCTTGTAGATCAGCAAACAGATAATTTTTTCCTTCACAAAGTTGATAAGGCTGTCATGTTTGATAATCTTGAAAATTGTTTTTTGTTTAAGAATGACCTAGATCATGAAATTGAGGAGTATATGCTAGAATTTCTCATGGTCAAGGAACTTTCAGCTAACACTCAGATGGCAGATACCTCTCTGTGCATTTCTATCCCTCAGAAATCAATTGTCCTTTCAGATCAGAATGGAGTGAATACTTGTGTTTTTGCAGCTGGATCTCCAGATAAGCCAGTGCTACAAGATTTTCAAGATCCCTTCAGCATTCTTCTGCAAGAATTAGAAAGGATAAATGTTGCCTGGTTTATTGTCATGAGCTTTGGTTTCAGTGATTGTGTTGAGTTGCCTACAGGTTTAGCATTCTGCCTACTTGAAGAGAGTAAGAGCAGAAATTTGAGGTGTAGCCATCTGCTGGATTGGTTGCATTGGAAAGCCAATTATACATGATTGTACATATCACATCAGTATGCAGGGGGTTGCCATCAGGGTTTTGAAATTTTGATGGACTGCTGCCCTTTTCAGAAAGTTTTTGTTTAATTCAGTCATTTCAGTTTGCATCAAGTCAGTTTGAGTCGATTTTCCAGTTGAGTTATCAGTCTTTAGTTTGTTTGTCAGAATAATGATTCCATTGCCCAATGGATGGAGGCACTGTCTGCTCTCCCAAAGCTCTGCGGTTCTTGGCACCTCCAAGAAGCGGCAGCTGCCATCCCCATTGGAGCCAATGTTAGACTCCGTCTTGTCAGCCCGCTGCAGTCAAATTCTCCGAAGTTCATTCCTTGTTATTTGTAGTCACTGATGTTACTGTGGTCCAGAAAAGAGTCATTTTAATTCTTGAGTCCAGGGTTTTGTCTGCAGACTAGAGGAAGGTTCAGTAAGTTTTTATTTTTATGTCATTATCAATAATGTGAAATTGATTCTTCTTCAAAACAGGGTTTTGAAGAAGAAATCATCGAATGTATCTTTTCACCATGTAGTTTCTCAGTTGCAGATGATGGTTCTCCTTGTCAAAGTTCGATGTTAATTATCCCTGCAAGCATACAAAGAAAAGCCCTCATTCAAAGTCAGCAAATTTAAAAAGGAAATTGGAAAGCAGAGTTTGTAATAATGTGAAAAAGTGCTGAGCCAAGACAGGCCACCAATCCCTGCAATAGACAACAAAGTGTCATTAGTCCAAGATTCAGAAAAGCATGGCAAAGCCAAAGAAAAGCATTGTATTAAATGATCAAATGTCAAAGTGCTGAAACATTATGAAAGAGGGTCATGGAGTAATTTAAAATCAAATTTGATTTGATAAGATATTTTCTTCACATATAAATTATGATAAACAATTTCATTTCCATCAAATTCTCAAGGCAGAGGCTTTCCAGTTTGTGTCAGGAGGGCAGAAGACTCGCTTGCGTAGTTAAGCCGATGTGCTCGTTTGGAGGTGGGCGCTACCCACTTGAGGTGCGCGCTACCCACTTGGGGCGCGCTACCCACTTGAGCGCCACGGCCTGTGTTAAATTGAACGGGCGCTACCCACTTGGTGCGCGCTACCCACTTGGGCAGGCGCGCTACCCACTTAGCAACAGAGCCCAGAAATGTTTGTTTTGTGCCCAGTTTCATACCAAATCGACTCCTTCAACTTGCAAAGAACTGAAGATGGGGACGGAGTATGCATCCTCGCATATATATGGAGTGATCGCATATGTTGGTCTGATGGACCTGCATACATCACTCAAAGCCCCAATTCAAGCAGGATAGACATTTACATACGAGTTCACGCTGGTGCAGCAGAAGGGAACAATGCTCTGGCATGCCCACATCTCATGGCTAAGGGCAACAATTCATGGACCACGCTATCTCGTTGCAGACACCTGGGAAACAATGGATGGGTGGCTAGATGCCATCCGTCTTGTGTATACTATTTTTGCACGCGGAAAGAGTGATGTCCTGGCCAGTGTCATAACTGGTTGAAGGCCGTTCAGAAGACACTTCCCGTAATTATTTTATTGAACCGTGAATTCTGAAGCTGCTGTAGAAAATTTAGATGAGGTTGCTATGGTTAAAAAACGTTGCACAAGATTTGATAAAGGGATCAGGTGTTCGAATGCGGAATGTCAGCTCCCGACTTGTTAGTTTATTGTTTGCTGCCTCACTGGAATGAAATGAAGATGTCTACTTAAGATTGTAAACTTAAATCTATTTTTGTCTTTTAGTCACAATGAATGGGATCCACACTTTGTTTTTTCATTGGCCGAGAGATTTTCAAAGGGTAAGCACGGTGGCAATCAAAGTATGCAGAGACTTTAAGGAGAAGTGGTTTGTCTTTCATAAGACTAAACAGTATTTAGCTGGTATGGTGAATGGTAAATCCAAGTCAAAGTATCATCTCGTCGAAGGTGAAATGTTGGCGTTACGTTTTCATTTGTCAGTATGAGGAGAATTCGTTACCTCCAGCAGGTCGGTGTATTAAAATATATGGAGATATGTTTATAAAAATTGGTTTTTATTTCACATGGAAAATGTAAAATAGAAAGCATACCTAAATTAACGAAGACATCGATCATAAGGGGAAAAAAATAGGACTTGAGGCTTACTTTTTATTTTCGCTTGCGATTTAAAGGAGTTGCACCTACAGATTTCACTATTTTTGGTCATCAACAGATTCAAGGGGAGCGTTGTGTTGTCTTCAGAACAACTGTTTGACTTTGCAGGTTTGGGTTTTGTTAATAATGATCGCTTAGTTTTAGAGGATCTGTTATCCCATAGATAGTTTATGTGTTGAGAAATCATTTGTAAAGGAGAGAATTCCGAAAGCAGGTGGCAGTCTATGACAAATGGCAGCTTTGAGGATTCCTATTTCAAAAGAGTTTTGACTAGAAACCTTCACAACTCGAGACATTTTACAATCTGATCCAGATTTGGTTTATTTTTTGGAATTTTAATTAGTTTTAATTCCTAGAAGTTAGTTTTCTGTTCCTAGAAGCTAGTAACAGTTTGAGCATGTAATTTGTATTTAAGCAATACTTTTTACTATGGGGAGAGAGTTCTGAGAGGTGTGTGGGAGAGAAAAATATTTGTTTCATTGTACAGTTCTGGCTGGAGATTAATGAAATGATGTAGCTCTGTTTCAGGAGATCCCTGTGGTAACAACTTAGCATTATGTTTTTCTTTGTTTTCATATGTTTCTTGTTATGTTTATTGTTTCATTCATAATCATTCCTGTTGAATAATTTTAAGTGTGAAGGGCAGAATTCAGCTCGCTGCTCTGCCTTGGGAAAGTATTCAAGTTCTATGTTTTCCTCCGTCTGAAAAGGATTCATGAATTCATGCCCTTTTCAGCTTCTTAGACATTCTTTGCACTCCATATAATTTCGAAAATGAATGCTGCTTTTGCCTATATTGCCTCATGTAATAATCGCATCTTTCATTTAATTTCCCGCTCCTACCGTCTTTGCTCCACACAACCCCGTAAACCCCGACATTTATTAAAACCTCTCTTGCATATCTTTACTGTACCTAAAATCATTTAAATCATTATCAAGAAGCCATTCTAGAGTCATCTCGCACTTTATTTCTCATTTTCTCGAGATTGACTGGAGAGAGCCCTCTCCTGTCCTCGTAGGGATAGCTACGAGGCTAATCTTGGTTTGATGTTGGCTCGAACCTCGTCTTCCTTCAGCCTAAGGCAAATTCGAGCGCTAACATAGTGGCGACAATACTGGGGACGTCCTCCCCGGTAAAGGATAACAAAGTTCAGATCCGGTTGCTGATGGTGGACAGCAGTCAGACACCACAAGGCTGAAATCATTCACCGGCGACTTCATTCACTGAAAGATCCAGACAATCAATGCTTCATGGTGACCTCACCGTTGACGGACCGGATTGCAAGAAGATACGCTCCCATGAGCCGAGATCACATCCCAGGTTTTCCGAATAAGATGCCCAAGGTGGATTGGCTTCATAATTTGCCTATGTTCAGAAATGAGGAAGGTAATGACGCTGCTCTTCATCTGGTGAAATTTCACATTCATGTGCATAAACTTAAGATCAATTTTCCTGAAGACAGTTTGATGAAAATGTTTATGGCTACTCTGGAAGACGAAGCCCGATCATGGTATGAAGGTTTGCCAGCTGCTTCTATTTACTGTTTAAGGTATTTTCATACCGTGTTCTTTGAAAAGTATAAAGCATCATATCCATCCTTGATTTTAGTTCAGAACTGTTGTAACCATGTACATTTCATCAGTTTATCGTTATGATAATGCGAGGACAGAGAAATCATGGAGGCTCTATATGAGAATCCATTTCTCAAAGAACATGAAGAGGACCTAAAAGATACCCATCAAGATGCTCATGAGACTTTGCGAAGAAAGTTGAAGAGTGCCATATGGCTCAAAATGATGAAAGGGAGAATGATATTTCAGATCTGCCCACAGAAGCAGACAACATGCAGATTGCAGATTGTGATAATGTCCAGTCAGTCGTTTCAGATTCAGATCGTAATGACCAAGCATACCTTGTGCTGAATCCTGAAGAGGAGAGCTCTGTTGTTGAAATCATAGACAGAGTTTTGGATTCAGATGTTCATGAAAAACAGAATGAGATCTTTGTGCAAGTAAGTGATAAATCTCCTTTCGATAACTCAGTAATAAATGATAGTTTGAATGCCCTGTCATATGAAGATAATTACTGTTTAAGCAGAAGAAAACAAAAGGCATTGTCTCCTTTGTCTGAAGATGAGATAGATATACTTTTGAAAGGTCATGTTTCAGCCAAAACTACAGCAGATTTGCAGTACACAGAAAGTGTTGGTGAAACCTCTTCCTCTTTTGAAAAAGATGATTGTCTTGTAATCAGTTGTGTAGATCAGCAAACAGATAATTTTTTCCTTCACAAAGATGATAAGGCTGTCATGTTTGATAATCTTGAATATTGTTCTTTGTTTAACAATGACCTAGATCATGAAGTTGAGGGATATATGTCATAATTTCTCATGGTCAAGGAAACTACAGCTAACACTCAGATGGCAGATTTGTGCATTTCTATCCCTCAAAAATCAATTGTCCTTTCAGATCAGAAAGAAGTGGATACTAGTATTTTTGCAGCTGGATCTCCAGATAAGCCAGTGCTTCAGGATTTTCAAGATCCCTTCAGCATTCTTCTGCAAGCATTAGAAAGAATAAATGATGCGGTTTATTATCATAGCTGGTTTCGGTGATTGTGGTATTTGAGTTGTACTATGGTTTGGCATTACACTGCTCTAGAGTAAAAACGAAATATGGTATGCGACCATTTCTTTGGATTGGTTTGCATTGGAAAGCCAATGCTAAATGATTGTGGCTGGTAATAGTTATGCAAGTGGTTGTATCTGCATCACATGCTTGATGGTACTGCCCTTTTCAAAAGTTTTGTTCGGTCATTTCGGTTGCCTCAGAGTCGGTTTGAGTTGATTTTCAGTTAATAAGTGATAGCTCAGTCTTTAGTCAGTTTTCAGAATAATAGTTCATTGCTAATATGGATGGAGGCACTGTCTGCTCTCCCAAAGCTCTGTAGTTCTTGGCACCTCCAAGAAGCGGCAGCTGCCATCCCCATTGGAGCCAATGTTAGACTCCGTCTTGTCAGCCCGCTGCAGTCAAATTCTCCGAAGTTCATTCCTTGTTATTCGCAGTCACTGATTTTACTGTGGTCCAGAAAAGAGTCATTTTAATTCTTGAGTCCAGGGTTTTGTCTGCAGACTAGAGGAAGGTTCAGTAAGTTTTTATTTTTATGTCATTCTCAATAATGTGAAATTGATTCTTCTTCAAAACAGGGTTTTGAAGAAGAAATCATCGAATGTATCTTTTCACCATGTAGTTTCGATTCTGGTGCTAGTTCTCCTTGCCAAGTTACGATGTTAATTATCCGCAAGCGGACAAAACAATACCCTTAGACCGAAGTCAACAAATTAAAAAAGGAAATTGGAAAGCAGAGTTTGTAATAATGTTAAAAAGTGCTGAGCCAAGACAGGCCACCAATCCCTACAAAAGACAACAAAGTGTCATTAGTCCAAGAATCAAAAAAGCATGGTAAAGCCAAAGAAAAGCATTGTATTAAATGATCAAATGTCAAAGTGCTGAAACATTATGAAAGTGGGTCATGGAGTAATTTAAAATCAAATTTTATTTGATAAGATATTTTCTTCACATATAAATTATGGTAAACAATTTCATTTCCATCAAATTCTCAAGGCAGAGGTCGAGTTTGTGTTGTGGAGGGCAGAAGACGGTTTGCAGAGTTGTTGACAACGTTTGGAGGTGGGCGCTACCCACTTGAGGTGCACGCTACCCACTTGGTGCACGCTACCCACTTGAGCGCTACAGCCAGTGCAAAAATTGAACGGGCGCTACCCACTTGAGGGGCGCTACCCACTTAGCAACAGAGCCCAGAAATGTTTGTTTTGCGCCCAGTTTCATACCAAATCGACTCCTTCAACTTGCAAAGAACTGAAGATGGGGACGGAGTATGCATCCTCGCATATCTATGGAGTGATCGCATATGTTGGTCTGATGGGCCTGCATACATCACTCAAAGCCCCAATTCAAGCAGGATAGACATTTACATACGAGTTCACGCTGGTGCAGCAGAAGGGAACAATGCTCTGGCATGCCCACATCTCATGGCTAAGGGCAACAGTTCATGGAACACGCTATCTCGTTGCAGACACCTGGGAAACAATGGATGGGTGGCTAGATGCCATCCGTCTTGTGTATACTATTTTTGCACCCGGAAAGAGTGATGTCCTGGCCGGTGTCATAACTGGTTGAAGGCCATTTAGAAGACACTTCCCGTAATTATTTTATTGAACCATGAATTCTGAAGCTGCTGTCGAAAATTTAGATGAGGTTGCTATGGTTAAAAAACGTTGCACAAGATTTGATAAAGGGATCAGGTGTTCGAATGCAGAATGTCAGCTCCCGACTTGTAAAGAAGGCACAAAGTCTGAAATCGAAAAGCTAAATTAAAATGAAGACATCTATCATGCAGAAGATTAGGAACGGAAATCTATTTTTGTCTTTAGTCACAATGAATGGGATCCACACTTTGTTTTTTCATTGGCCAGCAGAGATTTTCAAAGGGTAAATGCAACGTGGCAATCAAAGTATGCAGAGGACTTTAAGGAGCAGTGGTTTGGTTTTCATAAGACTAAAACAGATTTAGTTGGTATGGTGAATGGTGAATCCAAGTCAAAGTATCATCTGTTGAAGGTGAAATGTTGGCGCGTGGTTGTCATTTGCTGGCATGAGGAGAATCTTGTTATGCGAAATTTGCTGGTATTAAAAATATATTGAGCTATGTTTATAAAAATTTGTTTTTATTTCAAATGGAAAATGTAAAATAGGAAAGCACGCCTAAATTTGAACGAAGACATCGATCATAAGCAGAAAAATAGGACTTGAGGCCTACTTTTATTTCGTTCTTGATTAGGATTTACCTAAGTTCACTATTTTTAGTCTCATCCAACGAGATTCAAGGGGACGTTGTGTTGTCTTGAGAACAACGCATTTGACTTTAGGGTTTGGGTTTTGTTAATAATGATCCCTTAGTTTTGAGTGGATCTGTTATCCCACCAGATAGTTTATGTGTTGAGAAATCCATTTGTAAAGGAGAGAATGAGAATTCCAGCGGTGTGATGGGCATACAGGACGACTTTGAGGATTCCTATTTCAAGAGTTTTGACCCGATAACCTTCACAACTCGAGACATTTTACAATCTAATCAGTTGGTTTATTTTTGGAATTTAATTAGTTTTAATTCCTAGAAGTTAGTTTCTGTTCACAAAACAGTAACGGTTTGAGCATGTAATTTGTATTCAAGCGATACTTTTATCTTGTGGGGAGAGAGTTACGAGAGAGGTGTGTGGGAGAGAAAAAAGATTTGTTTCATTGTACGGTTAACATTTGGAGATTAATGAAGGATACAGCTCTGTTTCAGGAGATCCCTGTGATAACAACTTAGCATTATGTTTTTCTCTGTTTTCATATGTTTCTTGTTATGTTATTGTTTCATTCATAATCATTTCTGTTGAATAATTTTAAGTGTGAAGGGCAGAATTCAGCTCGCTGCTCTGCCTTGGGAAAGTATTCAAGTTTTATGTTTTCCTCTGTCTGAAAAGGATTCATGAATTCATGCCCTTTTCAGCTTCTTAAACATTCTTTGCACTCCATATAATTTCGAATTGAATGCTTAAGCTTTTGCCTATCTTGCCTCGTGTAATAATATGCATCTTTCATTTTATCTCTGCTCTTGCTGTCTTTGCCCCACACAGCCCAGAAAACCCAATCATTTATCAAAAACCTCATTCATATCAATTTACTAGCCTAAAATCAATATCAGTGTTTCATTTAGGTTATCTCAGATCCTATTGGACATCTTTCACTGAGTTTGACCCGGAGAGAGCCCTCTCCTGTCCTCGTAGGGCTAGCTACGAGGCTGAGCTTGGTTTGATGTTGCCTCGAGTTTTGCCTCTTTCAGCCTGTGGCAGATTTGAGCGCTAACATAGTGGTGACCATACTGGGGAAGTCCTCCCTGGTAAAGGATAACAAAGTTCAGATCCAATTGCTGATGGTGAACAACAGTCAGACACTGCAAGGCTGAAATCATTCACCGGCAACTTCATTCACTGAAAAATCCAGAAATCAATGCTTCATGGCGACCTCACTGCTGACGGACCGGATTGCAAGAAGATACGCTCCCATGAGCCGAGATCACATCCCAGGTTTTCCGAATAAAATGCCCAAGGTGGATTGGCTTCAAAATTTTCCTATGTTCAGAAATGTAGAAGGTAATGACGTTGCTCTTCATCTGGTGAAATTTCACATTCATGTGCATAAATTTAAGATCAATTTTCCTGAAGACTATTTGATGAAAATGCTTATGGCTATTCTGGAAGATGAAGCCCGATCATGGTATGAAAGTTTGCCAGCTGCTTCTATTTATTGTTTAAAGGATTTTCATACCGTGTTCTTTGAAAAGTATAAAGAATCATATCCATCCTTGATTTTAGTTCAAAACTGTTGTAGCCATGTACATTATTTCATTGAAGCTCTAGCGCTGTTTTATGGTGATAATGATTTTATGGACAGAGAAATCATGGAGGCTCTATATGAGAATCCATTTCAGCAACATGAAGAGGACCTAAAAGATACCCATCAATATGCTCAGGAGACTTTGCAGCAGGTTGAAGATCATATGGCTGTAAATGATGAAAGAGAAAGTGTAGTTTCAGATCTGCCCACAGAAGACAGCAGCATGCAAGTAAGTCCAGTGCAGATTGCAGATTGTGATAATGTCCAGTCAGCTATTTCAGTTCCAGATTCAGTTGTGCTGAATCTTGAAGAGGAGAGCTCTGCTGTTGAAATCATAGACAGAATTTTGGATTCAGATGTTCATGATGAGATCTTTGTGCAAGTAAGTGATAAAACTCCTTTCAATAGCTCAGTAGTAAATGATAGTTTGAATGCCCTATCATATGAAGATAATTACTGTTTAAGCAGAAGAAAACAAAAGGAATTGTCTCCTTTGTCTGAAGATGAGATAGATCAGCTATTGAAAGGTCTTGTTACACCCCAAGCTACAGCAGATTTGCAGTGCACACATAGTCAGGAAAGTGTTGGTGAAACTTCTTCCTCTTTTGAAAAAGATGACTGTCTTGTAATCAGTTTTGTAGACCAGCAAACAGATAATTTTTTCTTTCACAAAGATGATAAGGCTGTCATGTTCGATAATCTTGAAGATTGTTTTTTGTTTAGGAATGACCTAGATCATGAAGTTGAGGAATATATGCTAGAATTTCTCATGGTCAAGGAACCTATAGCTAACACTCAGATGGTAGATACCTCTCTGTGCATTTCTATCCCTCAGAAATCAATTGTCCTTTCAGATCAGAATGGAGTGAATACTTGTATTTTTGCAGCTGGATCTCCAGATAAGCCAGTGCTTCAAGATTTTCAAGACCCCTTCAGCATTCTTCTGCAAACATTAGAAAGGATAAATATTGCTTGGTTCATTATCATAAGATTTGGTTTCAGTGATTGTGTTGAGTTGCCTACAGGTTCATCATTCTGCCTGCTCAAGGAGAGTAAGAGCAGAAATTTGAGGTGTAGCCATCTGCTGGATTGGTTGCATTGGAAAGCCAATTATACATGATTGTACATATCACATTAGTATGCAGGGGCTTTCCATCAGGGTTTTGAAATTTTGGTGGACTGCTGCCCTTTTCAGAAAGTTTTTGTTTAATTCATTTCAGTTTGCATCAAGTCAGTGTGAGTCGAATTTCTAGTTTAAAAACTGAGTTATCAGTCTTTAGTTTGTTTGTCAGAATAATGATTCCATCGCCCAATGGATGGAGGCACTGTCTGCTCTCCCAAAGTTCTGCAGTTCTTGGCACCTCCAAGAAGCGGCAGCTGCCATCCCCATTGGAGCCAATGTTAGACTCCGTCTTGTCGTTGCTTTATGAATCAAATTCAGAAGTTCATTCTATTTATTATTCATTTGATCCAGCGATGTTCTTATAGTAGTCTAGAAAAAGAGTCATTTTAATTCTTGAGTCCAGGGTTTGTCTGCAGACTAGAGGAAGGTTCAGTAAGTTTTTATTTTTATGTCATTATCAATAATGTGAAATTGATTCTTCTTCAAAACAGAGTTTTGAAGAAGAAATCATCGAATGTATCTTTTCATTTCATCATAGTTTCTCGATTCTGAGATGCTAGTTCTCCTTGCCAAGGATTCGATATTGAAGTATCACTGTGAGACAAAGAAAGCCCTTATTCAAAATTAAAATAATTAAAAAGGAAATTGAAGCGAGTTTTATAAAAATGTTAAAAGTCTTGCGATAAAACGAGCCAAAACAGACCACAATCCCTACGAAAGACAACAAAGGGTCATTAGTCATTAGATCCAAGATTGGAATGGAAAAAGCATGGGTAGCCATAAGAAAGCATTGTAGTAAATGATCTAAATATTCAAGTCTTTGAAACATTATGAAAGTGGGTCATGGATTAATTTAAAATCAAATTTGATTTGATGAGATATTTTCTTCACATATAAATCATGGTAAACAATTTCATTTCCATCAAATTCTCAAGACAGAAGTCAAGTTTGTGTTGTGGAGGACAGAAGATGTGTTTGCAGAGTTGTTGACAAGCTTTGGAGTAGCGCGCTACCCATACGAGGTGCGCGCTACCCACATGATGTATACCATGTACTCTGACTTGATGAAAAATTAAACTGACGCCCAGCTACCACCAATGAGGCCTTCCACCAGCAACTATGACGAAATGTTTGTTTTCTGATTTCATACCAAATTTGACTCCTTCAACACGAAGCCACAGGAAGATGGGAATGAGTATGCATCTAAGCATATCATGGAGTGATCATATGTTGAATTCGATGGGCACGCATACATCCTAAAGCCCAATTCAAGCAGGATAGACATTTATCTGAGTTCTGTCTGTAGCATCCAAGAATGTCTCACGGCATGCCCACATCTCATGGCTAAGGGCAACAGTTCATGGACCACGCTATCTCGTTGCAGACACCTGGGAAACAATGGATGGGTGGCTAGATGCCATCCGTCTTGTGTATACTATTTTTGCACCCGGAAAGAGTGATGTCTTGGCCGGTGTCATAACTGGTTGAAGGCCGTTCAGAAGACACTTCCCGTAATTATTTTATTGAACCATGAATTCTGAAGCTGCTGTCGAAAATTTAGATGAGGTTGCTATGGTTAAAAAACGTTGCACAAGATTTGATAAAGGGATCAGGTGTTCGAATGTGGAATGTCAGCTCCCGACTTGGAAAGAAGGCGCAAAGTCTGAAATCGAAAAGCTAAATTAAAATGAAGACATCTATCATGCAGAAGATTAGGAACGGAAATCTATTTTTGTCTTTAGTCACAATGAATGGGATCCACACTTTGTTTTTTCATTGGCCAGCAGAGATTTTCAAAGGGTAAATGCAACGTGGCAATCAAAGTATGCAGAGGAATTTAAGGAGCAGTGGTTTGGTTTTCATAAGACTAAAACAGTTTTAGTTGGTATGGTGAATGGTGAATCCAAGTCAAAGTATCATCTGTCGAAGGTGAAATGTTGGCGTGTGGTTGTCATTTGCTGGCATGAGGAGAATCTTGTTATGCCAAATTTGCTGGTATTAAAAATATATTGAGCTATGTTTATAAAAATTGGTTTTTATTTCAAATGGCAAATGTAAAATAGGAAAGCACGCCTAAATTTGAACGAAGACATCGATCATAAGCAGAAAATTAGGACTTGAGGCCTAATTTTATTTTCAGTTGTGATTTAAAGGAGTTGCACCTACAGATTTCACTATTTTTGGTCATCAACAGATTCAAGGGGAGCGTTGTGTTGTCTTCAGAACAGCTGTTTGACTTTGTAGGTTTGGGTTTTGTTAATAATGATCCCTTAGTTTTAGTGGATCTGTTATCCCACAGATAGTTTATGTGTTGAGAAATCATTTGTAAAGGAGAGAATTCCGAAAGCAGGTGGCAGTCTATGACAAATGGCATCTTTGAGGATTCCTATTTCAAAAGAGTTTTGACCAGCAACCTTCACAACTCGAGACATTTTACAATCTGATCCAGATTTGGTTTATTTTTTGGAATTTTAATTAGTTTTAATTCCTAGAAGTTAGTTTTCTGTTCCTAGAAGCTAGTAACAGTTTGAGCATGTAATTTGTATTTAAGCAATACTTTTTACTATGGGGAGAGAGTTCTGAGAGGTGTGTGGGAGAGAAAAATATTTGTTTCATTGTACAGTTCTGGCTGGAGATTAATGAAATGATGTAGCTCTGTTTCAGGAGATCCCTGTGGTAACAACTTAGCATTATGTTTTTCTTTGTTTTCATATGTTTCTTGTTATGTTTATTGTTTCATTCATAATCATTCCTGTTGAATACTTTTAAGTGTGAAGGGCAGAATTCAGCTCGCTGCTCTGCCTTGGGAAATTATTCAAGTTCTATGTTTTCCTCCGTCTGAAAAGGATTCATGAATTCATGCCCTTTTCAGCTTCTTAGACATTCTTTGCACTCCATATAATTTCGAAATGAATGCTTAAGCTTTTGCCTATCTTGCCTCATGTAATAATCTGCATCTTTCATTTAATTTCATTGCTCCTGCTGTCTTTGCCCCACACAGCCCAGAAAACCCCGACATTTATTGAAAACCTCTTGCATATCTTTTACTAGCCTAAAATCAATATCAGTGTTTCATTTAGGTCATCTAAGATCCTATTGGACATCTTTCACTGAGTTTGACCCAGAGAGAGCCCTCTCCTGTCCTCATAGGGCTAGCTACGAGGCTGAGCTTGGTTTGATGTTGCCTCGAGTTTTGCCTCTTTCAGCCTGTGGCAGATTTGAGCGCTAACATAACCTACGCTTGAATCCCCTCAAGTGTGTCTTCTGCATCACAGCAAGAAGACTCCTAGGTTTTATTGTGTCCGAACAAGGGATTAGAGTGGACCCTCTTAAGGTCCAAGATATCAAATAGGTACCTTCGTCTCAAAACCTCAAGAACCTATAAGGCTTGCGGGGAAAGGCCAACTTTCTGAGATGTTTCGTCCTAGAATAAACCACTTGCGCTCAGGGATTCCTATGCCTCCTTCATCAGGATTTCCCTTTCAAATGGGACGATCAAGCCCAACAATCATTTGAGGCACTAAAATACACATTATCTTCAGCACCATTAATCAGTCCCCTAGACTACAACAAGGATTACACCCTGTATCTATCAACATCCAAGACTTGTTTGGCTGAAGTATTGATCCAGGAAGGCCCTAATTGGAAAGAACATGTGAACTATTACGTTAGTAAAAACTTATCGAGCCCCACATTAAGATATGATCCCAAATAAAATATTTCCCTATAATTAATACACATAGTTCAAAAAATTCACCACTACATTATCTTAAGTACTAGAACATTCATCGCAGATATTAACCCCATGAAATACCTTCTCACTCACCGTTTACCGAACCATAAGTGTGCTCATTGGATAGTCATACTGCAATAATTTGACTTACAGTTTCGCTCTCCCAAGAGAAAGAAGGTTTTGATTCTAGCTGAGTTCATCGTGGACCTCCCAAGTCAGACCGAAGGATCACTAGTCAACTATTCACTACTGGAAGAACATCTCTTCCTAGTGACGATCGACGACCCTTGGTACAAAGATATTCTCCTATTTTTATGAACCCAAAAGTTCAGACCCAAACTCACCCGTGATGACCTTCGACACATCCACCATCAGTCCCCCTGATACCTCCTCATGGGAGATGTCCTATACCGATGGGGAATCAACACCATCTTACGTCAATGCTTCACCCACAACCAAGTTGAGCAAGCCCTTAATGACTACCACAATGGAGCTTGCGGTGGCCACCTCTCTAGAATGGCCACTTCCCAAAAATTCTTGTGGGCAGGATATTTTTGGCCCACATTATTTCGCGATTGCATTTTAGAAATCAAGAGGTGTGATCAGTGTCAATGCTTCGCTCACAAGGCAATAGCTCCTTCTGCTCCGTTATGAAGAATTGTGATCTACGAATAAATCAAATTCCATAAGTGTGGTGCTAGGCACTTAGAACAACAAATGAAAGACTTTGATAACACTTTCTCTAAAATAAGCAGATACACATAATGATAGAAGAACCTACTTGTGATCCAAGCGCTTCTTCTTCTCCTTCTGTCGTTGTTACTTTTGCGCTCAATCCAACTCAGATCGCTAGATCAATTTCTACAAACACAAACTTAGAACACCAAAAACATGCATATACAGATATCTATCTATCTTAATCACTCAAATCGATTATATGTGAAACATATATATCATTCAAGAATCCATTGCATGAGAAATAGAAACATAAAGAGATACATATATGGGAAAATTAATGACAATATTTATTAAAGAGTAGAAGGGGGAGGTTACCACCAATGATTGATTTGATGCCACTGGCTCCAGCTTCATCCCAACCTCATCACATCCAACATCACAAGAATAGCATATCAGTACTTTCACTCTCTTAAATGATAATCCAACAACATTTCTTTACCAAAATTCTTCCTTCCCTAGCACTAGGATCTGTGCTCAATTTATAGGGAAACTGATGGTAGTTTCTCAATGAATGACTTTCTAATAATAGGCAAGAAATGTTCCCAAGTTTAGAGGTGTCAGATGGAGACTTGGATTTGAAGTTTGACACATATGGACTCTTTTAGAAGCCACTGGCCATGTGGAGATTCCTAGAACAATGAAAATTCTGCTCCCAGGTGACCAACACACTCTTGAATGTTGGGAAGTGCATTTCAGTGCACCCTTGAATGGAGGATGTTTCATATGAAATGCAGTTAGTCCCTTTAGAGGCAGTGTTGGTGAGTTCATAAGTGATATAACATATACTTCAAACCTTGGAAATATAAAAATAGAACCCATCAATGAATTGTTCTTCTCTTAGGGAATATAGAAACTGAAATGTAAGGAGATGATAGACCCTATTTCATTGGTCATGGGGATGATGTCCAGCTGGACTAGGTCATGGGGGATGGTGCCCAAATTGACCTATAATAGCTTCCCCCTAAAGCATGAAGTCAAAATAATAATAATATATTTGAATGAGATGATTTATGACGTGATGAGCTGGAACTGAAGTAGAGTGGATACTTGCATCAATCTTACAAGACATTACATCATGATATTTTCATCTTGATCACGAATTTCTGAGGGAGGCATTTCCATGCTCAACACATAAACTATCTGATAACATGTACATAGCGTAGCAAGTCATCTACATTGGAATGTTGGCCAATACAGGCATGCGTACAGATATAGGCCCATGTTCAGATGATGATCTATATGTAAGGTCACCGTACAGATGATATGTACAAAAATCCTAAAATCACAGCGTGGATGGATGAAACTAGAACTGGGGTCTTCTTATCTTGTTCACGTGATTGTTCAGGTACAAGTCTATCCATGCAAACATATTATTTGTAGTTGAACATGGTAAGACATCATTTCATTACCAGCTAATGATGTGAGTTGTTAACAAACACGAGAGGACCACCATTGATGTTAATCGGTCTCAAGGTACTACAATAAATTTTGCAAGGTGTGAATAGATGACTTGATTTCTAATGCCAAAAAAAATCTTTCGGTCAAAAGTCCGGAAGCGAGTATCTTGTCGTTGTTGTAACAAGCCTCGTGGTACTGGAAGATGATGTTTCTAAGTAAACTTCCTCGATGATGAGATGATGTCAACATGAAGCCACTTTATTGTGAAACGATAGTTACTGATTTCAGAGACAAAATGTGACTTGATATAGCAATGTTCAGGGATGTTTGTCATGAAAATTAAGGTTTATGAGTATTGTAGAAGGATGAGTATTTACTGGATGATTTCTCTTGAACATATCGACAACACCAAGATGATTTGGAAGAATTCACCCAAAAGCGAAGTGAAGATATGATGAACCATAGGTATGAATGAACTGTCAAGAAGATTACCCAACCCAAAAGTCACAATGATGGAGTGAAGTTTCATGTTACAAAGCGACCTACTACCATAAAAGTTTTGTTCACTTTCCCAAATTTTCCCCGGTCATTTTTCGACCAGTACCTCTTTATTTTTTAACAAGCTTGAGGAGGATAACATATGCTTGATCTATAATTCAGGCCTTCGGGAAAATATACATCGCTATTTAATAATTTAATGCCTCTAGCGATAAATGAAACTCGATTCTTGCCATGATTGACAAGCGCGTCGTTATTTTATGTTTTAATGAGCCTAACAACAGTGACAGCTTGATCCTTTTTCATATTTAGGGAGTTTGAAAAAGAGGACAAAAGAAAACTCCATGAGTCCTTTTTCGTAAATTTGTCACTCAAATCCGAAAAAGTGTAAAATTATATCTGAGAGAAATTCCTGGCCATGTTCTACTAAGGTATTCATTTTTCGTTAATAATCTATCTCAATCCAGAGAAGGGTTAAACCAATACTGAGTAAATGTCGATTCATTTACTTTTATGAGCTCGAAAAGACAAGTACTCAGCAATATTTTCACATAATCAGAGTTTGAAAAGAGCTAAAAGAAGACTCCAATGGTTCCTTTTACGTCATTATTGAAGCATGAAACAGAGATAAAAGTGCACTTCAAGTCCTTTTTCGTTTTTATCAAAGCTCAAAAAATAAGGATAAAAGTATGCTTTGTGGTCAAATCATTCTTGGAAAAGTGTGCATGACTAATCTGCTACATCTGCTGTAAACTATTCAGAACAATATCAAATGGATTAAAAATACCTGTTTCATGATAAAAAATGAATAAAAACCATAAACACAACAATAAATATGATTTGAAAATAATCAAATGACTGATTAAAATAGTTTTACTGTTCATTTTTACCATTTGAAAGTTACTATTTGCATTTTGGAGCTCTGAACCTGTTTTTTCCCCTGAACTTTAGCTGTTGATTGCGATCGATTCTTTTGATGGTTTTCCTCGAAGTTCGATCCAAGTTGGAGCTATAAACCTCCTCTTTCCTTCAGTAGTCATTTTGTTTCATTTCATTGCATTTTTTTAGGGATTTGGGCCCCTTAGGGTAAATTTATTTTGCACATAGGGCAATGCACCCTTGAATGTCGAAAGGTACATGGTAGTGCACTAGAATTGAAGGCCAAGGGCACTTGTAGTGCACTGTCCCTTGACCAGGGGTGTGTTGGGCACATTCACATTTTTTTTCTTTACAGTGTGCCCAATTTTTTCCTGGTTTTTTGCATGAAATGGGTCCTCATGAGTCTTATGGTTGTGTTTTAGGGATTCAATGGACCAAAATGACAATTACATGGAGGGAAAGAGAACATGAGGAACAAAACATGATTGCCCTAAATGATCCGGGTACTATAAGAGCCCTCAGAGACTGTGAATTGTTGAAGTACTTCAGATTATCGGGTATGAAGTAATAGATGGAACTATTGGAGTTCCTTGTTCGTTCATGGGATCTAGCGATTGAGGAATTTCATATTGGGGACAAATTGGTCCCAATTTTAGTGAAGGATATCTATTTTCTCACATGATTATCGAGGAGAGGTCTATCCATTTCTCTTTCATGGTATGCTCTCAGAGGAGAGACGGCGAGAGATTATATATTGCAATATTTCAATCCAGGGGAAAAACACTAGCAAGGATAGGAAAATAAACATCCGCGATGTTCGTTATTTTCCATTGAGAACCATCTTATTCACAATCACAAATCTTGCTAGTACCGCTACTCTACACATAGCAAATAGATCTTACATGTAGTATGCACTAGATTGATTGGAACCAAAAATTTTCAACTGGGTTGAAGTTGTACTCTCTCAAATGAAAGAACAACTAAGCAAGGCAAAGGGAGGAAGGAAGAAAACTTTCAACTATGGTTTGATCCTCAATTCTTTTTCCCTAGAGCAGATTCCATTGATGCAGCCTCAACATGTGACGCTGAGTATATCTGACCCTAGAGATAAAAGGATGCATAGATGGGCAGAACTGATGGCTAGACATGCTGGTAAATTGAACATCCTATTCTCGATTACATTCTTCGCCTGGTTTAGGTGACAAATGATCACCATTGATGATTACGCATATGATGGTGTCGACTTCCAAGGAGATCCAGATTTAACTTTACCAGAAGGTGCTCAATGGGGTGCAATTGGTAAGAATGTTTTGACCATTTTTTTATTTTTATGTTTTCCCAAGGCTAAACTAAAGTTTTAATATAATTCAGATGTAGGTCGAGTTCGAATAGTGGGATAGCCATAACAAGGAGCAGATGAGCCAGTAGAGAGGGTTGTCGGGAGAGTAGTCCTTCATGATTTGGATATAGCTAAGACTCTTGATGAGCTTCAACAGCACATACAGGGGTTGAACTTCAGGATTCCAGATTGTCGGATCGAAGAGTTACCCATGCGACTGCAACACCATACTATTAGTGTTCCTAACCATTTGATGCGGTTACTATGTAGGATAGCTAGTTCAGTAGCATGTTATGATGAGCACCAATAGTTTACCTTTGACATGTTGCATACATTTTGAGGTTAGATGAACAATGTGTCTTGGGCACAAATTTTGTAGAAACCCATAAGTATCTATCTATTTTTTTTTAGTATTTTCCTATGTTTATTGCACAATCCTATTCAATTATGTGAATGTATCTTTACATGTGTTTCAAATGTTTGTTTCTAACATAATTCACTAAGGAATCAGTTAATGTGTTCAAGTTTCTGGAAATGTGTTGATATTAAATGAAATCAAAATGTCTTTCCAAAATTTGAACTCTAAGGAACATATGATGCAGTGTTGGATTTATGAAAGTATAAACACTAGTAAGTTGTGTTATCATTCGGATTGAACCTCAGGCTGAAGAAGGCAATTCCGAGGTAACCTCAAACCATGTTTAGCCAAGTAGCTAGCCCTAATAGGCCAGGAGAGGGCTCTCTCCATATGAATCACAGTAAAAATGACTGAAGAAAGAAGATATTAGGCTAGGTATAGTAGCTCAAGGTTTTCATTTTTTATTTGTGTAAGGTTTTGCTGGATCAGGAGGAGTCAAACAGCTAGGGCAAGGAAATTAGGTCAAACTTTACAGGGGTTCTAAGGGGCAAGGTAGGTAGAAATTTTGAATTTAAAATATTATTATGGTAAGGTGAATATACTAATAAGGAATAAGGAAGAGAATCTGAAATGAATTCTCCCTAAAATGAAGAAAATAAACAAATTATGCAAAATTTCCCAAAACAGAGCATGAAACATGAATTCTACCTTAAATCTTGAAATTAAGCATATTATAGACATGGAAAATGGTTTATGAGCTACAATACATTCATACAAATGATCACAAAGAATAAAATGTGTCAAACATTGCATACCACATGGATCCCAAAGAAATAGCTACAAATTTATCATTAATGTCCAAGCCGAACTGATACAAATATGTCTCTTGAGCTGCCAAAGATCCAAGTGAGTCCAACCATTAAAATCACTGATAAAATACATCAAATATACCTCAAAACCACTCTCCCTAACCTCAAGAAGTCGAATCCATGAGATAGGGCTCAGTTTCACTGACTCCCAAACAAGAATCTGAAGACTAGGAAAACTCAACAATTTGCCTCTAAAAGAGAGGGAAATGTTTCATTTGACCTCTAGAAGACTTATCTGATGCATCTACCCTAGATGAAAGTAAAAAAAAGACATTTATATTCACCATGGCTATTTATATCAGTAATTTTCTCATTTTCCCAAGTAAAAATTCAAAAAATCAAAATTTTGCTAAAGATGATGAAAACTGCATTTTCTTGGTAAAAGTGTAGCGCCATGATAGAAAAAATAGCCTGTCTTGCAAGAAACTTATGGAGGCCTTCCCGATTTCCAAATATCCTCCATGATAGTGCATTGGAAATCTCTATGAGTCTAGTTTCCAAATATGCCTCCAGTTTCCAAAATAGTGTCCATCTTCCCTATCAAAAACATGTTCTCCCAATACTGGTAAACTCGTAGTGCCAAGGCAAAAACAAGGGCAGAAACATGTTTTTTTGGTGGTTTTTTTCCTTTTTGAGGGACTAGTTCTCCTCCAAATCTTCTGAAAATTGCTGGAGTTAATTTCCTCATCATTCTGAAAATGATGGTTATGTCCATTTTGCAATTGGATGCCCCAAAAAAGAGCGCAGTGCGAGTGGCATTGCGCATTTAGCAGAATTTATGTTTGTCAAAATTGCCCAAAAACCAAAATTTGCACTAAAGTGCTAAATGTGCCAAAATTTGTCCAAAATTGTGAGGTTACTTGAAAGTATATCTAACCTCTCCTTCTCCTTTTGCTCGTTCAAAGCTTTAATTTTTGCATGGGCTCGTTTGAGCTTGGCCCTTGCAATTTTGTTTCTCATGGCATAGTGCTTTTCCATATTCCTCTGAATATCATTATCCTTCTTGGCCTTCTCCACCAATCCCTCCAAATGCAAGTTGGCTCTATCGAACCATGACTCTCTATCTCTACTAATCTCAAAGGCAAGCAACTCACTTGGAGTGAGCTTCTCTACCAACTCAGCCTCTTTCTGTCTCTAATGGGCTAGAGCTCTCTTAAGCCCTATTTTCTTTGGTGTCTGTCTAGGAGGTTGATCCTCCTCATCATCAATCTCACCAAATCTACCCAAGGTTTCCTCCAAAGAGGCCTTAGCCTTCCCTGAATCCTTTTGAGCTTTGATGGTCTTGACCTCACTGATGATCTTCTTGGTCTTCAGCTATTGGTTTTCTTGCTCAAGAAAGTCAATCACATACTGTGTTCTATCAATATTAGCTTGAAGCTCACTAATCCTTTCTTCCTTTCTTCTGCTCACTACACAAGTGACTCCATCCTCATCCTCTTCATCAATTTCAAGCAACTGAAACTCCTGCTTAGTTTCATGTTTGTCCTCCTGCTCATCGATGATAGGCTCTATAGCATTTTCCTTGCCCTTGTCTACCTGTTTTGTTGATGAGGAAAGAATGGTCCCTTTCACACCATGTGAAGCAAACACATGCCTGTGGCCTCTCTGATAGGTCTTGGGAAATGACTCAACATCAATCACATTAGCCCAAGTTGCCTCAATGTCCTCCTCACTTCTTGATGCTTCAGTATCATGATGTGATGATGAAGGGTTATAGAAAGGTGAAGAATTAGGATCAACATGAGGTGAATGTACCTGAATGGGTGATGATGTTTGAGCAATAGGTTGATATGGAGAAGTGGATATGGGAGGATGAGATGATGAAGGGATATTCTGCTCATCATGAGTAGGTGGGGTAGTGAAAACTTCATTTTCAATGAATGTGTCCCATGTGATATTCTTTTTCTCTAGCTGATGCATGACTATCATTTTGATGAGGGAGTGATGGAAAATACTCTGCATTTGATGATTATAATCCCTTGTTTGCACAATGAATTCCATCTTGTCAATGTTGTGGAAGAGATAGTGAGGTATGTGAAGCATTCTAACTCTAGTGAAGTTCATAAGGAGTCGGATATGGTATGAGTAGAGTCACGAAAACCTCCCCTCACAAGTGAAGTACTTCATGATTATTTTCATCATGGGAACATATTGATCAAGGAGATGAGAGAAAGGGAAAATTGACTTCTTTTCATCCTTGTATCTAGGTTTGAGGTATGGTTAATAATAGCTTAGGTCAAGGTTTCCTTGTTTAAACTATTTCTCTCCCACATTAGGGATCCTTGTAGCAGCTGAAATGGGATTGGTGGACATATCAAAAGTGACCCCAGCAAGAGTGACTTGCCTACCATGAAGGTTTGTGATGAACAACCTTGTCAAAATAGGGGGATATTGAATCTGCTAAACTCTCTCACAAGACTTGAAACAACCAACATGTTTAAAACATGACACAATACGAGGAGAAGCAATGAGCTCTTTTGTGGTTATGGGTTCATATTTCTTAATTTTACCTCCTTTATGGTCACCTCTCCTTGGTATTTTTTCCTCACTAACACCTCTATCTTCTTCTTCAGACATTGTGGACTTTGAAAGCTTTAAAAACCCTAGGGTATATGTAATGGGATGAAAGAAATATGGATTTGAAATGAGAGGCTCTGACAAATGGAGGAAATGATGATGTAAATGATAACTTAGGTGAAAGAAAACCATACGATGTTATATTTTTTACTGATAGATGTTTTAGGGATACGAACATGGGAAATATGAATGAAAATGGGAAAGGAATAAAAAATCTAGGGTTTCATAGGCTATAACACTTTCAACTCTTTAATGGAACAACAAACATGTGAAAAGAGAGGTGTTTTATGTCCACTTACTGATCAATAACTCCTTGGAGAATTTTATGAGGAAACCTAAACTTGATGGAAGCAATAAAATCCTTCAAAACCTTCACTATGCAAACACACAGCGTTTCTGGGCAAGAGCGCAGCACCGGGATGAACGCGCAGTGCCAATATTCAAATGCACAGTGCCAGAGCAATTTGGCATAGTTTTCTTGGGAAAACGCACAGCGCAGCTGGGTAAACGCACAATGCCACTTCAAACGAGCAGTGTCAACCTGATAACGTGCAACGCCTTGAAATTTTGGCCCTAACTACTCAGTAAACTCAGAATTTATCCTTTGCTGAGAATTATTGATGGCTAGATGGAAAAAATGACTCATTTTGAAATGATTGATAGGCTTTATAGCTTTAGTGGATTTGAAAATTCATTTTGGATCACCCACTTTCCTAATGTTCACTTTTCCTTTGGCACTCATACTCTTTTAATTTTCTGACATTTGGCACCATAGGTTGATCAACATGGAGTTTTAATCTCTTTGCTCACTTAGGCTGAACATGATTACACTTTGATAGCTTTGGGATTGCATTTATCACATATAATAATATAAAATTACATTTTGGAAAATTGAAATAAATTACAAATTTGACTTTTCTATCAAAATGACATTTTGATATAAAAGTCATTAAACTAAAAATACAACTTTGAAAGTATAATAAATACATCATGATGATATTATTTAGTCCCTCTCATATATGTGTTGACCTTATCTAAATGAAAGAGTGACCTTGATAGATGCAAAACCCTAATGATCTAATGGTACTACTTTTTTAACCTAACCTTTGAATGAGATTTTGAATTTAAAGATTTCCAAGTGAACAGAGCATTTCCATAGGTGTTATTATGCTCAAGGAAACATGATAATGAGTCAGCCAATATGATCTTCTGAGGGAGAAAAATCTTATTCGATAAAGGCAACCACCAGTGGAACAAATTTATATCATGACCTAATGGAATGATTGAAAATTTATTTATAGTGGGACACCTAAGATTCACATGAAAAATGTGTTTTGATCCCTGGTGGAAGTATGCAAATACTAACACTAACATTGGCTCTAGCTGGGGATTACATAACTGAAAATGATCTCCATCATCACTGAATATTGCAATGATTACCTTCACTATTGACTGCAATAGATTTGCCACTGGATCCTAAAAAATATGAAAATATACCTCTTGTTGATCTGGAAGAAACAAGGTACCTTTTTCTCTTGATTCTGATCTCTCTTAATAATGTACCTTAGCAAGAGTGTGTTCCTGGTCGTCAAAAAATTCTGAACCAGTAGGTGAGCAAATTCCTTCTTGAAATAAAAATTCTAAACATGAAACATGAGAAGAAAAATCTGAATGACAATCCCCAATGCCCTGGTCCTCCGCAATTTCAATACATTGTTGATCATATTCATATTACATGGCAACCAGATTATCATGTTTCTCATCACACTCATCACTTATAAGAGGGAAAACTTCAGATTGTTCATAAACCTCAAAAATGACATTTCTATCACTTAATGCAGAGTTATCCAAATAATATTTTTCACTTAATTGAACAAAGATATCATCTTGCTTTTCACAAAGGGACTGGATTACCTCTTTCTGAAGATTTTGTTTTGATGGGATGAGAACACTTGGGTCAATAATTTTGTTTTCTTCTTTCAAGGTGATCTCAACAATAGATCTCTCCCTCATGGGTTCCAGAACAGCATACTCTTCATCATTATAATCTGAATCTAGATCTTTACCATAATCTGAAATTGGAACTTGATTTTCCTACATATCATCTTTTGTTGTAATCAGATTTGACATAAGACCTCGTCTTCCATCATTTTCAACTGTACAAAGATCTTCAGCTTGCTGCAAAATTTCCTGAGCATCTTGATAAGTATCCTCTAAAATTTATTTATGCTGCTAAAATGGATTTTCATACAAGGCTTCCATGATCTCATCGTCCATGAATTCATCATCTCCATCAAAATTTTCAATATTTTCAATAAAAATATCAACATGTTTACAGCAGTTCTGAACTAATATTAATTGGACAAGATTCTTTATACCTTGCAAAGAATATGGTATGAAAATCCTTTAGACAATAAATACAAGCAAGCGGTAAAATTTCATATCAATATCAAGCTTCGTCTTCTAGAGTGGCCATGAATATATTCATCAAGCAGTCTTCAAGAAAATCAATCTTTAATCTACGCACATGCATGTGCAATCTCACCAGATGAAGAGCAGCATCATTACCTTTCACATTTTTGAACATAGGCAAATTCCTTTGCCAATCTACCTTAGGGATTTTATTTGGGAAACCTAGAATGTGATCTTGGCTCATGGGAGCATATCTTCTTGCAATATTTTCCATCTTGAAAAATCTTGAAGCTACTGATCTTCATGCAGTGGAGTCACCCTGAGGTGTTGATTTTATGGATCTTTCAGTGAATGGAATCGCCAGGTGAATGGTTTAGCCTTCATATGTGTCCAACTGTTTTTCACCATCAACATTTAGATATGATTTTTGTCATTATTTTCTAGGGAATATGTGTCTTTTCGTTCTTAATTTTTCTTCCCCAATATGGTCGCCAAAATGTTATCACTCAGATTGAACCTCAGGCTGAGAAAGGAAATTCCGAGGTAACCTCAAACAACACTTAGCCAAGTAGCTAGCCCTACTAGGCTAGGAGAGGGATCTCTCCATATAAATCATAATTAAAATTACTGAGGAAAGAATATTTTAGGCTAGGTATAGTAGCTTAGGGTTTTGATTTTGATTTTGTAGGGTTTTGTTGGATCAGGAGGAGTCAAATAGTTAGGGAAAGGAAATTAGGTCAAAATTTGCAGGGGTTCTGAGGGGAAAGGTAGGTAGAAGTTTTGAAATTAAAATATGATTATGGTGAGGTGAATATACTGGTGAGGAGTTAGGAAGAGCATAAAATATGAATTCTCCCTAAACTAAAGAAAATAAACAAACTATGAAAAGTTCCCAAAACAGAGAATGAAACATGAATTCTGCCTTTCAACATGAAATTAATAATATCATAGACATGAAAATGGTTTATGAGCTTATGATACATTCATAAAATTGATCAAAAAGAAGAAACTATGTCAAACACTTCATAACACATGGATCCCAAATAAATAGCTGCAAATTTATCATTAATGCCCAAGCCAAACTGAAACAAATATGTCTCTTGAGATGCCAAAGCTCCAAATGAGTTCAAACATTAAAATCACTGAGAAAATACATCAAATATACCTCAAAACCACTCTCCCTAGCCTCAGGAAGTGGAATCCATGAGATAGGGATCAGTTTCAACTACTCCCAAACAAGAATCTAAAGACTAGGAAAACTCAACAATTTGCCTCTAAAAGAGAGGAAACTGATTCATTTGACCTCTAGAAGACTTATCTGATGCATCTACCCTAGATGAAAGTCAAAAAATGAAATTTAAATTTACCATGACCATTTACATCAGTAATTTTCTCATTTTCCCAAGAAAAAAGTCAAAAAATCAAAATTTTGCTGAAGATGATGAAAACTGCATTTTCCTGCTAAACGCGCAGCGCCATGATAGAAAAAATAGCCTGTCTTACACGCAACATTTGGAGGCCTTCCTGATGTCCAAATCAACTCCATGATAGCTCATGGGAAATCTCCTTGATTCTAGTTTCCAAATATTCCTCTATTTTCCAAAATTGTGTCCATCGGCCCTATCAAAAATCTATTCTCCCAAGACTGGTAAATGCACAGTGCCAAGGCAAAAACAAGGGCAGAAACATGTTTTCTTGGTGGTTTTTTTCCTTTGGAGGGACCATTTCTCCTCCAAATCACCTAAAAATTTATGGAGTTAATGTCATCATCATTATAAACATGATTTTGGTGGAAATTTTGCAATTATATGCCCCAAAAAAGAGCGTAGCGCCAGTGGCGATGCGCGTTTAGCAGAATTTGTTTGTCAAAATTTCCCAAAAACCAAAATTTGCACTAAAGTGCCAAATGTGCCAAAATTTGTCCAAAATTATGAGGTTACTTGTGGATCAAGGGTTGGAGGCATGAAGAGACACCTCAAAAAGTATATCTAACGTCTCCTTCTCCTTTTTCTCAGTCAAAGCTCAAATTTTTGCATGGGCTCGTTTAAGCTTGTCCCTTGCAATTTTGTTTCTCATGGCATAGTGTTTTTCCATCTTCCTCTGAATATCATTGTCCTTCTTGGCCTTCTCCAGCAAGCCCTCCAAATGTAAGTTTGCTCTATCAATCCATGACTCTCTATCTCTACTACTCTCAAGGGACTGCCAACTCAACCTCTTTCTGTCTCTCACGGGATAGATCTCTCTTAAGCCCTACTGTCTTTCATCTCTGTCTAGGAGGTTTATCTTCCTCATCCTCTTCATCAATTTCAATCAACTGAAACTCATGCTCAGTTTCATGTTTGTCCTCTTTCTCATTAGTGATAGGCTCTATAGCCTTTTCCTTGCCCTTGTCTACCTGTTTTGCTAATGAAGAAATCATGGCCCCTTTCACACCATGTGAAGCAAACACATGCCTGTGGCCTCTCTGATAGGTCAAGTTGCCTCAATTTCCTCCTCACTGCTTGATGCTCCAGTATCATGATGTGATGATGAAGGGTTATAGAAAGGTAAAGAAGTAGGATCAACATGAGGTGAATGGATCTGACTAGGTGATGATGTATGAGAAACAGGCTGAGATGGAGAAGTGGATATGGGAGGATGAGATGATGAAGGGATATTCTTCTCATGATGACTAGGTGGGGTAGTGAAAACTTCATTTAAAATGAATGTGTCCCATGGGGATATTTTATTTCTCCAACTGGTGCATTACTATCATCTTGATGAGGGAGTGATGGAAAAGACTCTGCATTTGATGATTATAATCCCTCTTTTTCACAGTGAATGCCATTTTGTCAATGCTGTGGATGAGATAGTAAGGTATGTGAATCATTCTGACTCTAGTGAAGTGCATGAGGAGTCGGAGATGGTATGAGTAGAGTCGAGAAAACCTCCCCTCACAAGTGAAGTACTTCATGATTATTTTCATCATTGGAAAATATCGGTCAAGGATATGAGAGAAAGGGAAAATTGACTTATTGTCATCCTTGTATCTAGGTTTGAGGTATGGTTCAAATAGCTGAGATCAAAGTTTACTTGTTTAAACCATTTCTCTCCCACATTAGGGATCCTTGTAGCAGCCGAAATGGTATTGGTGGACATATTAAAAGTGACCCCAGCAAGAGTGACCTGGCTATCATGAAGGTTTGTGATGAACAACCTTGTCAAAACAGGGTGATATTGAATCTGCTAAACTCTCTCACAAAACTTGAAACAACCAACATGTTTAAAGCATGACACAGTAAGAGGAGAAGCAATGAGCTCTTTTTTGGTTATGGGTTCATATCTGTAATTTTCTTCCTCCTTTGTGGTCACCTCTCCTTGGTATTTGTGCCTCACTAACACCTTTATCTTCTTCTTCAGACATCGTGACTTTGAAAGCTTTAAAAACCCTAGGGTATATGGAATGGGATGCAATAAATATGGATTTGAAATGAGATTCTGTCACAAATGGAGGAAATGATGATGTAAATGATAACTTAGGTCAAAGAAAACCCTAGGGTGTTATATTTTTTACTGATAGATGTTTTAGGGATATGACCATGGGAAATATGAATGAAAATGGGAAAGGAATAAAAAAACTATGGTTTCATAGGCTATAACACTTTCAACTCTTTAATGGAACAACAAACATGTGAAAAGAGAGTTGTTTTATGTCCACTTATTGATCAAAAACTCCTTGGAGAAGTTTATGAGGAAACCTAAACTTGATGGAAGCAGTAAAATCCTTCAAAACCTTCACTATACAAATGCGCAGCGTTTCTGGGCAAGAGCGTAGCGTCGGGATGAACGTGCATCGCCAATCTTCAAACGTTTAGTGCCAGAGAAATTTGGCTTAATTTTCTCGTGAAAACATGCAACATGGTTGGGTAAACGCGCAACGCCACTTCAAATGCGCAGTGCCAGCCTGAGAACGCACAACACCTTGAAATTTTGGCCCCAACTTCTCATTAAACTCAAAATTTCTCCTTTGTTGAGAATTCTTGATGGATATATGTCAACAATGACTTGTTTTGAAATGCTTGATAGGCTTTATAGCTTTAGTGGTTTTGAAATTTCATTTTGAATCACCCACTTTCATAATGTTCACTTTTCCTTTAGCACTGATACTCTTTTAATTTTCTGACTTTTGGCACCGCAGGTTGATCAACATGGAGTTTGGCTCTCTTTTCTCACTTAGGCTGAACATGATTGCACTTTAATATCTTTGGGATTGCATTTATTACATATAATAACATAAAATTACATTTGGAAAAATTGAAATAAATTAAAAATTTGACTTTTCTATCAAAATGAAATTTTGATATAAAAGTCATTAAACTAAAAATACAACTTTGAAAGTATAATAATGAAATCATGATGATCTTATTTAGTCTCTCTCATATATGTGTTGACCTTATCATAATGAAGGAGTGACCTTGAGAGATGAAAAACCCTAATGACCTGATGGGACTACTTTTTTAACTTGACCTTTGAATGAGATTTTGACTTTAAATATTTCCAAGTGAACAAAGCATTTCCATAGGTGTTATTATTGTCAAGGAAACATGAGAATGAGTCAGCCAATATGATCTTATGAGGGAGAAAAATATTATTCGACAAAGACAACCACTAGTGGAACAATTTTATTTCACGACCTAATGGAATGATTGAAATTTTCTTTAGAGTGAGACACCTAAGATGCACATGAAAAATGTGTTTTGATCCCTGCTGGAAGTATGCAAATACTTACACTAACAATTTACAGTACGAAAAGTTGTGAGTCTAACCTAATGATGATGCAGTTAATACCAAATGAAATGGCATCAGAGAGAAGTTTGATCAATGCACTATACTCAGCGATATTGTTTGTAGATCGACTAATACAAATCCCTTGAAAAATCACTAACTCGTCGTGTGGAGCGAAAATGGCCCATGATGTAGAGGATAGATTTTGTGTACTACGAATAGCACCATCAACATACCCAACAAATGGTTCCAAAGATTAAAACATTTGTGACGAAATGTAAAGTGGATTACTAACTTCAAGAAAACTCTAGAAAAATAAATTAATACAATAAATGGAGATCAACAACATATATACAATATAATACAATAGTTTACTACGCTCATGTTTAAGCATAGCAACGTTTCAAATACAACCCATTTTGGCGCTACGCCAATGGAATTCCATCGTAATCTACCAAATCGTAGGAACCCTTAGCAAGAAATATTTTGACAATATGGGGGCCATGCCATAATGGCTCAAATTTCCCTGTACCTATTACATGAGCTTCCTGATCATAAAGAAGGACCAAGTCACCCTCTGAGAAGATGTGAGGTTGGACATCCTTGTCATATTGCACCTTTATACATCTCTTATGTGCTTCTTTGGCCAATGCGGCTTCACGACGCATTTCATTAAGATGGTTGAGGTTAAAAATAGATGCTTCTTCAGTAGAGGTGTCAGGTAAAAACTCGATTGCAAATTTTAACGATGATATTTCACATTGGATTGGAAAGATAGCTTCCAGACCATACACCAATTGAAAGGGGGTTAATCTAGTTGCGTTTCTCACCAAGGTTCGGTATGCCCACAAAGCCGAGTACAAGATTAAATGCCAATTTTGTTCATGAACTCCTATCATTCGTTGAAGCATTCATTTAAGAATCTTGTTAATTGCCTCAACTTGTCCATTTAATTGTGGATAATAAGGAGTAGAACTATCATGGGACAGTCCTAATTTGGCAGTCAACTCATTCATCATATGATTGCGAAAATGTGAACTATTGCACCTTTATACGTATCTTATGTGCTTCTTTGGCCAATGCGGCTTCATGACGCATTTCATTAAGATGGTTAAGGTTAAAAATAGATCCTTCTTCAGCAGAGGTGTCAGGTAAAAACTCGATTGCAATTTTTAACGACAATATTTCACATTGGATTGGAAAGATAGCTTCCAGACCATACACCAATTGAAAGGGGGTTAATCTAGTTGCGTTTCTCACCAAGGTTCGGTATGCCCACAAAGCCGAGTACAAGATTAAATGCCAATTTTGTTTATGAACTCCTATCATTCGTTGAAGCATTCATTTAAGAATCTTGTTAATAGCCTCAACTTGTCCATTTCATTGTGGATAATAAGGAGTAGAACTATCATGGGACAGTCCTAATTTGGCAGTCAACTCATTCATCATATGATTGCGAAAATGTGAACCATGATCTGTGACTATAGCCTGTGGAACACCAAACCATGAAATGACATGATTAAAGAAAAAAAATGTAGTTTTTTTTCCCGTGTTATTAAATATAGGCATCGCCTCAGCCCACTTGGTAAAGTAGTCTACTGCGACAATAATATAACCATGCCCCCCAGATGAATGAGGGTTACAGGTCATGGAGTCAATGCCCCATTTTGAAAATGGTCCCATGCAGACAACAGGATGCATTGGAAATGATGATTTGCAGATTTTACGATCAAATATCTGGTATGCATGACAAATTTTGATGGGAAGGATGCAGTCGCAAAATATGGTAGGCCCAAAGTAACCAGCGAGGAGTATCTTCTACGCGGTAGCGTATCCAGAAAAGTGCCCACCACAACCCCCAACATGAAAATCATTTAAAATGTTTTCAGCCTCCTCATGAGTGAGGCACATTCTTAAAATTATATCGACACCATGACGATAAAGTGTATCACCGACGATTAGATAATATTTGTCTTGGTATCTAATACGTCGCTGGCCAGAGTAAGAGGTATCAGGTCGAAAATTTTGGGTTTGGAGATAAATGATAAAATCCCCATACCAAGGATCATATTATCCGATTAGAAATAAAGACTCATCAGGAATATATGGTTTTGATGCAGTAGCAGTACTATCAGAGGGAAGGTCGTAGAGAAGCTTAGCCAAAACTAAAGACTTTTTTGACTTGGATTTGATGAATTAGAAATCAAAATCCTACAAAATGACAATCCATTTTGAATATTTGAACCCTAGCAATTGACATGATAAGATGTAAGTCATGGGGTTGCAATTGTTGGGTATGTAAGTCATGGGGTTGCAATTGTTCGGTATGTGTTATATTGGTGTGCAGACCCACTCATAGAGACCCACCCATGGTTTTTTGCATGAGTTTGCACATGGTTTTTTGGGGGATCATGGTTTTTGGCCCCTTGTATGTAGATCCAATCAAGGGAACTATGGTTATGTTCTAATCCAGGGTTAATGGATCGAGGTTTATTTATGCTTCGACATGTATATATATATATATATATATTGTAACACTGAAAGGAATATAATGAAAAATCAAGTTGGTCATCCCGATTTGGGATCCAGGGGAAAATCTCTGTGTATATATGTTGTATGTTATATGCTCTCGCTATTGTTTCTTTTCCATTTTTAATATTCGTTTGTAGATAATTTTTGTATAGGGTTAAAACCTACATTTGGTATCAGAGTTGTTTCAGTTTCAAGGGGACGCCTTTGCTGCTGAGGTTTTTTTTTCTCGAGCCTGAGGTAGACCCTATTCAGTGGGAGATCTACTGGATCGATTCTTGTGGTGAAAGAAGATGGCGAGTAGTGGAAAGATAGCGATTGAGAAATTTAATGGTCAGAGTTTTGAGTGTGAACAAGGCTGGGCCACTTGACTGGGTCAATAGGACCAAATCCACAACGTTGTCTACATGCAATGTATCTCCTAAAGGCACAACACAGTTCATGTTGGAGGTCACTCATGTGAATGAGGCTAAATCATCAAGGTGGTTTAGGGTTTAGCAAGACTCCCACATTATAAAAGAAGGATGAGGACACCAAGAGAGGGGTTGATCATTTGATATTGCTGAAGGTATTGTCTGCTTAGACAAACCTCATTCTCTAGTTGTTTAGCTAAGAATATTGTTGTTTAGCACTTGGGTGTTCCTAGTCGGGAATCCCACCTCCTTTCTTGAGTAGCTCTTGGAGGAGACTTGTTCTATCTTGTCCACTATCAAGCTTGGGCCAAGATTCATCTTCCAACCACAATTCAGATCCTATTGAGGGTTTGATTTTTTTTGTAAGCTTTAGCAGTGGAAGCTAGATCTATTCAGATCTAGGCAAATCTAGTGCCTCTTCTCAGTGAATGTGTCTTTTAACCTCCTGGAAGAGTGTATTGGATCATTGGAGCTGCATTTTCAGATCTAGGCATCAGGCCTCTTTAGTACTGAAGCAAACAACACATTTTCTCTCCCATAACTTCGTTATCTACAAGAGAGATGTTGCAGGGGTTTTGAGCAACGTTTTGGAGGAGTGATCTCTAGTGTTGAGGGGTTTTCCTTGCACTGTGGTGATCCATGGATTGGCCATACAATCCATGTTCATTTTAGATCTGATTTGCATTTGGTTTTATTTACTGCATAATTCCTGAATATTACTGCAGGACTGCAACTTAGATCTCAGATCTTCTCACTGATGTTCATGATTTGCCTAGATCCCCAAGGGGAATGTATCAAGGAGCCCATCTAGTACACAAATCTGTATTGGATCTATATTTTTTTATAAAGATCTGTTATATATCTGATGTGTAATATATATCAGCTATAGAATTAATAAAATAACACTTTCAGGCTTTGCAATCCCATCTTGTTGCTGCAACACCTCAATCTTGAGGGTTTCTTCATGTAATTCTTTTGTTTACCTATTGAAAATGGTATAAACCATGCTATAGATATGATTTACTGAATTCCATACTATATTTCATCCATCACCTTCAGAAAATCACGCTTCCTATGCTTCAGAAATTTCTGCATACCAAAAGTCATGGGGATTGGGCATTTTTAAGCTATATCGGGGGTGGTATAATTGTTTAACATAGCTAGAGTCATTGTTTTGGGCTGAAATTTGATATGTAAGTCTCTTATGACCTAAGATACGAGATAACACCATCAATTTCCCTTAATTTTACGCTCATATCTGAAATTAACCTTTTTAGGGCATAAATTGCTACTTTTCCCTAACTTTTGGCTCATAAAATGAAGTATAGTTTTTTACTTTAGCTTGGATTGATGGATATGTGTTTCTAACATGTCCTATGAGATTATTTTATGCTGCATGTCCATTACTGAGTTTATATATTGATTCAATCCCTCTTTGGGGCATCTTTTCAATGAAACTAGGTGTGGGAGTTATGTTTAACCCACCTAAAAGGATTTCCTTTTGATACCCTCTTGGATTTAGGACTTAGATACTCAGATATAAGGGATCCAAGTTCTTATTTTCATTTCTATAGCATCCATTCCTGGAAAATTTGTTTTCCAGTCATGCCTTGCTGACAGTTCCCATTTTGGAATATTAGAGTGGTATCAGAGCATGATCTCTGGCTCAGCCTGTGAGATATAGCCATTAGAATAATAAAGAATAATAATGAAGAAATATTGCACAAAGGAAAAAGAAAATATTTTTCCTAACACTCTCTCAAGCCATGCATGAATTGAAGGAAGAAATCAGGGGAATGAGGAGGGGAAGACATGCAAATCCCTCGAGGAGTTTTTCTCATGAAGAAATCCCCAGTGCTTCTTATGATGTGCGTGAGCATTCAGCCACACAATCTGATATACAACACTGTAACATGCCTACTTTCTTGTTGAGAGGAAGTGGAAGAGGAGGAATGATGGAAGAGGAGGTCACCCTGCTTCTTTTCCAAACCTTGGAAGGTATTAAAGAAGATCTCAAGGAGATGGAAGGGGAGGAGTGCAGCATATTTCTGGAAGGGTTTGAAAAAATCCCTAGCTATTCACATGATGGGTGTGGGCATTCAGCCACACATGCAGATCCATAGCACAGTATATTGCCCACATTGACTGCAATAAGGATGGAGGAAGAAGATGCACTAAGGGAGGAGACCTTGAGTGAGTTGAGGAGTATGAATATTAATCATGGAGATTCAGAGAGCACTTAGACTTCCAAGGATTTTCAAACTCAAGGAGGCAAGATACAGCAGCCACAAGAGAAGCAAGATACGTAGAATCTTCCTATCTCACTTTGATGGATCAGAAGGGTGCATAGCAAAAGCTTGGGTAGAAGAGCTAGATTCCTATTTTCAACTACATCAAGTTTCAGAGAAGGAAGCCATCAGAGTGGAAATGCTACACCTCAAAGGTATGGCCCATGATTGGTGGTTTAATGATTCTAATTCATTTTTTCATGCAAATGTAGAAACTTATGTTGAGTTCACTAAAGAATTGATGAGGAGATTTGATAAAGAACATTGTGAACCATCATTTGTTAAAAGCAAAGACTCAAACACTTTGCATGAGTTGGAGAGACCTATTGAACCAACTCCACTCCATAAATTTAAAGGGGATAAAAATGTGTAGGATAGCTTGCCAAGGGCAAGATCCCCATTTCTTGAAGAGGCCTCTTCTATTTTTGAAGACATGGAGTCCTTTTCTTCAAGGGATGACCGAGATCAAGGGTCTCTCATTGAGGATGAGGCATTCTCACACATGGAAGAAGAGGAGAAGAATCAGCATCAAGGGATGGTGAGAATTCACCCTTATATATTTTAGAATAATTCTACACAAAGGAAGGAGACTGCACTGCGTAGAGAAGAGAGGGAAAAATCAATCCACTCGCACATGCAGTCCACTTCAGATTTTGATGTCTCACTACATGGAGGCATTCCACCTAGGACGCCACCAGATCTAGAATTGGTGAGAGACATATTGCCCTTTGGCTCACCATTCTTGGATTCCGGGGAGGTGAGGAGTTTGGAGGATGAATTTGGCATGAGGGATGTCAAAGTAGCAGGCAGCAGCATGAGGAGAGCTTCATATGCTAGATCACTAGCACTGTTTGTTAGGAGGATTGATCCCTATTGGAGGTCTCAACTTTTGGTAGAGTACTCCAAGGATATTGGTGCATGCATGATTCTTGATGACCCAGATGGAGATGATAGATACATAGTGGATGATGTGGTCACCTATTCCTATGGCAGGATCTTCTTGACTAGATCTTCTAGTCTTAAGGAGAAGCTGCTACATGCAGCACATGATGACTTCTCTTCTATGAACTTTGATGCACATTTCCAGTTGGTGGAGGAGTTCACATGGGAGGGCATCCAGCATGACATATTTCATCATATGGAGAGATGCATAGCTTGGATGGTAATGAATAGGAGGTTGCAGCCACTTCCTTACTTTCTGGAGGAGAAGGAGAAATTCCAATTGAGCCATTTCAGCTCAAGATTTCAAGTGCATGATGGAGGAGGTATAATTTAACATTTTGTATTGTACTTCTTTTCCTTGTTTGATCTTAATGATGTATCAAGAAGATTTGTTCCTTCTTGCATATTGTATAATGATGTACTTGTAGCCTTTTGTAGCACTGAGATTGGCTATCCCATTGGTGGTTTGTGGGGGAAGCCACATGATTTTTGGTGTGCAACATTGACACCACTTTGTACTTTCATGATGCTATCTGGTAAAATGATTGTGGCAGCAAACAAGTGGCCGGAAAAGCACTTGTTATTGTTTGGTTTGATGCAGAAAAGGGATGCACTGTGCTGGTTCCATGAGTGGAACTATGATTCACTCTCCGGTTGTCATTTGGCAACTTGTTTTCATTGTATTTTGCTTCCATATATTGCTGATATGCTTTTTCTCATGGGAAGCTTTGTTTGGAGAGTGGGCTTGAAGTTTAAGATGCCCACTGGGAGTATTATTCTTCTTATTTCACATTATGTATGTTTCAGGAGAAACAATGGGCATACCATGATTGCATATCACGCCTCTTTCCTTCATGTAGGAGGAGCCATTAGAAGAACATGCATTATTTGAGGAGGCACTTCATGGTTGATTCATTTTATGGGGTAGCTTGGGCCAATCTTGGAGGCCATAACATTTCAGCTCAATATCAGCAACCTCCACACACTTACCATAAATGGAGGGAGAAACTACTTGGATGGACAAATCTAAACTCTCCATTCAGCCCCAACACATTGAATAGATCTGGGGTTGAAGTTTTCTTTGATGAGCTACCTAGAATGGCTCATTTCATTTGGATGATTGCATGGGTGAGTGAGTCACTCATTGGGAACAAGACTTCCCATGTTTTCATCACTCCTACCTTGAGGAGGCCATTGAGAAACAAGGAGATCACCACTTGTACCTTCCATTTTCTCATGATGTACACTTTGTTATCATATAGTTGGGGGGAATCATTGGAGGACAGATTCATTGCCTATCATTTTCAGCCATGGTGGGATCCATTGATGAGGCCACAAGAAGAGGGAGGGAGAAATTTTGCTCTACCTTGCAGTTGCTTGAGGAAAAGAAACATTTTTAAGGGGGAGGACTGTAATATTCCTAATTAGCCCAAGCTAATGGGAATATTCAATTTTGTTTTGTTTTTCATACTTATGAATATAATTGTAAAGGAGGACCAATAATGACTCCTAAACATCAAAATAAATCAATGCTCAATGTGAAACAAGCTAAGTCTGAGATACTTTCATAAAAAAACTTAAGTGTGAACAAGCCTGGGCCACTTGACTGGGTCAAAAGGACCAAATCCACAACGTTGTCTACATGCAATGTATCTCCTAAAGGCACAGCGCAATTCATTTTTGAGGTCACTCATGTGAATGAGGCTAAATCATCAAGGTGGTTTAGGGTTTGGAAAGGCTCCCACATTATAAAGTAAGGATGAGGACACCAAGAGAGGGGTTGACCATTTGATATTGCTGAAGGTATTTTCTGTTTAGACAAACCTCATTCTCTAGCTGTTTAGCTGAGAATAGTGTTGTTTCGCACTTGGGTGTTCCTGGTCGGGAATCCCACCTCCTTCTTGAGTAACTATTGGAGGAGACTTTTTCTATCTTGTCCAGGATTAGGCTTGGGCCAAGCTTCATCTTCCAACCACAATTTAGATCCTGTCAAAGGTTTGATTTTTTTTGTAAGCTGCAACAGTGGAAGCTAGATCTATTCATATCTAGGCAAATCTAGTGCCTCTTCTCAGTGAGTGTGTCTTTTAACCTCCCGGAAGAGTGTATTGGATCATTGGAGCTGCATTTCCAGATCTAGGCATCAGGCCTATTCAGTACTGAATCAAATAGCACAATTTCTCTCCCATAACTGTGTTATCTACAAGAGGGAAGTTGCAGGGGTTTTGAGCAACGTTTTGGAGGAGTGATCTCTGGTGTTGAGAGGTTTTCCTTGCACTGTGGTGATCCATGGATTGGCCATCCAATCCATGTAAATTTCAGATCTGATTTGAATTTGGTTCTATTTACTGCATAATTCCTGAATATTACTGTAGGACTGCAACTTAGATCTCAGATCTACTCACTAATGTTCATGATTTTCCCAGATCCCCAAGGGGGATGTATTAAGGAGCCCATCTAGTAAACAGATCTATATTGGATCTATATTTTCTTTTACAGATATTCTCTATATCTGATGTGTAATATATATCAGTTGTGGCATCAATAAAATAACGTTGTCAGACTTCGCAGTCCCATCTTGTTATTGCAGCACCTCAATCTTGAGGGTTTCTTCATGTAATTCTTTTGTTTACCTATTGAAAATTGTATAAAACATGTTATAGATCTGATTTACTGAATTAAATAATATATTGCATCCATCACCTTCAATAAATCACGCTTCCTGTGCTTCATAAATTTCTGTATACCACAAGTCATGGGGATTGGGCATTTTTAAGCTATATCGGGGGTGGTAGAATTGTTTAACATAGCTAGAGTCATCTTTTTGGGCTGAAATTTGATATGTAAGTCTCTTATGACCTAAGATACGATATTCCACCATCAATTTCCCTTAATTTTACGCTCTTATATGAAATTAACCCTTTTAGGGCATAAATTGCTGCTTTTCCCCAACTTTTGGCTCATAAAATGAAGTATAGTTTGCTGTTGTAGCTTGGATTGATGGAAATGTGTTTCTAACATGTCCTATGAGCTTATTTTATGCTTCATATCCATTACTTAGTTTATATACTGCTGCAGTCCCTCTTTGGGGCATCTTTTCAAGGAAACTAGGTGTGGGAGATCTGTTTAACCCACCTAGAAGGATTTATTTTTGATACCCTCTTGGATTTAGGACTTAGATACTCATATATAAGGGATCCAAGTTTTTATTTTCATTTTTGTAGTAGCCATTCCTGGAAAATGTGTTTTCTAGTCATGCCTTGCTGACAGTTCCCATTTTGGAATATTACACATGACTTGGGTTATTTTCAGAAACGTTTTGTTCATGGTGTTGATTTTTTTATTCTTCTTCACCTTCCATCTAGAAACATAAAAATATACTGTAATTATTGTATATACATTGGTGATAATAATGAAAATTGCAATATTAAATAATACACATCAATGTAAATAAAAAATAGATGATGTACCAATGCAAAAATTGACTCATAAACTATACACATTCTTTCAAAACCATGTAACATGCCATATTTCAAGATTTGATATGTTGGCACAGTGCCATACTTTGTTTCATGCAAGTTATATACCCCATAACAAGTCATATATTTAATATAAAAGATTTATTTTTTCTATTAATTATAGACGGAGCTAAGTAAAACAAGATCGATAGATGCTTACAAATTCCACAATTAAGTTTTGATATGCTAACATATACGCACAACCCATATTTAACCCAATTTCAATCAATTCCTCTGATGGTTCTTCTTTGTATGTTAGCACCTATTTGAAGACATTCGATGATGATTTTTGTAAAACAACTTAAAAAATACAAAAATTAAATCTAGTTGAGTTGTTATAAGGAAGTAACAGTTACTCACAAACTTAGATATCAATCATTTTCTTCCTTGTCGTCCTGTTTTTTGAGCTGAATGGGTTCCATTTTCCTTTATTTTCTGCAAGAAAATACTTGAAAATTAATATTTAATGCTAAATTGTTTATTTATTTTACCTAATGATCGAAAAAATCAATTATTACATATTACATTTGAAGCAAGTTGTTGTTGAGATGGCTCCTCCAGCGATGCAATTTTTTTTCATTTATTTGACCATCTCCTTGTACACCTTTTTGGACATTTCTACTGGCATATTTATGATATCAGCTCTTTCATCTTTTAAGATTTTCATAATCTTCCTGAAAATGTAACATGACAATAAAATATTTAATTTTTATATTGATATATGAAAAGTAAGTATAACAAAAGTGATATTTATAAATAATTCTGGACAAACATCTAAAGGAATATTACTTTTTCATTCATTCTTTTTGTTGTTGTACGTTTTTTCTATTAAAAGTCTGACATGTCTCATTGACCAATTCTCTGGAAACTCTTCTTGTAGTTTACATAAAATTTGGTTCTTGGAATCATTGGATTAGTTTTTGTATTGTAAGTGGAAAGAACATCTATACATTTGTTCCACTAGATCCATCAAACTTTTGTAAAAGCTTTTCCCCCTTTATTTAACCTCTAGCACCACTCCAGATGAGCTAAGGACCAATTCATTTTCATTTGCATGTTCTATTTTTTTTCTTTTCTTAGAACAACATTCATTTTCTGAGTTGTTGGTCCCTGTAGAACCTTAAATAGATGTGAATTAATAGACTTTTTCACACATGTTATCTAATAATTTTAATTATATTATTACTGAAAACTAAAAAAAGAAACTCATATTGGATTGATAGTATTTTTTCATTCACCTAATTCACCCTTTTCCAAATTTTCCATCAAGATTTATGCTCTTCTGATCCTAGATCAAAAATAATCTTATTGAGCTTCGTCATTTGTGACTCTACATGATACATAGTAAAAAATACATATTAGTTAAACTTACGTATAGTTCAAAAATGATTTTTTTGTAAAAAAATTACAAAGAACTTTCCTTTTTTTCTTTTCTTGATGTGTTATCAGTATTTTTGTTACTTGATATCTTGTCACTCATTTCTTTATCAATCTAAAACCTCTACCATATCATTGAATAAGATATTTATAAATAAATTTTCAACTTTTCAAGTAAAAAAAAAACTCAAAAAACTGGTGCGCCATTCATGGTTTATGCACCGACGCAGGTGCGTGTCTCTCTTCCAAATGCACCGCCATAAAAATATAATAGACCAAATGGTGCTCTATGTCAACAAGGAGCATCGGTGTGTTACATGTCAATGACCGCACTGGTTAACCATGATAAAATAATAAAAAATTTCCAGTGTTAGTTTTTAGCAGAAATTGGTGCCATAATTTACATATGGCGCACCGATTAAAAAAAAATAAAAAATAAAAAATTATCACATTACATTGTGCGATGTGCTTGTAAAATAAAGAGCTCTGGTGTGCTACGTACTCCAGGCGCACCGATAAAAAAATCTTTTTTTATTTAAATTCATGCCAGGGCCCACATGGATTGGGATCTAAATATGCTAATCATCCCGTCAGTTGGATGTCTTAGGTCTATATTTAGCAATAAAAACCCTAGAAATCTAAATTGAAAACCCCTAATTCTGAAACCATAGAAAGAGGAAGAAGAAAGGGGAGAAACAAAAAGAATGTAAGGTTTGTATCTTTTGAAAGTTTTTTTTTTTTTTTCGAAACAGAACGTTCGCGGTGCGCCATAACGAAATAACACACCGACTGCATATTTTACAAATGGCGCACTGAAAAAATATTTTGTTTTTCTAATTTTTTATCACAGTACTTGCACGGTGCACTGGGAGAACATAGCGCACCGGTGCGGTATTCCGCACAGGGCACACCAACAACTTTTTTTTTTTTTTTTTTACGAAAGGGCTGACATGGATTGGGATCAGACTATGTAGGTCCTCCCATTGGTTGGATTTCTTAGGCTTATATTTAGCAATACAAACCCTATAAATATAAATTGAAAAGTATTAATTCTGAAATCACAAAAAGTGGGAGAAGAAAGGACAGAAACAAAAAGAATGTAGGGTTTGTTTCTAAAATGGTTTTTTTTTTCAAAACAACACGTTTGCGGTGCGCCATAATGAAATAGCGCACCGGTGCCATATGTTACATATGGCGCACTGCTAAAAGAATTTTTTATTTCTTATCACTGTACTTTCGCGGAGTGCTGCTATAACGGAGCGCACTGGTGCGCTATGTTACGCAAGACGCACCGACGAAAAAAAAGTCTGTATTTTTTTAAGATTGACGCAAGGGCCGCCATGGATTAGGATCCCACTATACAAGTCCTCATGTTGGTTGGATTTCTTAGGCTTATATTTAGCAATACAAATCCTATAAATATAAATTGAAAAGCCATAATTCTGAAATCACAGAAAGTGGGAGAAGAAAGGGCAGAAACAAAAATAATGTAGGGTTTGCTTCTAAAATGGTTTTTTTTGCAAAACAACATGTTTGCGATGTGCCATAATGCAATAGTGCACCGGTGCCATATGTTACGTATGGTGCATTGATAAAAACATTTTTATTTTTTTTCACTGTACTTTCGTGGTGCGCTGCTATAACGGAGCGCACCGGTGTGCTCTGTTATGTAGGGTGCACCGACGAAAAAAAATCTCTATTTTTTTAAAATTGACACAAGGGCCAACATGGATTGGGATCCGAATATGCAATTCATCTCATGGGTTTGGTTTCTTATGATTATACAAACCCTATAAATCTAAATTGAAAAAAAAGAGGGAGAGGAAAGGACAGAAACAAAAAGAATCTAGGGTTTTGTTTGTAAAAATGGATTTCTTTTTTATTTTTGTTTCTGAAAACTGCAGAAAAGGTAAAAAAAATTGCAGAAAAAAAGGTTAAAAAAACAATAAGATTTGATTTTTTTATTTTACTTCATAAAAAAAATACAGAAAAAAAGTAAAAAAAAAAGCAATAGACTTAGATTTCTTATTTTACTGCATAAAAAAAATTGCAAAAAAAAGTACAAAAAAACAGTAAACTTATTCACATCGTTTGAAATTCTATGGTACAGGGTTTGACTAACCAGAGGTTTGGAATTCTAATTGTATAAATACTTCTGTTCGAACGTATTTCCCTGCTCCACAGTGCTTTCATGCTCTGTTTGCTCTAGGTATGTATCTTGCAATTCTATGGCCGAAATTTTTTGCAAAAATAGTGAAATAATGAAAAGTGTTTAGTATTTAAAGAAATGTTTTATGAAATTAGATTTTCGAAAATATTTTGCTGCCCATTTTTCAATTTGCCACTTTTTTTTCACTTAAAGAAAATAGGGTTGCGCTTTTTTTATTTGTGGTTATTCGTTTACTGGTGCGTCCTTTAATTTAACCGCACCGGTGCATCATTTTATAAAACAGCACCGATGCGCAAAATAAAAAACTCACCAGTGCAGTTCTCTGTACATTACGCATCAAAATGACATTGAATTTTGTGCACCAAAATTTATTGTTGTTTTTCTCAAATGCAGGGAGAAAATATCATATATTATATGGAATGGACAATTCTTCAAAATCCAGCTCGTTCCATAATATTTCTCAAAGTCCATCATAGATTTCTCCCTATCCATGTGGAGACATAATATTTACTTCAGATTTGTTTTGTTTTTTCACTATATAATTGAATTTATATATGTTTTTTATCCATGCAGTCAACTACGCACAACTTAATTAAATTTATAATGTATACAAATTTGCAGGTTCATGGAGATTCAACATCGAGTTTAGATGCACAAAATATTCAAACTGCTCCAAAACGTCAGAATTTCTTATCAGGAGCTGCATACTGCAAGGCGCATTTGGTAGATGAAAATGGAAAACCACTTCACCCTACCAATTCTAACAATATTGCATCTTCTAGCCACAATCCCAGGATGATGATGGTAATTATAATTATAATTGCTTGGTATATATATTGATTAATATGTAATTATTTCAACGTCAAACCAATTTATAATCATGCAATATTGTCAACGTGGTTACTAATTGATATCATATATTTTGTATTAATCATGTTAAATTTTTTTTTTTAATTATTAGGAATCTAGTGATGATGAAAGACCTACCTACCATCTTCCGTTGCACCCCACGACTATGTCAAATCGAGAGAAGACTGAATTAAGAGAAAAAATCGGAGAGGAACGATACCAAGAATGGTTGAATCAACCACCGATTCAATTCCTGCTATGTCCAGATTCACCAATTAGGAATGACTACAACAATAGTAGTTCTTCACAAGCTGGCAATGGAGGCAATCAAATAGAGGTTGGTATGGATTATTACTTAAGGGATACGACTGCCATGGAGACAATGTTGTTAGATGCATTCCAAAATGATGATTAGCTAGGGGATGATGCTTAGAGCGCTGACACCTTTTTTGAAAGCCTTAAATTTGTTTCCACCACCCCTCTCTTTAGACCTGGCGGTCAGTCAAAGTCTACCTAGTTGGGAAAAAAAATGTTATTGTACAACTTGAAAGAAAATTTTGGCTTGTCGAATGCATGTTTCTCGGAACTTTTGAGGTAAGTTGCCATAAAGTACTCCACTTATATAAATTTGAAATATAATCAGTACACTGCAGTGAACATTACAAATGTTAAATTTTATGAACGTTAATAATTATATCGACATTAATGTACATTTAATATTAATATATTTTTCCATGATCGCCAACTACAGGTTATTGAAAGATAAGGTTCTTCGGAGTGCTAATGTCTTGCCTGGTAGCTGCAAAGAGGAAAAGAAATTGTTGAAAATGTTGGGTGTTGAGTACATATCATATCATGCATGTCCAAATGATTGTATTCTATATAGAGGAGAATATGCAGACAAAGAGATGTGTCCGAAATGTGGGCATGACAGGTATGATAAATAAAAAAAGAAGGGTAAACCACGTACTGGTCCTCCTTTTAAGATATTAAGGCACATGAATATAATCTCAAGGATTCAAAGGCTCTTTCGTTGCAAATAATTAGCTATGTTGCAAGGATGGCGTGCCTCACACAGAAGTGAGTTGGGAGTTATGCGAATTCCAACTGATTCAATAGCCATGAAGCATATAGAGGATACATGGCCCGAAAAATTCAAGAATGAAGTACGAAGTCTACGACTCAGCATAGCCATGGATGGCATCAACCCATATTCCCTCCAGAACACCAACTATTATGTTTGGCCTGTAATAGTGATCAATAAAAATATCCCCCATGGTTTTCCGTGAACAATGAACATCTTATGTTGGCTCTCATAGTCCTTGGTAGAAGACAAGTGAAGAATATGGATGTCTACTTACAACCACTGGTAGATGAATTGAAGGAATTATGGGATGGGATAAATGTATATGATGTTTCAAGACCCATCGCAGTAGAGAGGAGTTTTACATTGTATGGCATATGTGCTTACATGACACATGATTATCCAGGCTTAGGAGTTTGCTCTGGTAAATTACATGTTTAATTTATTGATTTGTTTATATATAATGTAACAATATTATTTCACATATTAGTCATTTAATTCGTTGTAATAATATTTGTTCTGATCTTCATGATATTCTTTAACGTGCCATACATATTAATTAATGTATACAAATATAATATTGCAGGTCTTGTAACAAAAGGGTATTTTGGATGTAAATGTTGTGGACCTTCTCTGAAAGCTAGATGGTCCAAGGACCTACGAAAGCCAGTGTATGATTGCTCCAGGATATTCCTACCAGAACAACACCCTTACAGAAGAGTAGCATCCGCTTTCAATGGTAAATGAGAGAGAAGCCAAAGGCCTCCAATAATGACACCAGCTGAATGGCTAAGAGCATATGAGATAGAGAAGGAGAAGGAGTTCATAGAAATTTTCGATTCAAATGGGGAGCCTAAGTTCGATGATCCAGATTTCTTCAACACTTATGTTGAGAAATTTCCCATTGGGATGAAAAGGAAATCTATCTTTTACGACCTCCCATGTTGGGAGCATCTTAAGATTGCCCACTTATTAGATCCCATGCATATATTTAAAAATGTTTCATATTCTTTATGGAGGCACATATCATCGAAACAAAGTGACACATTGGCTGTTAGGAAATATCTTATTACGTCAAAAAATAAAAAGAAATATGGGCCAAGACAATTAGAAAGTATGGGATCAGAGGCAGGCGTTGGTCCCTCTAATTCATGGTTTTTCAAAGAAGGTGATGTCCCATGGATTTAGAAAAAAAGATGATATATCTTTGGCAAAGGAAGTTATAATGGATGTGAGGGTGCCAACTTCATACATGTCTTCACTATGCCGCTGCTTCACCAAGGATGACCATTTGTCAGGGTTGAAATCACATGACCATTTAAATCTTCTAAAAGTACATATAATGTCAAAAGCATGATTTTATTATTTTTTATATTAATAAATTTTATCCCATGCGGGGATCTTAAAACATAACTAATTTTTTATATTATTGCACGTGTTTATAACTTTGCAGGGTCATTATCCTTTGTTTTTGCATGGATGTGTGAAACATGAATTTCCTCAAGACCTAGGACGTGCCATATCTAAATTATCTGCATTTTTACGTTGGATCACATCAAAGGAGATTCATGTGGCTAGCATTCGACGGTGGCATCAAGAGATAGTTGAGATTGTTTGTATGTTTGAGAAGGAACTTCCAACGAGTTTCATGGACTTACAGGTTCATATTCTAATCCAACTGGTAGATGAGGTTGAATTAGTTGGGGTTGTTTCTTGTCATTGGATGTTCTTCTTAGAGAGGTACATGAAGAAATTGAAAGGTTTTGTTTGACAAAGGGAAAAACCCAAGGGGTCTATGGCAGAGGGGTACATATCATATGTGTCTTTCTACTATGCCAGCGAGTACATCAAGCAGATCGACAACAAACCATGTGCGGTGATTTGGGACGATCAAATGGATGAAGACAAAAGAGAAGGAGAGTTGCTCAAACGAGTGGAAAAAGGCGCTTGATAAAGAGTAAGCGACTTATAATTTTTCAAATTTACAAAAAGTAATTAATATTCATGTTGAACTTCGATATAATGTATATTTTGATCTCTAAGTACTATATAATGTTGGTTTGATTTCATCAGCGAATTCAAAAATTGAATCAATCAATAAATTCATTCTTTACAATTCTGAAGCGACACAACCGTGGGTCGCATTTTACGAACAAAACAGGATGAAATGGGATAGTGACAGGAAATAATTCAGACGGTGGAATGGTAGAAGTGTGCCTTATCTTGACCATTTAAAAGAAAATATGCCAAAAAAATGCCCCAATAGTTGGGTTGCTGACCAAGTCAGAGAGAAATACGGTGCTACTAGTCGTTACCCGCGTGCTGAAGAGGATGCGCTAAACATAGGGATTGGGTGCTACAACTCGGTAATAATCTTTTTAATTTATATGTAAATTTGAAACTTATATTAAGACATCTACATCTCATATTTTAAATACTGTTGGATTATTATTTATAAGGCACATGACACTATGATTTTTTAAATTTTTTTATAATAGGTGCATTTGTTCCCATCTATGTGGGCATATGGACACCATTTTCACACAGAAAATGCCGATGGTAGAAACATCACAGAAGAATGTGGAGTGGAAGTAGAGTTCGATCAATCTAGTTGATCTAGCCACTGTGATCAACAACTAGTATCAGGGACGTTAGGTTACGTCGGAAAGATACAAGAGATCATTGAAGTGGATTTTTTTTCTTTCCAATGTGTTATTTTTAGGTGCAAGTGGTGGGTCACCTTTGATCAGAATAATGTAAAAGAAGATAGCGATAGTAGGCTGATATGTATCAACTCTATAAAGATGTGGGATGAAGCTAAGGAGCCCTATGTTTTCCCTAAACACTGCAACTAGGTGTTTTTTTACCCAAATGTGTTGGATAGGGATTAGTGGTTCGTATTGACACATGACCCTAGATCAAAACATATTTGTGAGAACAATAGTGTTATCATGCCATGCGAGCTAGAAGATAATGAGGGTGATCATGATAATCGAGAGTGATATGGTACATGTGTTATTTCATCAATATTTATACTTTTTAAGATGGGTTTTTTGAAATATTAATATAATATGTATTTTGAATTAGTTGGTAATTTGCATTGTGTTAATGTTAAAATCAATAATTCACTTGATAATTTGGTATTATGTTGATCTCGAAAACAATGGCGTATTGTATAAATTAATTCTTTTTTTTTATATCTAAGATCATAATAAAATAATTATAATTCTAAAGTACAGGAATTTATTTGCATTATTTTATAAACTTTATTATGTTATAATAAATCATATTATTCTAGATTTATTATTTTACAATTATTTAAAATTTACAAATTTACAAATTTAAAAATCTTAATAAATTAATTTCACATTAATACAATTAAAATTTTACAAATATTTTACATACAATTACAATTACAATTTTACAATTTCACGTACAATTACAATTACAATTACAATTTTACAATTTTAAAAATTACAATTACAATTACAATTTTAGAAATTCACATATATACCATTACAATTACAATTTTAGAATTTTAAATACAATTAGAAATACAAATATTACAAATTTACAATATCATGATCATTTGCTATTAAATTAATTAATAAACATCACGTTCATGATAACCATCGTACAAACATCATATTTGACTAAAAAACACATTCAAAATCACTAACTGCATCATCTTGATCATGATCATCTAAAAAAACACAATTAGCATTATATATTAACATCATCAGTACAACACAAACATCAAATATACATCTCATGCTATCACATACACATCTATCTGCAAGCTGCACATTAAATGAACATATCTAACATGACCTAACAACATACACATCATGATGATCACCAACATGTAAATTAAGTACAGCTGCAACATGAACATAAAATACATGGACCATATAATATATATATATATATAACTGAATAATGTTAAAAATATAAAAATGTAATATAAATGTCATCGATCAGTTGGTGGTAGTACAACATCAATATCAGTACAAGTGGCCGATGGTCCAGACTCATCTCCATGATGACTACTAGTAGATGCTAGTGGAGGCTCATGCAAATCTGGAATGGCACGAGGCTGTGAATGATCATGAGATGATGGTACGTTGCACCTCGCAGACTGTCCATCATGTGCTGAGGCTCGATCATAATGTGCAATAGTCCTCATCAGTCGCATAAAAGTTGGCGTAACTCCTACAACATGCCACATCAGGTTGTACATGTCACGCTACATGCCTCTCCACATCCGTGATAGCCTGTCATCAGCCTCTATGTCTCTGAAATTAGCGGGCTTGATGCCCACCTCAACAATCAATGCAATGAGTTGGTCGCCCAACTCCATCCTATATCTAGCATCACTAATATGTCGACCGCGCACCGGCGCACCAACAGGAGTAGGTCTCTGATATGGACTGACCTCCTAATGATCCTCGGTAATATTTGGCATGCCCTCATCCTCATCATGAGGATCCACACCTGGATCAGGTGGTGGTGGCGGCATCTCCTCGCCATCAAAAGAGCCAATGTATGCAAAATATATACAAGTACACAACAATAATTAGAGGATTTTATTATAAAATTTAATAAAAACAAGTTAAAGAACATGTTAGAATACATTTAAATGAAACAGTAATATTACCTCTATCATCTGGTGGCTCATCAACTGTGAAGAGGATGTTGGCACACCCTCGCAAATCCAACCCCGCATAAGGACAGGGGACCAAAATGAAGGGATGCTCATCAACATTGGCTAGCAACTCCAGTGCATCATCTGATATCCTCGCTGGAAAAAGAGTCTCCTCCCTCTTGGGCATCATTTTCCCCCACATGTGCATACATGCCTCAGTAATCAGCCTATGAGGCTGCCGAAGAAAAGAAGGCCTCATCTCTAGAAACCTCTCAAAAAATAAACAAAAAAGCTCTGAAGCAAAAGGGAAGTTGACCCTCCCTTGTGCATGAGCACGACATCTATCTAATGTTGTATAGAACTGCCACAAAAAAATGGTAGACCACCTGACAATTCATGGTTTCTATAGTAAAGAATCAACATAATATAAAAGCTGGCAACTAATGTGTTGTCCATCACTAGTGTTGTGCGAAATGGTCGAAATGATAAGTGAGAGACACTGGACCTCCTCACGGCCAAATGCACCAATACGTAACTGCCCTCCATTGACCTGAAACTATGTAGGAGATAATAAATTTTCTCCAATGTATCTCTGGGAGTAAACTAATTGACTCCCTGCCACACAGCCAGCTGGAACCTTGGGGAACGAGGGAAAATCCACCCCTCTCCTCGATAGCCCTAACCCGAAAAGCCTGTTGATGGGCATTCGACCTTCGGATAAGATGTCTCAAAAACAAACTATGGGACTTTAGGGAAGTAGCCTCCTCATAGAACTTGAGGAGGCCTACTTGCCTAAGGAGTCCTTGCGCTGCTGCTCTAATAGGGTGAGGGTACACATCTCTTTCCCTCTCCCTTGCCTCCCACAGGCGAACCATGTTATACTGTTCCGCCTGTTTCTATTGTTCTTGTTGCCCCTCTTCTCTCCTTTCACGTCTCTAAATGATTGACATATTAAACACAATTTTTTTATTAAATGACACATATATTTACAAATATAAGTATATATTTATTTTTTGAAAAATAAATAAAAAAAGAGTCGGTGTGCCAAAAACACAGTCATGCACCGGTCCCAATGCATCACACCACAGAGTGCACTGGATATGGTGCACCTCATGATATCGACCGCACTAGAAGTGGTGCTCCAGAAATTTTTTTTAGCGCACCGTTCAAGAGGTGGTGTGAGGAGGTCGGTGCACTGACTTCACTATCCGCCCGGGGCTTATAACTAAGTTAGCACGCCACCCTCCTACTACCATACATAGCCATCGGTGCGGTTTTTTAAGATGTCGCACCATTGACCTAGGCCAAATACGGTAAGCCATGCACTGACAAAAATAACCGGCCTGGGGCGGTTATCTCAGTCAACGCACCGCTCCACAACAATTGAACTAGGTCAACAGTGTGGCTAGGTAGCTGACCACACCGCTCTTTTTAAAGAAATTTAAATAACACGGTGCACCTGTGGTATCTACCCCGGAATCGGTGCGGATGCCCTTAGCACCCGTTTACCAGCCCGAACCATTGACAATGTCGAATTGCAGTTCCAGTGCGCTGAAAAAATTACCCGCCCCAGAGCTGGTCAGTCTGTCAACGCACCAAGTTGCTGTGATACACCATTGTCAACGGTGTGGCCTGGCAACCGACTGCATTGCACTTTTTAAATTTTTTTAAAATAACACGATGCACTGCGCAGTACCACGCTGGAACCAATGTGGATACCATCACCACCGGTTGCGGTGCGACTTGTAAATTTACAGGCAGCATCACAAACCAGTGCGTGTCGCGTGACAATTTTTTTTTTTTTAATGATTAATTTTAAGGTTTTTTCGAATTCTAATCCGCTGAAAGGTTTAATTATGGAAAAACAAGAAAAATACCTATGCATTTACCTATCGAGGAGGCATATTGGCTGTACAATTTGCAAAAGAAAATTTGTCCACTATTTTATAAAATTCAAGCTGGAGATTGGTGGCAATGCACAGCAGCAGTGTGTGAAATAAGTGCAATGGGAGCACGGATTTCAGTGCAGCTCAAACAAGGATAACTTGCACTAGTGCTTGACAGCTCTGTAGCACTAAAAAAAGTGAAAAATGCGGTTTTTTTTTTGTAATTTTTATTTTTATTTAACCCTGTTTCGGTGCACGAGGTTTTTATTAGCGTACTAGTGTGTTTTCACTATGCCGCCCTGGGCAGTTTCTATTTTCGCGCACATTTAGGAGGCAATGGGGTGGCCTTGTGGTAATGCATCGGTGCTCCATAATAATAAGATGCACCGGGCACGCTGTCTAGTGAACCAATGATTTGTGCATTTTTTTGGCCATAATTTTGTTTTTTTTAACCCTTTTCCGGTGCGCGGCATTAATGGGGCCCCAATGCGTTTCGTTCATTCCGCACTGGGCAGTTTCTATTCCACGCGCTTTTTATGATACACTGAGGTGGCTTAGCAGTAATGCACCGGTGCTCTAAAGTAATAAGATGCACTGGGAGCATTGTCCGGTGAACCAATGATTTCTGCGGTTTTTTTGCTGTAATTTTATGTTTTTTAAACCCTTTTTCAGTGTGCGATATTACTGGAGCCCTAATGCATTTCAGTAATTCTGCACTGGGCGATTTCTATTCCACATGATTTTTATGAGACACCAGGGAAACTTAGAAGTAACGCACCGGTGCTCTATAGTAATAAGATGCATTGGGAACATTGTCTGGTGAACCAATGATTTCTGCGGTTTTTTTGTCGTAATTTTTTTTTTTTTAACCCTTTTCTGGTGCGCGGTATTACTGGAGCCCTGGTGTGTTTTAGTAATTCCGCACTAGGCGGTTTCTATTTTGCGCGCTTTTTATGAGACACCGGGGCAGCTTATAAGTGACGCACCAGTGCTCTACAGTAATAAGACGCACCAGGAATGTTGTCTGGTGAACCAATGGTTTGTGCGGTTTTTTAGGTATAATTTTGTTTTTTTAACCCTTTTCTGGTGTGCGGAATTTATGGGGCCCCGGTGCATTTCATTAATTCCGCCCCGAGAGATTTCTGTTCCACGCACTTTTTATGAGACACCGGTGTTGACAAGTTGACATGCACCGGTGTTGTTCCTTAATAAAAGGCACCAGGTGGGTGTGTATGGAGTGCTCGGTTTCTGATGTGCCAATTTTTTATGCGATTATTTTTCCCTTACTTTTTTTATTTAACCATCTACAAGTGTGTGTGTTTTATGGATGCCCCGATGCATTTTCTTGATTCCACACCGGTGCGGAAGTTATGTAAAGTACCGGTACTCTACATAATTACAATGCACCGGGCGTGTGTGTACGGAGTGCACGGTGTCCGTTGTGCCAAATTTTTAACCGCACCAGTGCTATATCATCTTGAATGCACTGGTGTGTTTTTCAGTGATAAGAGCACCAGACGAAATACATCCGCAAAAACCTCTGCCCACCAACCTCCTCTAGGAACCTCCGCTAGAAATGGATGTCTGGGGTATTTTTATATGGGGTTCCTCAAAAACATCTGCTAGAGGGTCTTTTCCTTGTAGTGATAACCTGAGGATGAAGGATGGAGACTCGGTGATAGAGCATCTGAATGCCTTCAATACTGTGGTAAGCCAGCTATCATATGTTGATTAAAATCTCAGATGAAGATAAGTGCATTAGTTTGTTGTGTTCTCTACGAGATTTGTGGGACAGTCTGGTTATTGCAATAGGTAGCAATACAACTACCTTGAATTTTTATGACATTGTCTTAGCCTTGCTGTCAGAGGAAATGAGATGGAGAAATATGGAGGGTCAGAATGGAGATGCCTTATCTGTACGAGGAAGGTCCCAGAATAGAAACAAGAATAACGTTTCGAGTGGGAGATCTAAATCTATAGGGAGATATAGATCTCCTGGAAAGTTTGTAAATGTGTGCTGAAAATGCAGAAAGGAAGGGCATACAAAAAGGACTGCAGATCTAAAGCTCCTGAGAAAGGAAAGGGATCTGATGATGCTCCTTCTGCAGAGGAAAAAACCACCTCGGATGAAGATGGGGATGTGTATTTGGCTTCTTCTTCAAATACACATCTAGATCATGAGTCATGGTTGATTGAATTGAGTGCATCCTTTCACTTCACTCCCCATAGGGCCTAGAGGAACCTTTGCATGGGTTGGTTAAATCTACCAAGCCCATCACTTTACATGATGCCATTGAGAGGGCTAGAGACCTCCAATATGCCTTGCCAAAAGCAAAGGCAACTTTCCAAAGCAAGGCCCCTCACTTTTCTAAGGGGAAGGAAGGAAATGCTGCTCCTCCCAAGGATAGCTCTTTGAAGAAGCCTCTTGATATTGATCTCAGGAGGGAATTGAGGAAGAAGAAATTGTTCTTCACTTGCCAAGAGTCATGGGCACCGGGACATAGATGTGCTGCAGGAAAAGCACACTACATAGAAGTCTTCTCAGATCTTGAGGAGGAAGATGAAGATGATGAACCTAGGAGGGGTCACAGCGCTGATGATTATGATGAGGAAGATCAAACACCATCCAGAGATGGGAATTGAGCCTTTGCTCCAACAAGTGGGACTCTTGCCTCTTTGAGAGGAGTGCCTAAGTACTTGACCCTAAGAGTACAAGGTTCAGTCATGAATTAGAGAGTATCTATCCTGATTGACAGTGGGGCAACCCACAACTTTATTGAAGCTCATCTTTTGCAAAAGAGAGGAATCCCCACTGATACTTTTGAGGGATTTTCTTTTTTGGTCCTAGGAGATAGGACCATGCAATGCATGCAATATTTTCCATCACTCTTTTTCACTATGGGATCCTAAACTTTGGTGGATCACTTATTTGTAGTTGACATACCAGACACCAACATCATCTTGGGTGTCCAATGGTTGATTACCTCGAGGAAGGTTACCAATGATTGGAAAGATTTGCAAATGGAGTGGGAAACCAAAAATGATTCAAGGCATGCATACTTATCCTTCACCTAATACTTCCACACAAACAACAGAGATGGATTGGTGTAGTGGAAGCAGGGATCTCACAGTTCCTTCTCTCATGTTCATGAGGATGCTGCAAGGGACATTCTTAGCTCATGGAAAGCCACCTGGAATGCAATCAGATTCAGATCTTGTGGGGAAGGCTCCACGAAGTGCTGATCCAAATCTAGATCCAGGAAGGATTGGAGCAATGAGAGACCAAGTTACAGTGCTGGGAGGCTTGGGACCGCCCAAGGATGAGGAGGATATTCTTCCTGCATCACTATCACCCTCTCACTTTTCTAAATCTACGCTGTGGGCAGAGAAGAATGGGAGGATCAGCCTTCCAACAAACAATTTTGGCATGTGTAATGTCAAAATGGAAATCAACAACATGAAAAGCACTTCCATGGATGTATCAGCAGTGTTGTCATTGTTGAGCAGTGTGGATCGTTATTGGAAATCTCAACTTCTTGTAGAGTATTCCAAAGATCTCCACACAGGTATGATACTAGATGCCATGCAGCAAGAAGAGGGCCACTTAGTCCAAGGGGGAGTCATATATTATCATGGTAAGGTCTTCTTGGCTAGAGCTTCCAACCTCAAGCAGAATATCCTACAAGCAGCATATGAAGAATTCTTCCTCAGCCATATGTATTCAATGAAGATCTATACCCTCATCATGAAGACATTTGATTGGGAAGGCATGAGAGAGGACTTACATCAGCACTTTCAAGAGTGCAATAGCTATGGAGGATTGGGGTAGCCAATGGACTCTTTGCAAGAGTCATCTCAGCCAACTCTTCCTTTGCTTGAGAGGATGGGAATGCTCATGCACAACTCCATGTGTGTGAGGGACTATGATGGTAAAGGATTTGATCATGCCAAGAAAGTTGTATTTTCTGATCTATTACATCCCTTTTCCATGGTTTTGCAGGATAAGACTCCTAAAGGGAGTGAGAGATCATGTGGATCTCATAGCTTGTTGGGGGCCAATAGAAATTCTGAACTTGGCCACTCCCTTGTTGTGAAAAGGGAGATTCCTTTTCATGATGGGTGCTTCCCAAAGGTGCCAAACTTATGTAACACCTTTAGCCATGTTAAGGTGACTCATGCAGCAAAAGTGCGGTGGGAATGCCACTTGCCACACCTGGATCTAATGAAGAAAAGAGGTGCACTGCGCTGGCACCACATGTGGGATTTTGACCCACCTCCTCAAATGCAGATTTCAATTTGCATATATGTAGTCCTGCTTCCATACTTGGATGATATAGTTGTATTTTTTATGGGATTGTATGGACAGAAGGTGGGTAGCTTGTATGTACCACATGGTTTGGAACTTCTACCTGTAATCCATGATACATGTTTTAGATGTAGCATTGCTTCCACCATGTTTATTTCTGTTGAGTTTTTCAGTCCTGAAGGGATGTATTATGCACATATTATGTTGGAATTGGAGGAAAAATTCATGATGTATTGGCTTGTTGAGAACTTGGCCTATGATGAGGGCTTGATCCTTGATGATGCCATCAATGGAGGAGGAGAAGAACTACATCTCTTACCCTATCAGTTGCTTGAGGACAAGCAACATTTTGGAGGGGAGGACTGTAATATTCCTACTTAGACTAAGCTAAGAGGAATATTCATTTTTGTTTTACTTTCTGTTGCATGAATAAATGAATAAAGGAGGACATGTAAAACTCCTAAAAAGATTGAATAAATCAATACCCATGTGAACAAAGATAAATCAGGGCCATGTAAATAAATCACTTGCAGGTGTGAAAGGGGTTTGAGATGTGAGACTGGGTCAACCTTGACGAAATCTACAGCATTGTCTAGGTTCAATGTATCTCCTAAAGGGACAACACAGTTCTAGAAGGAGGCTCCTCATGTGAAAGGATCTAACTCCTCAAGGTGGTTTAGGGTTTGCAAAGGCCTTCATCTTATAAAAGGAAGGGAAGGGCAGAAAGAGAAGCTTGTTGATTGATTATGTTTCTGAGCATCTTGTATGCTTAGAAAAATACTATTCTCTGTTGTTTAGTAGAGAATTGTGCTACTTAGCACTTGGAGATCCTATGCAGGGATTTCACAGATAATGGTGGGGAGTTTTGCAAGAAGGAATTTGAAGAGTTTGTAAGAAGTGTGGTATAACACTGCAGAAGACTACTCCATACACACCTCAACAAAATAGAGTTTCAGAAAGAATGAGTATAACGTTGATGGAAAAGGCAAGAAGCATGCTCATTGGTACTAGGTTAGGAAAATAATTCTGGGCAGAGGCAGTGGAGACTGCATGTTACTTGGTTAATAGATCTGCCTTCATCAGCATTGGAGGATAAGCCTGCACATGAGGTATGGACTGGTAAGAACCCTCTCTTTCACATATGAGGGTATTTGGATGTGATGCATATGTACATGTTCCAAAGGAGAAAAGAACCAAGTTGGATAATAAATCTGAAAGGTTCATCTTTACTGGGTATACGGATGGTTTAAAGGGTTGCAATCTTTGGAACCCAAAAACAAGGAAGGTTGTGTACAACCGAGATGTGGTGTTTAGAGAGGTGAAAGATGTTGTCAAACATGAAGTCCTACCAAAGGAACCTGAGAAGATAGAGTTTGATCTAAAGGAGGATGAATCAGACTCTACAACAGAAGAAGACTCAGAAGAGGAAGAGCCACAAACTCCACCTCTGAGAAGATAAGTTCGGGAAAGAAGACAACCAGAAAGGTATAGTCCATTTTCTTTATGTTCAAATTTTTCTTTAACTATAAATGATGATGATCCCAGAACTATTAGGGAGTCAATAGATTCAAAGGATGGAAAACTCTAGAAGGAAGCCATGGTTGATGAAATGGCATCCTTGAATAAAAATAAGGCATGGGATCAAGTGGAGTTTCCTGTTGGAAGGAATCCCATCAGGAGAAAATGGGTGTTCAAGAAGAAGATGAATGTAGAAGGCAAGGTGGAGAAATACAAAGCTCGATTGGTAGCAAAAGGTTATTCCCAAGTGTCGAGAATTGATTTTGGTGATATTTTTTCTCCTGTTGCCAAAGTTACTTCTATTAGATTACTTGTATCTGTTGCTGCTGCATTTGATTTTGAGGTAGAACAGATGGATATGAAGACAACATTTCTTCACGGGGATCTAGAAGAGGAGATATACATAAAACAACATGAAGGCTTTATGGTGAAGGGGAAGAAAGAACTGGTATGCAGGTTAAATAATTCTTTGTATGGGTTAAAATAGTCACCAAGGATGTGGTATCATAAATTTGATACTTATATACGAGGACTTGGCTTCACCAGAAGCAAGGAGGATCACTGTGTTTATTTTAAATTAATTGGTGACCGTGCTATTTATTTTGTCTTGTATGTGAATGATATATTTTTTATTGGAAATGATAACTAAATTATCCAAGATTTGAATACCCAACTGTTCTCCAAATTCGACATGAATGATCTTGGTGCTGCAAACTATATTTTGGGCTTGGAAATTAAGAGAGATCGGGCAAAGAGGAAGCTCTGGTTAAACTAGAGGAAGTATGTTGAGACTATATTGCATAGGTTCAATATGCAGGATAGTAAACCGGTGAATGTTATGATTCCTATAGGTGTAAAGTTGTCTGTTGAATTGTGTCCCAAGACACAAGAAGAAGAGGAGGATATGTCCCATGTTCCATATGCAAGTGCAGTGGGTAGCCTGATGTATGCAATGGTATATACTAGACCATACATTGCACATGTAGTGGGAGTATTGAGCAAGTTTATGTCAAAGCCGGGGAAGTAGCATTGGACAACATTGAAGTAGGTTTTCGGATATTTGTGTGGCACTAGTGATTATGGCTTGTGCTACCAGGGAAGACCAGGATTGGAAAGAGTGTTGGACATTCGTGGTTTTGTTGATGCAGACTGGGCTGGAGATCTGGACCAAAGAAGATCTACAAGTGGGTATGTGTTTAGCCTATTTGGAGGTGCAGTCAGTTGGATGAGTAAAAGTTAGTATGTAGCGGCTCTTTCAACTACAAAGGTAGAATACATGGCAGCCACTCATGCAAGCAACGAAGCATTTTGGTTTTAGAGATTGTGTTCAAGTATGGGGTTGGTGCAACAAGCTATAAGGATAGACTGTGATAGCCAAAGTGCAATTTTCTTGGCTAAGAACCATGCTTATCATTCAAAGAAAAAGCACATTGATGATCAATATCATTTTGTGAGAGATATGGTTGAGGATAAAAGGGCGTTTCTTGTAAAGTTGGAAACTTTGAAGAATGTTTCAGATGCATTGATGAAATATGTAAGCACTCAGAAGTTCTCTTGGTGTAGAGAAACAATGGGTGTTGTAGAGCTGGACTAATTATTAAGCTCTCCTGTGGCCCCCTGCAGAAAGAAAACAACAAGTGGGAGAATGTTGGGTATGTGTTATATTATTTCCATGATTAGTCCCACGTGCCCACTCATTGGCGGACCCACCCATGGTTTTGTGCATGAGTTTGCACATGGTTTTTTGGGGGACGATGGTTTTCGGCCCCTAGTATTTTGTAGATCCGGTCAAGGGAACTATGATTATGTTCTAATCCAGGGTTAATGGATTGGGTTTTATGTAAGCTTCGGCATTTATATATATGTGTTGTAACACTGAAAGGAATATAATGAAAAATCAAGCTGGTCGTCCCGATTTGGGATCCAAGGGAAAATATCTTTGTATATTTGTTTTATGTTTTATGCTCTCGCTATTGTTTATTTTCTATTTTTAAGATTTGTTTGTAGATAATTTTTGTACAGGGTTTAAAACTACAGCAATCTGAAATGACAATGGTCTTTTGGAACGGGATACTAGAAAAATATTTGGATAGATTGAATGATTGTCAAGTGTTACACCATTTTTTGGTCATCTAACCTTTCATCATTAGATGAACCCAAGTACACCATGTAAGACCAGTTTTACCATAAGTAAAACTACTTTCACTATGTTAAAATAGGAAACCCCAAAAGGAAATATTAAACAAACCTATATTTGTTTGATTTTCCTCATGGAATAATTAATTAAACCATAATTTAATTATTATTCCCAGTCATGTTTAACCCAAAAACAAAGAAATTAATGAGATAAAACCTTAAGTTATCTTATTATTTTCTAGGAATAATTATTTAAATCTTATTTAGATAATATTCCTTGTTAAATATGACCAAATCACCCACTATTAATCAAATAAATAATTATTTATTTGATTATCTTCCAACCACTTCCTTAAAAAGATAAATAAATCATTTATTTATTTATTTTTCACTAATCAAGGGATTTGACCTAAGTCAAACACCCTTTCCCTCCAACAAATATAATAAAATATTCCATAAAGGTGGATCTAGATTTGGTTAACATTATTTTAATCATGCACCAAGATCTAGAATGACCCAATATTTTGTTATAAATAGGAGGGTTCTTCCCCATAATTCCTCACCTTTTGTTGCCTACTAGATCACTCTGGATCTATACACTTGGTCTCATTTTCACCATTTGCTCCCATTGAGCTCTATTTTTCTGCATTGGGTTTTCTACATCTACAAGAGAGAGAAAGCTTAGATCTGAAGTGCTGAGGACTACAAAGAACCCATCCCATTGAGGAGAGCTGGATACACCTTCTTGTTTTCCTCCCAGGTGCCCTGTAATATAAAAATTCATTCAAAAAAGCGTGTTCTTGTCTTGTCTGTTGGATGCATGGACCAAACCCTTTATTTTACTGCTTAATGTCTTTCCATTTATAGATCTGTTTATTGCAGCATTTTAATTACTAATCGCAGATCTAAAGATGTTTGGCAGCCTCTATTGTTGTTAGGGATATTAGTTATGCGTAGCTAAAGTGGTTCTTTTTCGTACACTTCGACGAAGAATTCATACTAACAAATGGCGACTCCACACGGGTTTTAAATTACGACCGCTGTCGTTTTTCATATTCCTGCATATCCAGCTACTTCAGGCCCTAGGGCTTCTTTTCAGCTGCTTAGTTTTCCTCTTTTTATGTCATTTTTCTCACATAAAACCCTAAAACATCAAAATTTCTAACTTCCGTGTGTTTCTGGCCCTATTGTGGAGGTAACTGACACCAGCCGCACCTCAGACGGCAACTTTTCTGAAAATCTGCCGCCGAGACAACCGGAACGGGGGGTCGCACTTTTTGGCCCTAAACCTGCGACCTGGACCTTCAGGTCGCACTTTTCAGCCTGTTTCCTGCGACCTGCACTCAAATCAGGTCAAAACCTGCGACCTGTCATTTTTTCAGCAATTTTTCTGGGTTCTGCTGCAGCATCTGTCAGGGTCTTCCAGCCTCTGTCTCAGCCCTGTCCCTTTCGACCCTAGATCTGTTGAGCTCTTTTTATGTGTGTTTCGACTAGATTTTTGCCCTCTTTTAGAGTAGTTTTGAGAGACCCACCTCTTTGGTTTCGATTGATGCATAGTTAGCTGTTAAATGTTCTGTCTTTTCAGCAATCTATATTGTTTTACACAGATTTCTTTTCAATTACGCAACACACTTTTTCTTGCTCTCAAAACGAAAAGGGTTTAAAAATTAAAATTAACGCACGCCACACACTGACCCTAAGAGAAGAAGCACCTGGTTAACACCGCCTGGCAAAGACTCTAAAATCAATTGTCACTGCACCTTATCTATCCTTGACACTGCTTGATTCTGTCCCTTTCTGCCCTTGTCGGTCTCCTTCTTCCTGTCATCATTGCGCCCCCGAGGCGCCTTTCCCGGAGACTTCTTGGCCTTCACCCTCAGTTTCCGGTTGATCGACCTGCTCTGCACCGCCGTCGTCGAGCCAGTCCACCTTCGAGTCCGCACTCTGACTCCTCTCCTGATTCATCGGGTCCTCCTTCTCCTCCTGGTTCTCCCCCTATTACCTTCACTATGTCTGGTCCAGGGCCTAACGCTAGCGGTGCTCCCGGCCCCAATGCCGGCCCCACTGCTAGCGGAACCGCCACAGGAACTACCCCGGCCACCCCTGTGCTGCCGTACATTGCAGGCCTCAGCCTCCCCAATTTCCATCAATTGATCAATGACCCTATTCACCACAATGCTAACTGGCCCGCTATGCCAACCAAGCTACCCTCTGACATCCCTAAGTTTGAGGGCCTTAATGGCGAAGATCCAACCAATCACGTCCGATCTTTCCACATGTGGTGTTCCTCCAATTCCATTACCGATGACTCCATCCGTCTTCGTTTGTTACAACACACGCTCACCGGCGAAGCTTCTAAATGGTATGTCGAACAAGCCACCTCTACCCATACCACATTTGAGACTCTTGCCCAAGCCTTTTTATCGTACTTCCAGCTCCCTCTCCGCTACGATACTGGCACAGAGCTCTTGAATTCCTTCAAGCAAGCCTCTTCAACACGCCTTTCTGCCCATGTTCAGGAATGGCGACGAAGACGGAGCTTATGTCGAGCCCCTCCCTTCAAAGATCGGGTTTATATGGACTGGTTCCTTCGTACCCTTCCCGCTCCCATCGGCAAAGAGGTCGCATCTCACTTTCCTCAAACTGAAGAAGCCGCCCTCCAAATAGCCTTGAAATATGACTGATTTACGCTCAATCTGGTTATGTTTATACCGTTCTTCCTGACATCCCCAGGCCCGGTGGCGCTAACGCCCCGGGGGCATCTCATTCCGCCGACGGTATCGTTGGAGCTCTTTCCCATCCGTATGCTCAACCTCCTGTGGGCTATGGTCTCCCTCAGGGAGGGGCCAGCACCTCCAGCGCTCTTCCCCCTCCCGGCAACGTGTATCCAGGATACGGCATGCCTCCTCCTTTTTCCCAACCTCCTGCTTACCCCAATGTTGCCCAACCCCACCCTTACCTTTATCCACAGCCTGGTGCGCCAGCTCCTCCAGCATATGCGCTTCCACCTCCCTTGCCTCCTCCAAACCCGCAACAGCACTTACAGCCCCCTCCAGGGCAAGTATTTGCACAGCAGGGCGCGACTAATCCCCCTTCTTCTCAAAGAAGGTGGAGAGGCAACCAAAACCAATCTGCCCCTGGTACCCGAGGACCCAATTCTGGTGTGGACCCTAACACTGGCAACCAGCAACAGGGCATTCAGCCCAAGCCGGACAGGCCGCTTCGCACAAACAAGCCTTGTTCGTGTTGCGGTGTTTATGGTCATTACACCCACGATTGTCCCCTTTTACCCCAGATGCGGCAGATGTGGGAGTCTCAAGCCACATTGCGCGGACAACACGCCTCCCCTCATGCTCCTCCTAATGTGGCCACCTCTCAACCAACTGTCTTTACCGATCCCTTCCCTCAGCAAGGATTCGTGGCTACCCAACCGCCCGACAGCCAGGTAGCCGCCCCCCCTTCCATTTCTGGTTCCTCTGATTACCAGATCCTTATGATGCACTCTGATCCTACCCCATCCGTTGATCTTCACCTTCAAACTCAGTCTCGTCATTACCCCAAGCCTCCTGCTCAGTCTGCCCCCGAGCCTCCCTCTTCAGGTTCTACAGAGCCTCTTTCGACATCTGGTGGTCCCTTACATATTCCTCAACCCAAAGTTGAGGTCCATCCCAAGATTCCTAAGGGACCATTACGTCGAAATGTTGCTCCTGGTCGAGCTGCTCATTCGTATAGCATAGTAGATGATCTGGCGCAGTCTCCTGCCGCCATTTCCACACTGGAACTCCTCCAGTCGTGCCCTTCCCAAAAGAAGGCTCTATTATCTGCCGTGGGTGCTGTAGATCCTGCTGATGACCAAATGATTGTTTTTGACGCCACTCAATCGGACCATCCTCCCCTCCCTCCTTCCGTCGCCTTCCAAATCCCAGTCAAAATCCGGAACGCCAACGTGTCCCGGTGTATAATTGATGAGGGGGCATCCACATGCGTGATGTCCGCTTCGGTTTGGAAGCAACTCGGATCTCTTGAGCTGGCCCCTTCCACGATCACCCTTCGAGCGTGGGACGGTCATGCCTCCCAGCCCATTGGCCTGTTTCGTAATTGTCCTATCACCCTCGCCGGTAAGACTGTTTGCGTTGACGTTGAAGTCATCGACGCCCCGCTAGATTACAACATTCTATTGGGGCGAAGCTACACCTATGCTATGTCTGTTGTCCCATCCGCGGTTTTTCGCAAGATGTCTTTCCCCCATAATGGAAAGATAGTCACCATTGACCAGTTGACATATCATGAGCCAAAATCTCAGACCTCACCTGAGACGACCATCTCTTCTGTAGCAAACAAGCAAACCGTCGATTCCTTGACCAGTGTCTCCCCCGGCGTTTACAAAGATTCCTCCCTGCTTGGAACTTTCCCACCTGCGTGATGTCTGCTTTGGTTTGGAAGCAACTCGGATCCCCTGAGCTGGCCCCTTCCACGATCACCCTTCGAGCGTGGGACGGTCATGCCTCCCAGCCCATTGGCCTGTTTCGTAACTGTCCCATCACCCTTGCCGGAAAGACCGTTTGCATTGATGTCAAAGTCATTGACGCCCCTCTAGACTACAACATTCTATTGGGGCGAAGCTACACCTATGCCATGTCTGCTGTCCCATCCGCGGTTTTCCACAAGATGTCTTTCCCACATAATGGGAAGATAGTCACCATTGACCAGCTATCTTATCATGAGCCGCCGTCTCCGACCTCCTCCGAGACGACCATCTCTTCTGTGGCCAACAAGCAAACCGTCGATTCTTTGACCAGTGTCTCCCCCGGCGTCTATAAAGATTCCACCCTGCTTGGTACTTTTCCTCATCTTCCCCCTCCTCCTGTCACTGATCCCAGCTTGTCGAATGTTTTCATGATGCAATCGTCTCAGGCTGCCCATAAGCGGCCTGCCTCGGCTAGTCAGCAACCTCCTCCCCGCCCTCCGCAACCTGCTCCTAGCCATTCATCTCAGCCAGCCGGACCTCCTCCTTCTGGCCCTCCCCCTACAGCTGGTATCCCTGAACCTCTTTATCCTCCCGAATCGGTTCCTCCTGGCCTCAACCATCTTGAAGCCGTCCCTCCTGGTCATTTCCTTGCTGGACAGATCCCTTTCCTAGCTCCCCCTCCCGGAGTATATTCCGTCTCCGTCATGGCCACCCTCTCTCTCCCTAACTTGACCTTGGGAATTCTGGTCTGGTACCTTGATCCCCCAGCCGCCACCCCTCCTGGTCACCCCAAACCTTACATGGCTTTGACACCAGTTCAACCGGTCCCCCTCGCTTCCTCCATTTCCCCTGTGCCTCCCGCACCTCCACAGGACCCTTCTCCTATTGTGACGGCACCCGGGAAGAAAGGCAGAGCCCGCAAGGGGGCACCCAAAGACAAGACTACCACGACTGACCCAGCCCCTTCCCCTCCCGCAAAGCCTTGCGCTTTGTGTGATGTCACTGGTCATGCCACCCATGCTTGTCCTGAGTTGCCCCGTATCCAGCCCATGGTTAAAGTCGCGTTCCCCGAGTCTACGGTCCCTGAAGCCCCCGTTCCTCCGTCGTCTGTAACCAAGAACCCCAAGACTCTTCGCACCAACAAACCTTGTGCTTTGTGCGGCATTCATGGTCATTACTCCCACCATTGTCCTCACCTGATGCACTATCGCGCCTCTTTAGAGGTAATCCGAGAGTATGAGGTTGAACAGAATCAATCCGCCTCTCCTATCCTCGCGCAGTACGCTTCAGGTCACCCGGAGGATCCCCCCGCTCCCATCGACATCCCCCCCCCTGATGTTCAGATGACAGAGTCTGCCGTAACCATCCTTTACCTATCTTCTTCTGCGAGACACTCGGAGCCCAGCCCGTCTGCATCCTCCCCTGTTGTGTCCCTTGATCACCCTGTCCCTCCTCCTACCCGAGATCACTCCACTTTTGTCTCTGTTGACCTCCGCAGCCCGAGTCCTCATCATGTTTCTGATAGTCCTCATACACCACCTTGTCTGAGTCTTGGTCATCCTGCCCCTTACACTCCCTCCTGCGATTGTCACCCGATGACTTCTGTACACTCACGCTACCGTCATTTCCTTTCATCCCTTCATTTATTGTCTTGTCACACCATTCTGCAGGACCCCCCGTCCACACCCTTTATCGGCTACGCCAATGGTGCAAGTCGCTACTCCAGGAATCTAGCCTCGGCAGGTTGGGCCATATTCACCCCCTTGCATGCCCTCGTTCTTTCTAACGGGGTATGCATTGGTTCTGCCACCAACAATCAGGCTGAATATGATGCAGTGCGTGGTATTTTAGCCGATGCCCTCTTTCATCGCATCCTCCATCTGCACGTTCGTTTGGATTCCCTGCTTCTTGTAATGCAACTAAATGGTGTTTATCGTGTGCATAACCCTGTGCTGTTTAGACGCTATTTACGAGTGAAAATCTTAATACGTGCGTTTGAAACCATAACTTTCAACCATGTACCTCGAGAACAGAATCACTATGTAGATAGTATTGCAAACCATGTTCTAGATTGGCATTTATCACACACATTTCATTCAAGACAATAACATTAAATCAACCATCAAAAGACGATGCATATCCATAATATGTGTCGCAAAAAATATGTTTAGAGTCCATCTACTCTGATACATACGACATGCCCATAGCATGTTACAAACAAAAACCCAAAACTGGGGGCACCACATGCCCCTACCCCTAATCACTATCTGGAGGATCCCGAGCCAATGACGCTGCCCCTGCAACCTGTAGATCACGCATCGCCTGACCGGCTATCGCCATGCGCCGCATGATACCTCGCCACTCCGAGGGAAGACCAACACATGGTTCTATGAATTGGTCGTCTAGGTCCTGCCACCCACGCTCTGATACTCCGGTCAGCAACCATTCACATCTACATCGAATTTCCTCCAGTAGGGCAGCCGCATCCTCATTTTTCGCTGCTCTCGACCCTGTAGCTCCAGACGCTGCCGGTCGTCCCATATATCCGGCCGGTTTCACCGGTGCTATATCTGCATACCAAAAAGTACATGAATCAGTACCTTACATTACTATTCAAACTACTTTAACATGCCCATACAAGAATAACAATCTGTCACTTACCATCGGGCCCCCAGACTCGACCAGGCGGAAGTGGTAGGTCCGGATCTCCACAATAGCTCATCCCACTATAGGGATAGTCATCTATGTACAAAGGCATCTGATCCCAATGGGCAAAAAAATCCGGTTGAAACACTCGCCCGACCGCCCCTCCTCCTCCTCTGCACAGTAGCCGTCCCCAACGGCGCATCCTGGGCTCTCTCGGGCCCCCATTTGGAAGCTGTACATGAGGCCTCAAGGTCGGGATATTCTCAAAGAAGAAGGCGCACAACAAAGTCCCATATGCGCAGTCATGGTTCACCTGCCGCCTGCATAGTGACAACTGTCGCTTTAGCGACACCAACAGCATTTGGGCCCACCCATAGTAAGTCCCATCCAATACACTTTCCACTAACATCATCTGCCCCCCATTGATGTGATGGAACGTCTGGCTGCCCAGGATTCGCAGCACAGCTACGGCCACTGCACGGGTTTCTAGCCTCTCTAGATCCCCAATCGGTATTCGAGTCCCCTTGACTTGGAGACCCGATCGACAATGGCATTCCACGAACTCCATGATATGTCGCCCCCGCGGCAACACTGGCTGTGTGTTTCCCACCATCCCCAGTGGCGGGAGACCAGTCAGGAAGTACACGTCCTGGACCGTCAGTTCGATCCTGTGCCCCTGCACCACAAAGATCTCCTGATCTGGATCCCAATAACTGATAATACGGGCCAATAACGGTTCCCCTGCTCTCATCAATGGGTTCTCCACAAACTTGAGAACCCCAAATCTGGCCAATACACGACAGACGCCCTGATCCGCCTAGATCTCTGTCCGAAGTGTCCTCAGATCTCTCTCTCTCCAGTTGACTCGTAACTCTGCCATCCCTGCACAAATACATCATTTTTGTCAGCGTTCAGATCGGGAAAACCATAACCACACACCAAAACCCAACTTCCAGCCATAAAACAGCACCAAAACCCCCTCATCTCCCAGGTCACAGTTTTCTGCCATTTTCTGGACCAGGTCGCCCTTTTTGCCTTTAAACCTGCGTCCTAGGTCGCACTTTTTGCCCCAAAAAGTGCGACCCGGCCGTAGAGATGAAGGAGGGGCTGTTTCTGGGATTTTGGGCCCTAAACTGAAAAAATAATCCATCAAAATGCAAGAGAAAGGTTAGGCCTCCTACCTCCAACTGACGGATCTCGATTCCAACGGTCGGTTTGTCCGCTACGTTCACCGCAAGATTTAGGGCCTTCTCTCCTCTCCACATTCACCACAGCAACAATAGCAAATGAATGATTTTGGAGGGAAAACCGCCTTATTAAAAGAGAACCCTTGTTTCTTCTTTCGACTGCTGCGACCACACCGTAGCCCCGTTTGACAAACCGTCAGCACCGCTGGAAAGCTCTCACCGAGCTCTCAAATGTGTTTCTGTTAGTTTTTGGTGATTTGATACTTCACCAGGACACATTTTGTCCAAGAAGGGTCACTTCACCGTTCCTTAAAATCGAATTTCCTCACTTACGACACTTGTACTTGGGGCACCATATTGCTCCCTTACTTGTCCATGTTCGTGTCGATTTTCGTCATGAGTTCCCACCTTGTACTCATGCTTCCGGGGTCCCCATTAGGACCTTTACTGTGTGGCAGCACCATCGAGTCGCCCTTGTTTAGAGCATCCAAGTTGAGTCATCATTGCATCCATGGAGTCTATACCACGTCCCTTTGCACCCCACTATAGCCCTCCACCCTTCATTGCTTGGTCTCTCTCTTGTGTCGCACATTATGACCTTCAGTCTCACTGTCCCCTATCCCTTATGCTCTTGTGTCAGTGGCTGCCATGTCATCCATGCTCTTTATGCTCTAACAAGGGAAGTCGTCCATTCGCTACTCAGTCCTTCCCATTTCCACTATCGCCATTAGTGTCAGTCTGCCCGTCGCTCTATTGTTTTTCTCTCGTGCCTTAGTTGAGGATCTCTCATTGCCTCACCTATGGCGGACCTCCTTCTGTCGACATCAGCACATTCATTCCAAAAGCAAGGTCCAGAGGGCGGTGTACCTTGGTTCCAGCTTCCACTCTTGTTCGGTGCCTCGGATCAGGCAGGGGGATCTCTCATTTCCCTTTGACTTGATTGTTTCTCCAGCTCCTTTCAGCATGATCGAGATTCATATACTTGACGGTCCAGTGACCCAGCAGCAGCTCTTGATGATTCCCAGGTGTGTGTGAGATGTCTCGACCCTCATGAGGGGGTGGCCCTACAGGTAGCCCCCCACATGCCCGGATAACCTCTTCTTTACAGCCTTCGATGTCGCTCCGGATTTTGATGATGTTGGCCGTCGCCACTTGCAGCGCCTCTTTTTGATTTGCATGTATCAGTCAGATTTTGTGAGCCCTTCCCCATTCATAGGGGGCATTTGGGTTGTATTTGTATCTCATGTACTCAGATATTATTGTACCAGTCCTGGCTGTTATCCCAGGCACAGCATGTATGTGGGATTCCTTATTGTATTTTTATCTGGCTCCTGATTATGCCAGCTGTATCTTATAGTTCGGTCCCTTGTTTACTGGACACACTATTCTTTTGTACTTTGTCTCGGCGGGCATAGGTATGCCTCCCCCGCCGCCTTCAACACAGGTACCCTCTCATAAAAAGAGACTTGTTGCACCTGCGAGTCTCGTCTCCTCTGGGTCTAGTCCTTCAGCACACTATCTACCTCACCTTTCTCTCTCTGACTTCCCTTTTGTTGTCTAGTGATTGTGTTCTTACAACGTACTTCGGTCATACGATTTTCTCCTGACACTCGCACGCTGGGGGGCAATCTGTTACACCATTTTTTGTTCATCTAACCTTTCATCATTAGATGAACCCAAGTACACCATGTAAGACCAGTTTTACCATAAGTAAAACTACTTTCACTATGTTAAAATAGGAAACCCCAAAAGGAAATATTAAACAAACCTATATTTGTTTGATTTTCCTCATGGAATAATTAATTAAACCATAATTTAATTATTATTCCCAGTCATGTTTAACCCAAAAACAAAGAAATTAACGAGATAAACCCTTAGTTATCTTATTATTTTCTAGGAATAATTATTTAAATCTTATTTAGATAATATTCCTTGTTAAATATGACCAAATCACCCACCATTAATCAAATAAATCATTATTTATTTGATTATCTCCCAACCACTTTCTTAAAAAGATAAATAAATCATTTATTTATTTATTTTTCACTAATCAAGGGATTTGACCCAAGTCAAACACCCTTTCCCTCCAACAAATATAATAAAATATTCCATAAAGGTGGATCTAGATTTGGTTAACATTATTTTAATCATGCACCAAGATCTATAATGACCCAATATTTTGTTATAAATAGGAGGGTTATCCCCCATCATTCCTCACCTTTTTTTGCCTACTAGATCACTCTGGATCTATACACTTGGTCTCATTTTCACCATTTGCTCCCATTGAGCTCCATTTTCTGCATTGGGTTTTCTACACCTGCAAGAGAGAGAAAGCTTAGATCTGAAGTGCTGAGGACTACAAAGAACCCATCCCATTGAGGAGAGCTGGATACACCTTCTTGTTTTCCTCCCAGGTGCCCTGTAATATAAAAATTCATTCAAAAAAGCGTGTTCTTGTCTTGTCTGTTGGATGCATGGAGCAAACCCTTTATTTTACTGCTTAATGTCTTTCCATTTATAGATCTGTTTATTGTAGCATTTTAATTACTAATCGCAGATCTGAAGATGTTTGGCAGCCTCTATTGTTGTTAGGGCTATTAGTTATGCGTACCTAAAGTGGTTCTTTTTCGTACACTTCGACGAAGAATTCATACTAACATCAAGGCAAGATTTTTTTTCGTATGAATAATTCACTTCCGTATCATTGAGATTATGACTCAAATAATAGATCGGATGTTCTAACCCATTTTCTACTTGGAACAATACCATAACAATGGTTGTATTAGCCGTGGTGATATATAAGAAATAATCACTCTGATAATTAGGGGGATACATTAATGATGCCCAGACAAGTGTATCCTTGACAACATCAAAAGAAGCTTGTGAAACCTTATCCTAATGGAAGGGAATCCCCTTTTTCAAGAGCCGAGTAAATCCTTTAGCCATTTTGGCATAGTTGGGTATGAACCTCCTTAGGAAGTTAGCCTTTCCCTAAATTTTTTGTAACTGAAGCAAATTTTATGGTGCATGCAAATCAAGAATGGCCTGGACCTTCAGTGGGTCAATTTGAATTCCTTTTTTTGAGATGACGAATCCTAGAAAACAACCAGAACCAATGAAAAACACACATTTATGTGGATTGAGGCATATTTTGTAGTGTCGACAGCGTAAAAATATAGGTCTCAAATGTATCAGTTGATCAGTCTGGTTTCGTGAATGCAAGGGTAAATTGTCTATATAGGGTTGAACAATGTGTTCGATGTCATTGAAAGCATAATCCATTTCTCTATGAAAATTTTCTCTAGCATTCTTTAAACCAAATGGGAGTTTCCGATAAGCGAATGTTTCCCAAGGACAGATGAATGTTGTCTTATATTCATCCTTTGGGTGGATAATGATTTGATTGTAGCCAGAAAAACCATCCATGAATGAAAATATTTCGCATCCAGCACAATCGTGAATAATCTGGTCGATAAAGGGAGTAGTATAGTTGTATTTTGGACAAACAAGATTGACATCCCGATAGTCGAGACACACTCTGATGGTTCCTTATTTTTTTATAATAGGTACAATGTTGGAAACCCACTTAGTTAGTGGAGCAGGGTATATGAAACTAGCACGCAAAATTTTTTCAACTTCTGCTTCAATGGCAACAACCTTCTTCAGATGAAGAAGATGAAGGCGTTGACGTAGCGGTTTGAAATCAGGATACATATTAATGGTGCATTCAACGATACTAGTATCTATGCTTGGAATTTCCTCGTAAGACCAAGAAAATATGTCATGAAATTCACGAAATAGAGTGTGATATGTTTCGAGTTCTGATGGAGAACAAGACACACTAACATGAATGTTTTCTACAATGTCGGGTTTGGTCGAAATATCGATAGAAATGGTTTCTTCAATATTTGATAAATTTCACTTGGATTCGATTGCATTAATGGGAAAATAATTTGAAAATAATGTTTTGATCAATGGGTGAAATAGATCAATAAGATTATCTTCTTCGTAATCCTGAAGATGGGAGCGATGATGATGATCTTCCCATGGTTCTCCTTATGGCGTCATGGATTCCGCAATATTCTCATCTGTCAAGAATGTGGATGAAAAGGGATCAGATGGCGTACCAAAATCTAATGAACGATCATCTGAAATGTCTGGCGATGATGATTTTGGATTTGCCACCCAAGCCATGTAGATTGATTTATATGCCAACTCAATTGGGCTGGGCAACATAAATCCATCCAACATAAAAACTTCAGAATCACATGTAATATTCCTTCAGCCAGATGGAGTAGAAGATATCATGTAGCAAGTCTCTATATTTGTAATTTCAGCTGACGTCGCAGTTGGCGGTAATGAAAAATTTCCCTTGAGGGTGGAATCCTTTAAGAGTCCTACACCATTGTTCTGAAGTGCAAGTTGGGTTGTGTGAACTAACAGAACACTTCCATTTACCTGGGAACTAGAGGCAAAGAAGGAGAGTTGATTGATGACTGTGATGGCACCTTTATGTGGAAAGGCGATCATTCTAAAATATGTAAAAAAAATCGTAGTCATAGCATATACCCATGGCCTTCCAAGTAAAATGTTGTATTCAAGGTGTCCATCAACGACCCAACTTCAGCATTCACTGTTTTTCCCCCTAGTTCAACATGCAGGTTATTAATGATACTGCAAGGCTTATATGTATGTTCGTCGAAAGCTTTCAACATCGTAGGCGATTGAGATAGGTGTGGTGAGCCAAGTGAATTCTTGAAGTTTAGAGACATAATGCACATAGATGCTCCCTCATCAATAATAGTACGATGAATGAGGTGATTGAGAACATTTACTTGGATGGAGAATGCCAATTCTGATGGTAATTATGGCACATAGCCCGTATGATCAAAGACCATGAGATTGGAATATGTTGGATCAATTCCACCAATTGCTGACAACAAAGCCTGCTTCTGGGAGGGATAATTTTGAAGCACCTCAAGCGTTGATATATCTGAAGGGGATTGAGCCAAATATTCAACTATATTATAATTTTTAGCAACTCAGGCTTAAGGATTAAATGTGAATTTATGAACGACTCCATTTGGTGGCTTGATTGTCAAGTCAAGAATAGCAGTTGGTGGAATATATTTCGTGGTTGGAATAGTAGGTTGATTAGTAGCATGTCTACCATAATATTTATTATGTGTTGAAACTAAAACGTCATTCGATGGCTTCGTGATAGACAACATAAGAACTTGGGAGCTGGAAGTTGGATCCGTAGCAACCAAATTTGTGTCTGGATTCAAAAATAGATCCATCAACATTGCAAATGCATGCGAAGTCTTAACCAATTTTGAGACTTTGGCACGGTGAGGATAGTCTCGAATAAATTATTCCTCATTATATATTATGCAAGGGTAATGAGGTTTCCGATTTCCATTTGACTGATTAGATGATATTTCCTGCGGGGTATAAGTTTTCTTTTTCTTTGATTTCCCCTTTTTTATTACTTCAAGGTTGCTTGTCACTTTTTCCCTTTTCAAATGACACAACATGGATTTCGGAAGAAGGCACAGGATCAGATGTAGTCGAGTGATCTGTGCTTACAGTACCGATCATGCCTTCTCCAGCATGAGAGTCCTTAGATGGAGGAGGAACAGTAAAATTAGATCGCAGCGCATTGGGAATTTTCTCGTAGTGCATGCCAAACTGAGTATAAATCAAGTCTAAATATTGAGCATGAGCAATGACCTACTCTTCAATGATGACACCACCCTTAGCCACATCCTTAGTTATAGATGGTAGCAAGGACTTAATGAACCACTTAGCAAGGAGCTGATCATGAGCACATGTCTTAACCATTCTACGATGATGATACCACTCATGAATATGATTAGAAATGTGAATATAATTGGTATATTTATAATTAGTCAAGAGTTCTGTTCCAGTTTCATATCATATGGGTAACTGGAAGTAGATAAAAAACATAATAGCTAGGGCATTTAGATTATCGAATGAAGCTCTTGGTAACTCAATGTACCATTTCACGGCTGGACCAGTGAGCGTACGTTGGAAAGAACGTATTCGAACGGAATCATTATTTAGGGAGTTAGATGAACACCACAAATGATAAGTCATAACATGCATCGACGATTCTTCCCCAGGGTTTCCATTGAACTTAGGAATATCCAAGGGTAAGTTATGAGGTATCACTGGCCACCAAGGAGCATAATTGATTGTATCATTGGTAAGTCGGTTTAAATATGGTAACTCTAAAGTTGGAACAAAGGGAAATTGTCAATTTAAGTCAGGTTGAGCATAACCAGTGTATGATGGAATTTCTTGGGAAATAGGACTTTGAGCACCAACATAAGGAATCTATTGCTGGTAACCCAGATAGGGGTTTTTTTAATAAGAAAACGCTTGAGGATTATGTTGACAAAAACTTGGGTACGCTACTTATTGAAATAAAGGTTGTGGAATTTTTTCTTGTGGCTGCCGAGGGGTATGTCCACCAATATTATAACCCAAACCAGGATAGCTTGGATTCAGTTGCGGATAGGTATAACCTAGTTGTGGCTGAGACATCCTATAATATGGTAATCCAGCTTGTGAATAAATAATTCCAGATACATGTGATTGTTGTAAACCAGCCGAAGGAGTTGGAGTCTGAGGGCCTAATACTCGAGGGTATTGGGTGGAAGGACCCGCCTGAGATGGCTGAGTTACAAAAGTTTGAGTCTGTAACAAGGGTAAGGATGTATTAACAAGTGGAGTTGATGTTGGTGCAACAGGTTGAGCCGGTTGATACGAATGTACAACCGTTTGTGGTTGGATGGGTAGAGTGGGCTACTACTGACAAAAATTCATTCTGACATTAGGATTACCAAATAAAGACAAAGTATTTTCAAAATGGGTGACCATAGGTTCCCCCCCAACATGAGGAGTATAATAATATGGAAAATATTTTTCTCCAAATGCAGGAATTCTAGTTGAAATTGTACTAGATGGAATTTACCCAGATGGACCATCTTGATATTTCCCTGATGATGTATATAAAGGATAAAGCCATTCAGTACTCACTATAGATTTACCTGTTAGAATACCAGACGATGAAATTGGCGAAGTCCATGGGTTTGAGTATGCACCAAAGAAGGTTCCAGATAAATATTGGTAAACAGGTGGGACAGAAGGACCACCATATAAATGTTACTCTGGTGCTGTTGTGAACATTGACGGGGTAGAAAGAGCAGGTGTTGTCACAACTAGAATAGATGGTATAGCCGAAAATGTTGGCTTAGGCATGGTTATTCGTGAAAATTTAAACCCTATTGGATCTACAGGAACTCAAAGTGAAACAGGATCAACAAAATCAGGGGAAGGTGATTGAGGAAAAGACTCGTATAGGTAAAAATCTTCCCTAAAATGAGTTGGAGTTAAAGGTGTTTCATCTTGTGGTATTTCTTCAAAGGAAATTAAACAAGGTGGAAGGATTTCACCTTCAGCACAAAGTATATTTCAGCAGGTTGACTGCATGATATAGCAGACTTAATGGCTACAATAGATTGTGGCGCGACCAATATAGGAACAACTTCCAGTCATTTGACTTCGGGATCCAGATGTTCTGGCAAAAAGGTGATAGGATTCGAATCAAATTCCAGTTTAAAAACGTTGGGTTCGGGAGGTATGGTCTCATTGATTGGATGGATCATGACTATAGGTATATGTGAGGACTCCATCTCGACAACAGCAGATGAACCAGGATTTGTATAAAAAACTTGAGCTGACTCTGGTATATGTGAGGATGATGTCACACCAAAGGTATTGATAGTACTAGTTTCGGTAGAACGTTGTCACCATTGCCTACCAGAAACCGCTTCTAGTGGTAAAGGTGGCTTCAGTGCTATTCTACGTGAACGACGGGGAAAGGGATGTTCTTCTTCCACGATGACTAATTTATTTTATGACCAAAAAGAAATAAACAAAATAAAAGTTTAATCCTAGGAAAAGGTTTACCAAGTAATTGTGAATTGCAGAATATTTCTTGGTGAACGAAGAAGTACAGGCAAGAAATCTCCCCAAATGATGTGTTCGGTGTATCACAAGTTACAAAGTGGTTGACTCGGTTCACTATGGATTGATAGAAACCTAAACTTTTCCTCCCAAATATACACAAACGTATGTGGATGCCCATGTCCGTATTAGTGCTTTCTAATGTGAAACTGCACAGTGAGAGCACCCCCTTATACTTTTCATACTAGAACACTACCCTATATACCCAAAGGTATGTGGACGAGCTCCAATATAATTACGTACGAGGAGTGAGGTATCACACTTAGAATGTATCATAGACAAGTTAGTGTCAACTGCCATGTTTAACAACGTCGGAACACATCTCTAGCCTAGACCTTCTAAATTTTATCGTTATGGTTCCAATGCTTTCTTAGGTAAATTGATGTAAATTTTATGTTGATCTTGTTTAGAAAGTTTGTCTTTGAGGTTCACCATGTGATGTGATGGAAATTCCTAAAATTTCAAGCTAAAATGATAAGAACACTTTTCAATTTTAGCTTTTTCATTGAAAATCTTAGCTACTAAGGGAAAGAGAAATCAGTTTTAGAGCAAACAACAAAGAGCACGAACTAAAATGCAGTTTTCCTAACTTGTTCCTATGAAACACACACAATTCACTATATGCACATGCATGTTTCTCTTTTCAGCTCCCTTAATGTGAATGCAAGAAAGGAAACTATATGCATTAAATCAAATAAAACAAGTGTTTTCTTCTTTGAGAAATGATGAATTTAACAACAATTTCTCTTTTAGGAAAAATGTAGAATGGAACTACAATTTTTCCTACAAGAAACAAATAATGAAACAAAAATTTCCTTTACGAAAAAAAATGGATCTAATGCAGAAATAAAATACTTTGAATTTGATTTTCCAATGATAAATAAAAACACTAAAGAGACATTGAACAAATTTACTTTTCAATCAGGAAGAATCACGTAATCTCATTGGTCTCTAAGAGGTATCAGATAGTTAAGAATACAGTAAAAAAATGGCTGAGAATGATAGAAATTAAAAATTTGAATGGAATTTAGTTGGCTAAGGGGGAAACATAGTCTCTAAAGGGAGATAGTGTGTTGCAGTGCACTCCTCAGTGGGAGATAGTGCATTGCAGTGCACTGTGTCTTGACCAATGGTGCATTGGGTGCAACAGTGATTGAAAATGCAAGCTACATAACTCACTTCTAATGCAATTATTTCATTCAAAAGTCTAATAACTGAAATGAGATGCTACTGATGAGGATTAGCATAGGAAAAAACACTGGGAATTATAGGAAATTCCCTAGTGGAGTCACGAATTTGTTATGCAGAATTCTGATCTACAGATAAATCAAATTCCCTAAGTGTGGTTCTAGGCACTTAGAACAACAGGTGAAATAATTTTCTAACACTTTCTCTAAAATACGCAGCTACACATAATGAAAGAAGAACCTACTTGAGATACAAGCACTTCTTCTTCTTCTACTTCTGTCGTTGTTGTTGTCGCGCTCAATCAAACTCAGATCGCTGGATCAATTCCTGCAAACACAAACATAGAACAAAAAACAATATGCATATACAGATATCTACATATCTTAATCACTTAAATCAATTAGATGTGAAACATATATATCATTTAAGAATCCATTGCATGATAAATAGAAACATAAAGAGATACATATATGAGAAAATGAACAAAAATCTTTATTAAAGAGTAGAAGGGGGAGGTTACAACCAATGATCAATTTGATGCCACTAGCTCTAGCTTCATCCCAACCTCATCACAACAAGCATCACACCAACAGCATATCGGTACTTTCACTCTCTCAAATGAGAATCCAACAACATTTATTTACCAAAATTCTTCCTTCCCTAGCACTAGGAACTGTGCTCAATTTATAGGGAAACTGATGGTAGTTTCTCAATGAATTAATTTCTAAGAATGGGAAAGACATGTTCCCAAGTTCATAAGTGTTAGATGGACACTTGGATTTGAATTTTGACACATATGGACTCTTCTAAAAGGCACTGGCCATGTGGATATTCCCGGAACAATGAGAATTCTGCTCCCAATTGACCAACACACTCTTGAATGTTGGGAAGTGCATTAAAGTGCACCCTTGAATGGAGGATGTTGCATATGAAACGTATTTAGTCCCTTTAGATGTAGCGTTGGTCAATTCATAAGTGATATCACAGATACTTACAACCTTGGAAATATCACAATAGAGGCCATGAATGAATTGTTCTTCTCTTAGGGCATATAGAAACTAAAATGTAAGGGGATGATAGACCCTATTTCATTGGTCCTGGGGATGATGTCCAGTTTTACTAGGTCATGGGGGATGATGCCCAAATTGATTTATAACACACTCCCCTGTACCCTATCATAGTTGTTGGTCCCTTCTGCAAATGGGGGATTGAATTCATGACTTGTAACCCCACGTCATCTGGCAAATACAATTACATTATTGTGGCCATCGAATACTTCACCAAATGGGAAGAATCCATGCCCACATACGACAACACAACAGAAACCGATGCACGATTTATGTTCATCCATGTCATCACCTAGTTTGGTGTACAAAAAGAGTTAGTCTTCGACCATTGAAAACACTTCGAAAATGAATTATTCCAGAAGCTATCTCAGCACCTCAGATTCACACATGAATTTGCTTCACCATACTACCCCCAATCCAAAGGACAGGTAGAATTTGTAAACAAAGTACTCAAAACAACGTTACAACGCATGGTGAATAACCACAAAAAAAACTTGCACCACATTATTTTCTCCGCCCTATGGGCATACTGCGTGACAGTGAAAACATCAACGGGTTTCACACCCTTCCACTTGGTGTATGGAGTCAAATCCATGATTCCCATCGAATGCGAGATCCCAAACTTACATGCTGCCATCAAACTCCTCGATGACACCCAGCCTCTAGAGCAACGCTTAGTACAACTCGACTTCATTGACGAAATTAAACAAGATTTACTCCAGCAAAATCAGGCCCATAAAAAGCAGGTGAAAGCACCGTTTGATAGTAACATCACCCCTCAATCATTTACCTAGGGGAAGTTAGTACTCCACTACGATGTCATGAAAGAAGCCTTAGGGCTAAGAAAATTTGAAACCTTGTGGAAAGATCCCTATCTCATAAAACATTGTCTCCTAAAGGGGGCATACAACTTGACAGAGCCCAACAAAACATGCTTGAGCAACCCCATCAACGGTCTCTACCTCAAGAAATTTTACCCATAAGGGTCACGAGGGCTCAGCCCTAGAGATAAAATATACAAAGAATTTTTTTTTTTTTATCACAAAATTGTTACAAGAAGTGCTCTAATGTCACAAATGGATCTTCAACCCAACCATTATTTTGGATTCGCTGATGGAGCATCATGATGGTCTCAAAATTTAGTAGCAGTTGCCTGGGTCATCTACCACCCTGACCGATCGCCATTCTTCGCCAATGGAGTATGCATCGTATCAGATACAAACAATCAGGCATAATATGACGTCGTCATAGGGTTCATGTGCGACGCCTTCAATAAAGGCATCCACCACATGGATATCTACCTTGATTCCCAGTTAGTGGTTTCACAGTTAAACCAAGAATTTGAGGTACAGGATTCACATTTGTTTAAAAAATATTTGTGTGCAAAAATATTAAGCCATCAATTTGATCATATTACATTCACACATGTACTAAGAAATCAAAACCAGACAGCAGATCACATAGCTAAACCGATCGTAAACTGGAATGTATCTCGTATAAACCAACATACATAAAACCAAAAAACATATAAAACATAGATATCCATCAGTGATACACAACATCCAAGGAAACATATAAACAATGGACACATCATGTAGAGCTACAAAAAACACATCTCTCATATATACCAATAACGAGTGATGTATCTGACTGAAAGGACACCCAAAATATATATATACACATGTCATCAAAAATAAGGGAAGAGTCCTCATAATGGGTGCTTTCCTTATGTACAAAATATCTTGAGGGCTACGCCCTGCCAGCTTGGGAACCTGGACCCATGGCTGCACCTGGTGCTAGTACTAGGTCAGTCGTCAAAACTGAAGCCGCCACACGACTCAGAGTCATTTGATAGCCCCTCTCTCAGGGCATGAATGTCTCTAGCCATACATCGTCTAATTCATCGACAAAACCATGGGTCGACATAGCCTAGGTCAGCTGGTGCACTCGGCCCCAAGTGTCTGCCAAGTTAATGTCTCGGGCCTCTAAAGTAGCGAGTTGCTCTGGCATCTCTTCCATGCGGGCCTTCGCTGCCTCGACACGCAAAATTGTTGCAACACACTCAGCAGCAGTAGAACTGATACCCTCTCCAGAAGGGCCAGTTCTATCACCAGGTACTCCACCCTAGGGCTACACTGGACTTCCCCCCTGCCCCCCCCCCCCCCCCAGTTGGGGGCGGAGCTCCTAGAACCCTCCGGAACAGTTGGTGTCCTACCAACCACACTGTAGGTTTCCCTACATCTCCAACATATCCAAGAGTAACATAAACTATGTCAGTGTCATCAAAATATACATATAAATCATAAATAATAAACAAATGCAGAAAAAATCACAAAAATCATACATGTCGATCCCCAAGCATATCCAACAAGATGACCCATATCAGGGTCCCCCCGAAAGTCCATCCCAAGATATGGATATGAGAGGAACATCTGAGGGTTTTCCTCAAACCAAGCCTCGGTGGTCACGTTCTAGTAAGGCCCCACTACACCTCCCCCACCGCGAGGCATCACTGGGGCCCATCTCCTCATACGAGGGTCCCGATGACCCCCCGTAGGCACAGCCACCACGGGTCGGTGAAGCACCACTCTCTCATACATAACGCTAAAAAGGATGCTAGCATATGTATATAGCTTAGATCCATCTCAGACCTTCCCTAACTAATCCACCATCCTGTCATAGTAGTAAAGGGAAAAGTCAAAGAAATTCCTATCCCTTAGCCGGCGTAAAACACCAATCTGTGGCCCCGACGCCCTGTGAAACAATGACGACCTCGTCAGTCTTAGAATCATCACCATATCACACTTCTTGGAAAATTCTGTCGTCGATGCTATCAAAATACACCCCTCCATGAGAGGTGCCCCACCACAATGGATATCCGCAAAATGCCGAAGATGTACCCTCCCAGGAGGGAGTGGATAGGGGAGTGCCTCACCCTGAGGCAGTAGACCAGTAACATAAAAAATATCCATCACTGGATGGATAGCCAAGTCACACCCTTGGAGCACCATCACTCTATGCCGCCTGTTCTAGAAATGGTACAGGTAACGCAGTAATCGATCATGCGATCGCAGGAGGTCATTCTCAAGGAACTTGAGAAGACCCCATCGAGCCAACGGCTGACGATAATTGGCATATTATGACACAACCATGTGGATTTCAGGCCAATATCTCTCCCTCCACAACATCCTATCACCAAACATACACATATCAGTGACATCAAAACACCAAAAAATTGAAAAATTTCCCAAACAATTTCCAAAAATAACCTTGGATTTTTAGTGCGCCTATTTCTCATACAAGCGTGCTAGTTGTGCGTCTGTATCTCAGAAATACATGGAGGCTGTGCATAGAAATCTCTCATAGGTGTGAAATCTGCGTGAAAATCCTCACTTTCGTGCGAAGATTTCACGCCTGTGCCTTGATCGACCACGCGGTCAAGGAAAAAAATTTCTAGGATTCCATAAAAACCCATTTTGTACGGACACTTGCCTAGTGACACTAAGAAAATTAAAATGTAGGATGCTTTGGGGACTACTTGACTCTAGTAGCATGAATCCTAGGTGCACAGGCTGATCACAACTGCAAGAAAATCTCAGTAGCAACCTCTGACCTCTCAAAGTCTCAAACACAAAAATGTCACAAATGAGTTGAAATGAGCCATATTGGCCTATATGTCGCCATTTCCAATTTTTTTTAAGGACCATAACAAGAGCTCAGAGAGCCCAATTGCAGAACCGAAAGCAACACAGTTATCAACACCTCATAATGCCCAAAAAAGGTTCCACACAGTCACGCCTCTGAAATAATAATTTTTTCAGTTTTGATAGGTATGCCCTCTCTTATCCTCTTTTCATTTAGAACATTTTGTCAATAATATTTGAATGAGAAAGATGCTTTCACTTGGGGTATTTTGTTGTAGGTGTTATACAGCACAAAAAAATACCTATTGCCCCATGCACCGAAGGTTCCAGAGAAGGTATCATTCTACCCTCAGCATGATAGAGTCCCAAAGAAACTCTTCATATCCAGACATCATTTCTCCGCAAGAAATCAACCATAGGTTCCAAACACCCAACCATGTTTATCATCTCCCCACCTTGCACATGATTAACATCCTTGTTCATCGGTAGAGCCTCCCACTCCATGGCGTCCATCACTCAAAGTAGACAATGCATCAAAAAATATGACACCATGGCCATATCACCTCAGTCCGAGAAGCACTTCATGATCATTCATCCACCATGCATAAAGTCAAGTTTTACCATATCAAAATAAAACCCCTTTCCCAGACTACCATTTTCTAAGGTAGATTGAATACGTACCACCACATCTCACATTTGGCCTACCATCCCCTCATCAGCATAGCTGATCTGCAATATTTTCCATCCGCTTCACCATCCCTTCACCGAGATGAACAAATGGGGGCCCCACCCTCAGCAAAAACATGTTCCTCACATCATTTGTGAGAGAGAATTTTCATGTTTTTGAGGCACCTATCTCCTTGTTTTTTACAATCCAAACCCATTATTTATTCTTTTAGCAAGTGTACAAAGATTTCAAATGGATAACATCCCCCACTCATCCATCAATTTTTATCCCATGGCAGCAATCCCTAATCACCCTTGCTCAGAGCATCATAAATTCCATGCAAATCCACCACGACATTCATAACCAACATATACCCAACCTGGACGTCCTACTGACTCCAGGGATTTCCTCATCATAAATAGTTATGACTACCGCAAAAATGCTTTTTTCATGCTCCAACCTTGGGCCACTGAACTCCCATCATCAGTTTTAGTCATACCTTGCCATAATGCCTATGTTAAAACTATCATATCAGATACCCTGGTCCCTTGCATCAATAGCTCTCTCGTTCAGTTAAGGCTTCCTTTTTTTCGACTTCAAAACCCATTCTCCAAAAAGGAAGCAATACCTTGGATGGATCCTCATCTCAATAGGGGAATCCTTAGGTGGCACTGTGGGAATCATCATTTCCCATCAAAGTCATCGATCCTCTTGACATTTGACTACAACACAAGCTTTCGTATCTATATGGTATCGTACTTTACAACTTTTGCACTTTATCCAAATTCTTTGAAGACCTGTGCGATTATAAGCATCTCTTTTAGCAATTATTACATGGGAAGGTCCCAGTCATACTCCCATGCATACAATGAGAATTTATATGTCATACCAAGATTGCACATGTTGGCACCACATTCAACCTATTGTAAAAAAAAAAACGCCCCTGAGGGCATCAACAATCATCGTCATCAACCAAATCAGTAGATCTCTCCCATATTAGTGACACGGATAGAACCTTTATATGTCAGATATAGAATTTTTTACTAGCTAAATAATCATGAGCATGGGACATGCCCGCCTTGTAGAAATTTTTTATTTATTGTAACATACTATTTCTTGTAGGTTTCTCAGAGAACGCGGTCCCTCTTTTATCCACTATAAGGGGTCTCCAACCTCGGGCTATACTCAGGTCTCTCTCTCTCTCTCTCGACACAAACACAGAACAAAAAATATAATATATTCTGTCTATATAGTTATTCCTAAAACTCACACACTATGGGGCAAATTTTATGCTAGAAAATCAGATAAGAAAAATGACATTATAAAATGTCAAGAAGAAGGATTTACAAGGCTGAGAAACATTAGAGAATATGGAAAATTTAAAAATCTCTAAGGTCAAGAGGCAAATATCAAATTGCGCATAGAAGACACATGCAAAAAGGGCTCCGTGCACATTTTTCTTCAATAGGTGCGCTGATTTGCACATATTTCCCTCGAAAATCTGCGCAGTCCTGGGAGTGGTGGAAGTCACCATCCGGGACCACTTGACACACTTCAGGAGAAGATTCTCCACTTGAAGCTGCCCAAGGACATCTGCCTTGAGCCATCTTGAGACCTCAAGTGATCACTCCAAGGAATCAACCCCCACTCTTGGGTCATTATACACAAGTGTACCAAGAGAGGGAAGAGGGATTTGAATTTGCCTATAAATTTCCACCATGAGAAGAACAAAAGGAGAACAAATTGCTATGTTGGCCAAATTTCCCATGAGAAAACTAGTAGTGTGTGATCCAGAGTAGCAATAGAGTTAGAAAATTCATTTGTTGGGCACCCAACAACTCAAATCCCTTAGGAGAAGAGAAAGGCCTTGTGGAACCAGCTCAAGGGTAAAACCCTCCTTGAATTAGGTATTAGAGATCGATAGCTCTAAGGATCCTTTGCAAATGTGTAACGTTCTACCTTTTCTTTACTAATAGTGGTCAATAATAGGGGATTATTCCACCATTTTTATTATTGTCTTGTTTGACTCATTTGAGCTTGTGTTTTTGTTTTGTAGTAGTTGTGTTTCTTCTTCTTATTTGCAGCATAATATTTTCCACTAACCAACTAACAATATTTCCTTCCTGTGACCATTGCTTGTAGGTTGCAACAATTCCTACCAAGCATTGGTGTTTTAGTACACTCATGAACTAAAAACACCATAACAATGAGGTAAATTTCTAAATAATTGATTCTGATGTCTGCTCTTCATCAAGTGCAGCCCCTGATTCTTTGATCTCCTCACTTGAATCATATTCTTCTGGATTTTGTCCTTCAATGACATCAATAAAATATCTTTTTTTGCAACAAATTTCTTGAAATAAGATGAATACCATTTAGATCAAGAGGATATGTTTGGTAGTATTGTACCTCAACATTGTAAGTGGGTTGTGATACTTCATTGTGTGGGTTTGGAAATGGTGGTACAGGTAGCTGAGTGGGACTAGATCTATGAGATGGATGTGGTTGAGGTTGTGATTGTGGTGGAGGTGGATGGGAGGGATAGAATGGAGTTAGGTATGGAGGATATTGAGGAAAATATTGAGGATACTATGGATTTTTACCATAGGGTCCTTGCCAACCTTGTTGCCGATATTGGTTTTGGGGTTGAGATGGCCAAGGTTAAAAAAGAGGGAGTGTCCCAATTATTTTGATATTGATGTGAATAAGCTTGAAATTTTGAAGTAGGTCCTTTCATGATATCAAGTTGACTAGGATTCCATGGTCTTCTTGGAGCTACACAACATAGCTTCTTTGGTGATTGACTTGCTCCATTTTCCTCTTGTTACATTTTCTTAAACCTTGGTAATGATGGACAATATTTAGTAGCATATGATTTTGCATGAACAACACAAATATTGACATCTTCTTTTTTCTCATTTTGAATTACTAACATTTCTACTTGTTCACTTAGAGTGCTAATAATTTTTGTTTTAAGGTTATCAAGCAAATTTACAATTTCATCTTGACTTACCAATGTTGATGTTGATTTACTTACTCTTGTCCTTCCTCTTCATATGCGCTTGCATTTTTCAAAAATTTATTCAAATGATAATTGGTATACATCTCCTCTACTCATGATATCAAGGAGATCGATCCACTCATCCCTAATTTTTCTAAGTAAGAGGGTTTTTAGTGTGTCAAATCCTAAATTTTGTAATTTTGTCCTCTTAACATTAAACATGAACCTATCTATTAGATCCTCAAGGCTGTCATCCTCTTTTTTATTCATTCTAGATATTTCTCCCTTAAGATCATGGTATTTACATTTTTCTAATAATATCTTTTGCATATCATTCCATGAACTTATTGAATTAGTACCTAAACTTATGAACCATTTAAGAGCTCTATCCTTCAATGTTGCAAGAAACAATCTCAATTTTGAGTGTGTGATAAGTAGCCATAAGATCTAAAAAGCATTTCAAATTAAAAGACAAAGTTTTATGGATCCTCTGACCTCATACTATGGAATTTTGGAAGGAAATATGGAGGGATACGCTTCATATGCACACTGACGTCAATATCTTGAATGGGAAATCCCAAAGGATCTTCTTCATTGTGATCATCTCCATCCATTTCTTATACCTTTTCTGCCACATCTTCTTCTTCTACCTACAAGACTGGATGGTGAAGTGTTTCTTACTTCACCACATGATCAAATAGTGAGGTTGGTGTTGGAGAAGTATTTTACATATTTTTTTGAATAAGAATGCCAATGCAATGCAATTTTATGCTCTGAAATGAAACATGTCTAATGCAATATTTTTGTTTTTTTTTGCAGAAAGAAAATAAATAAATCAACTAGGGAATAAATTAATGCATACTTTGACACCTCCCTGACAATGGTTCCAAAAAGTGATGAGCCTCAGTATTGCAACAAGAATGCTGCAACTCCCAAGGCTAGAACCTTTAATTATCAACTCGGGGATTGTACAAACTTAAGAGGTATCTGCACTATATGTGCAGCATAAAATGTGTCCTTATTTTGTTGATCTGGTGTAATGGAGGTAATTTCATGAAATCAAAGCCTAAACTAATTGCATAAATGGAAGTGTTTCTTTGAAAAGAAATTAATCCTATGAAAGAACAACAATTTGTAATTGAAATCCTAAGAGCACGAATTCAAATAAAAAGAACTAATATAATTTGTGAAAATGAATGTCCTGATTGGTTTTTATTCTTCCTCAATCATGTATTTATATCCTAGGGGTCATGATTAAAGCCTAAGAGACAAAACCAACCTTTGGGAGAAAATATCGTCGAGTTTACACATTACAAGAGTGTTATAGGAAACTCAGTGTTTGCTACAGGAAACTTTGTTTTGGAGACAACCCACCGAATGAACAAGTAAATCAAATGAAAATGGTATGGGACAACATTTTTTAGTAATTACAATGTATTAGGTCTCCATTCCATGTGAAATCACTCCAAAATACACATGTTCACATGTGCTAAAAAATAACAGAAAATTACTACTCTAAAATCTGGAAATTGAAGAACTAGTGAACTAGTTAATGTATGAAATGCCTAACCTAATCAAGTGAAATTCCAATGGAGTAAATTTTGTTATCAAAATTACAATTATTATGACCTAATACAATTGGAATAAATTCAAATTGATCTCATTAACCCCTTCTAAAAAATAGCATAAATTTACTACTATTTCGGCCCAAGGCATTTCCAGAAATCTTATATTCATCAACTAGTAGCCAAATCCAAGTAGATTAATGATTAAGATTACCTTAAAAAGTTGTTGTAAGGATGGATAATGCTTTTGAACCTTTAAAAAAACTACAAAATAACTCCCTTAAATAATTTAACTCAATCCTACAACAACAAAAGAAACAATACTAAATACAGAAATATGCAAAACAGAAATAAGAGATGCATGTGAATAAGAAGTGAAAAGAACATAAAGAAATTGTGCAAGAGGGATCTGGGGCTCCTTGGATGGCAAGGACCAAGGATGACTTAGAGTCCTATGGAAGAAACCAAGCCTTAGAAGCTAAAAATGGCACCAATATTAATTATTGAATTAGTCCAAGTACATCCCCGCAATAAAAGAAAGTGGAGCTACAACAAAACAAATTTTCTCCACAATAAGACTAAACAATACATGTCCCTAGAGGCAAATTCGAGTTGGTACTTACAAAAAATGATAAAGAAGCATTCCTTGTGAAGGGAGGAAGATTTCCCCTCCAAAATCCCTCTGATAGTATATCTGGCTCCCAACACTAGGAGTTTGCAGTAAATGAGAGGAAACACATTCCTAGATTTTCTCAATCATCAGAGTTCCAGAATTTCTTAATTATTCCATGATATTTTGTTCATTTATTCTATAGTATTGATCCTCCAGGAATAGGGAGAAAGTCCCTAAATTATCTCCTTCTCCAAATCTTCATAATCTGTCCAATATTCTCACAATATCCTTCAAAAATAAATAATATTAGGCAAAAACATGCAATTATCTCTAAAGCTTCCTAAGAACATATTAAAGAATTAAAAAAAATTATTAACTATATATGGAGAGATTTAATATATCTTTTATGTGCTTAAGAAAGGTTATATGGGCCTTAATTTATGTCTAATTTAGAGGCCCATCATCATGATCAGGGTATTCTAAAAAAGGAAGCTTATAAGAAAACTGCCATAGCCATGGATTTGGATTATTCCTCTCTTCATCTTTGTCAGTTGATATTTTATATTCACCAAAATTCCCTCACACTAGTTGAATAGGGTGGGTTATAAACATCTTATGCATAGCTCAAAGTGTGGTTTTGTCACAATATGGGGAGCTTGAGTTCTAGCTACACGACTTATAGTATATGCCAACATTTTCCATGTTAGGTCCCCTATGTCCTCGATATATATATATTGTCTTTCTCACTTCTCTTAGCTTCCCTATAATGTTGTTGCTTCAAACTCTGAATATTATCTCCACTGGTAGTTTGTTCCCCAAATAATACCACTGGAGCCCCCTACCTTGACAATCATGTGAGGAAGTAAATTTTCTCAACTTCTATCAAGAATGACTCCGGACCAACAATGAATTGTTGGGTATTCACATCCCACTAAGGAATGATGTGAATAAGAAGAAAATTCTAATTTTCCATGTTGGGTACCATGAAAAAATTCAGTAAACCAACGTCCCTCATGACATTGATTGTTGGTAACTTTCTGATGGTTTGAATCTCATTTTCACCGTGTTGTCTCTCTCTCCACTCCACCATGGTTTCTCCTGCAACCAAAATAAAAATACATCAGTCATGGCCATTCAATTTCATCAGCAAAACCCTATCAAAACACTTAAATTAAAACTCGAGGAAAAATTTACACCATGTTCACTACCATGGAATAGATAAAACTCGGCCATAGTTTCTCGCACGCTACAACATGCGAGCGACTGGGATTTTTTGTCAAAATCCATCCCTTCCATTTGTGCAACTAAGAACATTTTTCCACTAAAAATTAACATTTTCTTGAAAATAAATATGACTAAACAAAACTTGTGGTTGATTGTTGGACAAAGGGACAAAATTGACTTAACTGGATTAAGATGCTCCTCTCTTGGCTGTTGTTGCTCCTCATTTCCCTAGCACACAAAAAACTCGAAGTTATCTACTCCTTTTCTCAAAAACAAATGACCAAATGAGGAGGTATTAATTTATTTTATAATCTATTTTGACATCTTAGAGAATATTCCATTTTTAACTTTTGGGATTGAGAGGGTTTTTTGCTTTATGATTCTTTTTCTATTTTAAACTCTTGCAGGAGTTTGGAGAGATTTCCTTTAGTCCCATTTGTCGAGGTCTCATTTAGAACAATGGATTTGAGGTATGATTTATTTCCTAGAATATATGGGTAGGTCATCATCTCTAATGAATTATTGATCATTAGTACCATCATTGTGCCTTAGGTCTGACGCTGTCAAGTTATGGAATTAGGCACTCTTTTCTATGCACATCATAGCTTGGAAATAGAGCTTATCTTGTCATGGATACCCTAGTTAACACCTTTTTTTCATCTTGGTTTACATGCAGTCATTTTTTATTATTACTTTTCAGAATCCCTCCTTCTGACCTGCCATGACCTATAATTTGAGTCTCGTGTCCTATTCTTTGTCTCTTTTTAGTTATGCCCCAAGAGGATTCCACCAATTTATCCCTTGTGATTTCCACTTTTTATTAGCCTATTTTTGCATTCTAAGCCTTGGTTTCTCTCTTCCATTTCCCTCATCTTCTTGGCCTACCATTCACTTTCAGTTGGTGTTTTACCCTTTTTTAGAGGAACTGCTGCAATGAGAGGTCCTATTAGCCAGCCTCTTGTCCTTTTTATGTCATGAGGATTTCCACCATTACCGGAACAAGTTGCTATACTTTATACCACTCGTTCCTCCAGGAGGATATTCCTTTAAGATCTTTTCAGAATCCTTAATTTAGAAAATATTGTCAAGTTAAATTGTCTCCTTCACACTCATAAAATTACTTGAAGGTCATCTACCTAGTATATGTTTAACCCTTTTACGGACTAGGATAGAATAATTACAAAAAAGGAATACCCTAGTCTACTATGGCTAGGAGGTTCTCTCTTGTATACATTTATCTCTTTTTTGTGATTGAGGGACAACTTTGTGAAAAAGGAACTTATAAAAAGAGAAGGGAGGGAACATTTATTAAATTATTCATCAAATGAAAACATCTTTTGTGTCGCCCTTAAACATGGCACGTGTCTACTTCATTATCTCAAATTTGGGTTTCATCTTACCTAGGAGCCATACCATACATATGAGTCTGTCTACTCCTTCAGTTGGTTACTCTTCTAGTCATATGTAGAATGCCTCGATGCCTCATGTGTCATCGCACGATATCATCTTGTGCTGATTATTCATTCTTCCAAGTCAATTTTGTGTCATGGTGCTATGTGTTCAAGGGAAGTCTCAACCTGTTTCGAGCATCTTAAGTAGCCTCTTGACATTTTTTGAATTAGCCATACCTGTGTCAGTTGCACTTCATTGCTTTATGAATTCATCCATACATTACATAATCATGGTTTTTTCCATGTCGATTGGTGGGGGATACATCAAGGCCCTCCTTAGAAGAATATTCTCCTATTTACTTTAGATCACTATCTAGGAGCTTTACCTAGGAACTAGTAGTTCCTTCGAGCTTGCAGGCCTTAATGGAAGGCTTCCTTGCGATCGACAGTGGGTTTACATCATTGGCTCCTAATTGGTCAAGTTCACTGATGTTCGACATCAACTCATCTATTCACACTTAATGTATTGTACTAGGTACCTTGGTTTCCATTTTCCTCATTGGTGTATTCCCTCAGATATTTTGTTGGTTTACCTCATTAGCCAATAATCAGGAGGTTTCTACCACGCTCGACGTCATCTCATATATTCACATGCTCTAGATTCGTACCATCGTGGTTATGTTGAAGACCGTGGGTTAGGAACATCTCACTCTTATATGGCATCCTTCCCAAGATTTGTTGGAGTAATGTATCATTTATGTACTTAAAGGATATTTGAGACACTTCTCTTTCTATAATGTGTCCATAGTCCCACTGATGTATACTATGACATAGATCCACATTGTATTTATTAGCGGCTATGCTATATTTATTGAGTCACATGGATCCACTTTGTATGCATTTCATGGCCATGTTTTAGCATTTCATGTCATGGATCCATAGTGTATCTTTTGTTTTCCGTGTTCAATATTTCCTTATGACCAAGCATGGGTATGCCTACCTCAGGGATGTTATCAGTAAAAATTAAACTTCAACTCCAGTGTCTTTTGATTTGGCATCTGATATTTGTCTCCTCACTCCTAATTTCACCTTTTAGTTTTTTCATAATGTATTTCAGCCATCATCTTCTCTTCTGACCTCATACATTAGGGAGCATCTGTTATCAGTCTATTTTTCTCCCTAGGGTTAGTCCCTCTAACACATTATGTTGATTGACCTTTTACCTAGGCCTTAGAGCTTATATTTATAGTAATGACACACATTTTCATAGATGATGACCTTGTGAGAGAAAATATACCTTTTTAGTCACTTGCAGGACCACCCTATGGGAGTGACTGTGGTATTTTCCCCTATGTTCTTTGCCTGCAACTGAGGACTCCTTCTAGATTTTCATGGTTCATAGGAGATAAATTCAACTCATCAATTATTTTAGATGGGTAGGGCTTATCATGAATAATTTAATTAACTTCTCATCATCCTAAGCAGCCACCTTCATTCTCTTAGGAGCCCTTTTCATCCTATATATATTGGACCACTTGAGAGGGTCAGGCTAGAGATACAGAGATTAAGTCCAGGGTATAATGAGTTTATGTTTTAGATTTATATTCTTACTGATTGAGACAGAGATTATGAGTTTTATGCTACTAGAGTCCATATCTTACCTTTTGTAGTGGGGAGACTCTTTGGGTTTTTTGAGAGGAGTCCTTGAGTGAAGGTATATTTGTACTTTTCTTTTCGATTAATAGAAATTCAATGTTAATTCTTTGTATCCACATATTTGCAGTAGTATTTGTTATTATATCTATAGTGTTTTGAGCTAATGATCTTATGAGGAATATCGCTTGTCATATTTTCATGTTTTGGATTTTGTGTAGGTATTGAGATCGAGTGTCGACGAAGTAGATCATTCGAGGGGATTGTCGGGATTATGCATCGAGCTCAAAACCGTTCATCGATTTGTGAGGAGGCCAGGTGCACATTCTTTTATCCTAACATCTATATCTGTTTCTATGTTGCATGTGTGAGCATCGGGTTGGGATCCATATATCTATCCACTAGCTATCTTCATTTTTCTTTCTGGTAATCCTTTATGATAGATGATTGTAGAGAAATAGCTCTTGCATAAATTAATGCAACAAAGTGAAGAGTAAAAAAAATATATGAAAATGGAAATTATCAATAAAATATCATGATACCATTCTTGAAAATTTTCCACCAACACATTTCATGTGAATGGAACATATTAAATTATATTAAATGTAGTTATTTTTTCCTAGAGAGTGTAATGTTCCAAAATTTTCTGACAATAATTTGGAACATTGATTTTTGCTGATTTCACTTAGGAGGAGAATAAGTGGGTAAGGAGGCCCATGCATAATGATATTCTCAATAAAATCCCTCATAATATAAAAGGGGATCATCTTTGGAGCTAGTTTGCACAGCCTCATGTGTGAACAAGGTTATTTGCAAGGAGGTTGGGTTAAGTTGGCCAAGTCAACAGCGCTGCCATAGGAGGAGTGGCTTACTTAGGAAGCCAGCACAGTGTGAATGAGGAAAGGGAAATTTGGTGGAGGAAACCCTAATGGATGGGGCCCATGGAGAAAGAGCTTTGATTTTTTTAAAAGGAGGACAAGGCAACCATTGTTTCTCATGCTTGTATTATTCATCTCATTGTCTAGTTAAATAATTGGAGCATTCTTTGCTGCTTAGCAAGAATTTCTGGAGGAATTCCTGTTTAGGATTCCTTCTCCTTCTTGAGAGGTCTATTGAGGGATTGTTCTTCATTTTCCTCACATACAGGCTTGAGGCCAAGCATCCTCCATCAAGACAACGTTATTTCTGCAGCAGAATAATACTATGTTGTTGGGTGTTGCAGTGAGGGTTCACTACACCATCTCCTTCAGCTATTTTCAAAGGAGGAGTCTCTCATCCCCTTGGGATATCAGTTTGGAGTCATTCCAGAGCTGATTGCAGACTTTGGAATCAATGCCAACTCATTCCATTGCCCTACAGCGTAGTTTCATCCAGTGACTATGTTACTCTAGAGGAGCATTTGCAGTAGGGCTTTGCACATACATTTGGAGGGGAAGATCATTGGTGGAGGGATCAGCCTTTCACTTGAAAGATCCATTGGAGGAGGAATATTCAGTTTTAGCATCAGATTCAGCCATATCTATCCAGTTCTATTTCTGAGTTGTTGCAGTTACCCAACAACTCTGGCATTTCTGTGGAATTTCCATTTTGTATGCTTTGCAGCCAATCCTTTTAGGGATTGTACATTATTGTTTCCAGGGGTTGAGATCTTGCTCCCCCTATTGTATTTGAGCCTCATATTGACATATTTGTGTATTGAAACTTTTATGTAGCAGTTTCCCTTCATGGACTACGCAGTCATAGCTTGAGCATACATATGTAGCAGTGGTTTTGTCATGGTTTATGCACTTGTTCTTTGAGGTTGAGCATTGATCATCTTGAGTACCATTTTCCTCAAGATCTTGTACTCATTTATTGTTGCTATTATTTAATGAAATGGATATGGATTTCTGTCATGTTTCTATGAGTTGAGTGTTGCAGCTGCACCATTATTGTGCTTGCTTATTGCTGGAGCTCCAACTTTTGAATATCCTGAGATATTCTCATTGTTGTAGAATTTTCCTGAAAAATGAACATTAGAGTGGTATCGGAGCATGATCTTTGGCTCAGCTTGTGGCTTCAAGCCAAAGTACTAAATCCCTGAAGGGGGAATATTTCGAACTCTATAGACAGAGTTTGTAGATGGCCAGGTAACCTCTAGATCTCATCCTTTTCTCAAAGGTGACATATCCAGTAAATGCCCCTGCAGTCAATCTCTGGAATAGAATTTCGATATTCCTGAGATGGGAACTTTCCAGTGCTATCAAAGAGAGAGAAAATGAAGGCTCCATCATATGGAGAAAAGAGGGAAGGAAAGCTTACAAATATTCTCCCAAGATCCTTACTGAGCATTCATGAAGAATTTGAGAAGATAAGGAGGAAGATTTGTACAGGATCTCCAAAAGGGTTTGAAATTGAGTCAAACTCTAGATTTTCTTGTGGGGGATGTGAGCATGCAGCTACACCCTATAATCCACAGCACAGTCACATGGCCAGCTTTTCCATGAGAAGAGAAGAAGAAGAAGAAATGTCGAAGAAAGGAACTCTTAGAGGTTTCTTGGATGAGTATGAATCTCAAACCCAGAGGTTTAGAGATCATATTAATTTTCTGGAGTTTTTCAAGATCATGGTGAGGAGGAGCAAGCAGCATGATGAGGATAGATTTCTTCTATTTGTCTTTGATGGTTCTCCTACTTGTTCAGCCAAGGCTTGGATTGAAAAGCTAGACACCCTTTTGCAGCAGCATCAGATTCCTAAAGATGAAGCCATCAGAGTAGCAACGCTACACCTGGGAGGTAAAGTATATGCATGGTGGTTATTTGAGTCTTTTACTTTGAAAAATGCAAATACCTCTTCATATGCAATGTTCATTAGAACTTTGATGAAGAGATTTGATAGGAGGAATTCTAAAATGCATGTAAAGGAAACAGACACATTCAAACAAACAAAACCCTTGCATGTGATGTGTTAGTATGAATCTTTTGTCGAAGCGTACGAAAAAAGAACACTTTAGCTACACATAAATTATCGCCCTAACATCAAATGTGGCTGCCAATATCTTCAGATCTGCGGTTAGTTGATCAAGAAAAGTGATGCAAAAAACCAGATCTATGCATAGAAAGACATTAAGCAGTAAAATTAAGAGTTTTCTCCATGCATCCAACAGACAAGACAAGAACAATGTTTTTTGAAAGAATTTTTGTATTAAGGGCACCTGGGAGGAAAACAAGAAGGTGTATCCAATTCTCCTCAATGGGATGGGTTCTTGGAAGTCCTCAGCACTTCAGATCTAGAATCTCTCTCTCTCTTGTTGGTGTAGAAAACCCAGACAAAGATAGAACTCAAAGGGAGCTCACACAACAAATAATGTAGAAATGTGACCAAGTGTATAGATCCAAAGTGATCTAATAGGCAACAAAAGGTGAAGAATGGTAGGAAAAACCCTCCTATTTATAACAAAATATGGGGTCATTCTAGATCTTGGTGCATGATTAAAATAACATTAACCAAATCTAGATCCACCTTTATTAGAATATTTTATTATATTTGTTGGAGGGAAAAGGTATTTGACTTGGGTCAAATCCCTTTATTTGTAAATAATAAATAAATAAATGATTTATTTATCATTTTAAGGAAGTGGTTGAATGATAATCAAATAAATAATGATTTATTTAATTATTTGTGAGTGATTTAGTCATATTTAACAAGGAATATTATTTAAATAAGATTTAAATAATTATTCCTAGAAAATAATAAGATAAATAGAGATTTATCTAATTAATTTCTTTGTTTTAGGTTAAACATGATGAGGAATAATAATTAAATTATTGTTTAATTAATTATTCCATGAGGAAAATCAAACAAATATAGATTTGTTTAATATTTCCTTTTGGGGTTTCCTGTTTAGACCATAAAAAACCTAATAAATGTGGTTTATTAAGTTATTTAACATAGTGAAAGCAATTTTACTTAGGGTAAAATTGGTCTTACATGGTGTACTTCGGTCCATCTAATGATAGTAGGTTAGATGACCAAAAAATGGTGTAACAGATTGCCCCCTAGCGTGCGAGTGTTAGGAGAAAATCGTATGACCGAAGTACGTTGTAAGAACTCAATCACCAGACATCAAAAGGGAAGTCAGAGAGAGAGATGCAAGGTAGACTAATGTGCTGAAGAACTAGACCCTGAGGAGACGAGACTTGCAGGTGCAACAATTCTCTTTTTATGAGAGGGTACTTGTGCTAAAGGTGGCGGGGGAGGCATACCTATGCCCGCCGAGACAAAGTACAAAATAATAGTGTGTCCAGTAAACAAGGGACCGAACCATAAAGTACAGCCGGCATAAATATGAGCCAGATAAAAATACAATGAAGGATCCCACATACATGTTGTGCCTGGGATAACAGCCAGGACTTATACAATAATATTTGAGTACATGAGATACCAATACAACCCAAATGCCCCCTATAAGTGGGGAAGGGCTCACAAAATATGACTGATACATGCAAATCAAAGAGGCACTGCAAGCGGCTAAGGCCGACATCATCAAATATATGGAGCTGCATCGAGGGCTGCAATGAAGAGGTCATCCGGGCATGTGGGGGGCTACCTGTAGGGCCACCCCCTCATGAGGGCTGAGACATCTCACACACACCCGGGAATCACCAAGAGCTACTGCTGCATCACTGAACCATCAAGTATACGGATCTTGATCATGCTGAAAGGAGCTGGAGTGGAGAAACAATCAAGTCAAAGGGAAATGAGAGATCCCTTTGCCTGATCCGAGGCACCGAACAAGAGTGGAAGCTGGAACCAAGGTACACCGCCCTCTAGACCTGGCTTCTGGAATGAATGAGCTGATGTCGACAGAAGGAGGTCTGCCATAGGTGAGGTAATGAGAGATCCTCAACTAAGGCACGAGATAAAATAGTAGAGCGACAGACAGACTGACACTAAAGATGATAGTGAAATGGAAAGGACTGAGTAGCGAATGGACGACTTCCCTTGTTAGAGCATAAAGGGCATGAATGACATGGTAGCGACTGACACAATATCATAAGGGATAGGGGACAGTGGGACTGAAGGTCATAATGTGCGACACAAGAGAGAGACCAAGCAATGAAGGATGGAGGGCTATGGCGGGGTACAAAGGGACTCGGGATAGACTCCATGAATGCGATGATGACTCAACTTGGATGCTCTAAACAAGGGCGACTCGATGGTGCTGCCACACAGTAAAGGCCCAATGGGGGACCATGAAAACATGAGTACAAGATGGTAACTCATGATGAAAATCGACACGAACAAAGACAAGTAAGGAGGCAAAATGGTGCCCCAAGTACAAGTGTCGTAAGTGAAGAAATGCGATTTTAAGGAGAGGTGAAGTGACCCTTCTTGGAAAAAATGTGTCCTGGTGAAGTATCAAATCACAAAAAACTAACAGATACCCATTTGAGGGGTCAGTAAGAGCTTCCCAACGATGTAGACGGTTTTTCAAACGGGACTACGGTATGGTCACAGCAGGCAAAAGAAGAAACAAGGGTTCTCTTTTAATAAGGCAGTTTTCCCTCCAAATCCACTCATTTGCTAGTGTTGTTGTGGTGAATGTAGAGAGGAGAGAAGGCCCTAAATCTTGCGGCGAGCGTAGCAGACAAACCGACCGTTGGAATCGAGATCTGTCAGTTGCAGGTAAGAGGCCTAACCTTACTCTTTCATTTTGATGGATTGAAAGTTCAGATTAGGGCCCAGAAGCTTAGGAACAGACCCCCTTGCATATTTTTGGCCGAGTCACACTTTTTGGGCCAAAATCTGCGACCTGGGACGTAGGTTTTGAGCCAAAAGGTGCGAACTGGCCCAGGAGTTGGCAGAAAAGTGCGACCTGGAAGAGGAGGGGATTTGAGTGCTGTTTTATGGCTGAGAGTTGGGTTTTTGTGTTTGGTTACAATATTCCCTATCTGTTTACTGACAAAGGTGATGTTTTTGTGCAGATATGGTAGATATATAGGTTAACTGGAGAGACAGAGACCTGGGTACATTACGGGCAGAGATCCAGGCAGATCAGGGTGTCCTCGTGTGTTGGCCAGGTTTGGGGTTCTAAAGTTTTTGGAGAACTCGTTGATGATAGCTGGAGAGCCCTTGTTGGCTCGGATTATCAGTTATTGGGATCCAGAGCATGAGGTCTTTGTAGTGCAGGGGCACAGGATCGAACTGACAGTCCAGGATGTGTATTTTCTGACAGGTCTCCCACCACTTGGGATGGTGGGAAATACGCAGCCAGTGTTACTGCGGGGGCGGAACATCATGGAGTTTGTGGAGCGGCATTGTCGAATGGGTCTCCAAGTCAAAGGGACATGGATACCGATCAGGGACCTAGAGAGACTGGAGACCCGGGCAGTGGCCACAGTGGTGCTGCGGATCCTGGGCAACCAGGCATTCCATCACATCACTGGGGGGCAGATGATGATCGTAGAGAGTGTGTTGAGTGGGACCTACTATGGGTGGGCCCAAATGATGTTGGTGTCGTTAAAACGACAGCTGTCGTTGTGCAAGCAGCAGGTGAATCACGATTGCTTGTATGGGACTTTGTTGTGCGCCTTCTTTTTTGAGAAGATCCCGACCTTACAACCTCGTATACAGCTCCCAGATGGGGGCCCGAGAGAGCCCAGGATGCGCCGGTGGGGGCGACTACTGTGTAGAGGAGGGGGAGGGGCGGTCGGACGAGTGTTTCGACCGGAGTTCTTTGCCCATTGGGATCAGATGCCTTTATACATAGACAACTATCCCTATAGTGGGATGAGTTATTGTGGGGATCCGGACCTACCACTTCCGCCTGGTCGAGTATGGGGACCCGATGGTAAGTGATAAGTAACTATTCTTTTTTGGGCATGTTAAAGTTAGTGAATAGTAGATAGGGTACTGATTCATGTACTTTTGGTATGCATATATAGCTCTGGTAAAACCGGCCGGATATATGGGACGACCGGCAGCATCTAGAGCTGCAAGTCCAAGTGGAGCGAGAGCAGCGCATAATGAGGATGCAGCCGCCCTCCTGGAGGACATCGGCCGTAGATGTGAGAGGTTGTTGACCAGTGTTTCAGAGCGCGGGTGGCAGGACTTAGACAACCAGTACATAGAGCCATGTATTGGGCTACCCTCGGAATGGCGAGGGGTCATGCGGCGCATGGCGATGGCCGGTCAGGGGATACGGGATCTACAGGCTACAAGAGCAGAACCATTGGCTTGGGATCTGCCAGATAGTGATTAGGTGTGGGGCATGTGGTGCCCCCTAGTGTGTATGTAGGGGCAGGTGGTGCCCCCAGTTTTGAGTTTTTTGTAACATGCAATGGGCATGTCATATGTATCAGAGTAGATGGACTCTAAACACATGTTTTGCGACACATATTATGGATATGCATCTTGTTTAATGATTATGAATGTTATTGTCTTGTATAAAATGCGTGTGATAAATGCCAATCTAGAACATGGCTTGCAATGCTATCTACATAGTGATTTTGTTCTCGAGGTACATGGTTGAAAGTTATGGTTTCAAATTCACGTATCAAGAGTTTCACTCGTAAATATCGTCTAAACAGCATAGGATTATGCACACGATAGACACCATTTAGTTGCATGACAAGAAGTAGGGAATCTATACGAACATGCAGATGAAGGATGCGATGAGAGAGGGCATCGGTAAAAGACCCCGCACTGCATCGTATTCGGCCTGATTGTTGGTGGCAGGACCAATGCAGGCCCTGTTTGAGAGAACAAGGGCATGCAAGGGGGTAAAGATGGCCCAACCTACCGAGGCAAGATTCTGGGAATAACGACTTGCACCGTCAGCGTAACCGATATAGGGTGAGGACAGGAGGTCCTGCGGAATGGTGGTACAAGACAAAAAATGGGAGAAGGAGGAACAATGACGGTAGCGTGAGTGTATAGGAGACATCGAGTGGCAACTGCGGGAGGGAGTGCGATGGGGAGGATGGCTATGACTCATATACGAACTAGATGGTGGTATATGAGGGTTATAGGAGGAATGGTTGGGACTCGGGCTGTGGAGGTCATCGTAGATAGGGGTGGTGTGATCCCAGTTATGGGCGGGAAGGATGAGGTCATGGGTGGAGAGTGCTTCCGAGAGGGAATTCTGACAGGAACAGAGGGGACGACGAGAGGAAGGGAAACCACATGACGCAGCAAAGCTACCTAAATCATCAGTATGGGAAGAAAGGCTAACATACGGGTCGTCATGGGGGATGACAGAGGAACAGATAAACAGATGGTCAAAGGATGTTAAGCCCAAGGTGGTTGCTGAAGGGGGGTCGAGCGAACCATCAGGGGAGGAATCCAAGGGAATGTACTTCGAGGGTCTCATGATTGATGATAGGTAGCAAATGGTGGTGGTAGGTTCGGACATCTGGACATCAGGGGGAGGGATGTCGATGGAAGCGGGTGCATCCTCAGACTGATTGGTAGCATACTGCGCAAGTATGGGAGAGGCGGATTGATTTTTTTCAACCTCATACTCTAGAACTACCTCTAAAGAGACGCGGTAATGCGTGAGGCGAGGAAAATGGTGGGAATAATGGCCATGGACACCACACAGAGCACAGGGTTTGTTGGTGCGGATAGTCTTGCGGTTCTTGGTTACGGACGAAGAAGGAATGGAGGTTTCGAGGGCCGTAGCCTCGGGGAACGCGACTTTAACCATGGGTTGAATACGGGGCAATTCAGGACAAGCATGGGTGGCATGACCAATGACATCACACAAGGCGCAAGGCTTTGCGGGCGGAGGAGGGGCCGAGTCAGTCGGGGTAGCCTTGTCTTTGGGTGCCCCCTTACGAGCTTTGCCTTTCTTCCCGGGAACCGTCACGACAGGAGAGGGGTCCTGTGGAGGTGCTGGGGGCACAGTGGCAATGGAGGAAGCGAGGGGGACTGGTTGAACTGGTGTCAAAGCAAGGTAGGGTTTGGGGTGACCAAGCGGGGTAGCGGCTGGAGGGTGAAGGTACCAGACAGGTATACCCAGGGTCAGGTTAGGGAGAGAGAGGGTGGCCATGACGGGGACCGAATAGACTCCGGGAGGGGGAGCCAGGAAAGGTATCTGACCAGCGGGGTAATGACCAGGAGGGACGGCTCCGAGATGCTTAAGGCCTGGGGGAACCGATCCAGGGGGATAAAGGGGTTCAGGGATACCAGCTGTAGGAGAAGGGCCAAAAGGAGGAGGTCTGGCTGGTGGAGATGAAGGGCTAGGAGCGGGTTACGGTGGGTGAGGTTGAGTCTGAGGTTGCTGACTAGCCGAAGCGGGTCGCTTAAGGGCAGCCCGAGATGATTGCATCATGCAAACATTTGACAAGCTGGGATCAGAGATAGGAGGAGGGGGGAGACCAGGAAAAGTTCCAAGCAGGGAGGAATATTTGTAGACGCCGGGGGATACACTCTTCAAGGAATCGACAGTTTGTTTATTGGCTACAGAAGAGATGGTCGTCTCAGGGGAGGTTTGAGACTTTGGCTCATGATAAGTCAACTGGTCGATGGTGACTATCTTTCCATTGTGAGGAAAAGACATCTTGCAAAACACCACGGATGGGACAGAAGACATGGCATAGGTGTAGCTTCACCCCAATAGAATGTTGTAGTCTAGAGGGGCGTCGATGACTTTGACGTCAATGCAAACAGTCTTACCGGCAAGTGTGATAGGACAATTACGAAAAAGGCCAATGGGTTGGGAGGCGTGGTCGTCCCACGCTCGAAGGGTGATCGTGGAAGGGGCCAAGTCAGGAGATCCGAGTTGCTTCCAAACCGAAGCGGACATCACACAGGTAGATTCTCCCTCATCAATTATACACCGAGAAACGTTGGCATTCCGGATTTTGACTGGGATTTGGAAGGCGACGGAAGCAGGAAGAGGAGGATGTTCTGATTGATGGGCATCGAAAACAATCATTTGGTCATCGGCAGGATCTACAGCGCCCACGGCAGATAGCAGAGCCTTCTTTTGGGAAGGGCATGATTGGAGGAGTTCCAATGTGGAAATGGCAGTAGGAGACTGCGCCAAATCATCTACTATGCTATACGAATGAGCAGCTCGACCAGGAGCAGCATTTCGACGTAATGGTCCTTTAGGAATCTTGGTATGGACCTCAACTTTGGGTTGAGGGATATGTAAGGGACCATTGGACGTCGAAAGAGGCTCTGTAGAACCGGAAGAGGAGGACTTGGGGGCAGACTGAGTGGGAGGCTTGGGGTACTGGCGAGACCGAGTTTGAAGGTGAAGGTCGATGGTTGGGGAAGGATCATAGTTCATCATAAGGATCTGGTAATCGGAGGAACGGACGGGGAAGGTTGGTGGTGACTGTGCAAGTCGGGTGGTTGAAGAAGAACACGAATCCTTCTTTGAGGAAGATCGATGGCTTGTGTTGGATTCGTGTGGCCACATTAGGGGGAGCATGAGGGGAGGCATGTTGTCCTCGCAATGTGGCTTGAGACTCCCACATCTGCCGCATCTGTGGTAAGAGGGGACAATCGTGCGTGTAATGATCGTAAACACCGCAACATGAACAAGGCTTATTTGTGCGAAGAGGCCTGTCCGACTTGGGCTGAGTGCCCTGTTGCTGGTTAGAAGTGTTAGGGTCAATACCTTGAGGATTGGGTCCACGAGTACTAGGGGCAGATTGGTTTGGATTGCCTCTCCGCCTTCTTTGAGAAGAAGGAGGATTAGTCGCACCCTGCTGTGCAAATACTTGCCCTGGAGGGGGCTGTAGGTGTTGTTGCGGGGTTGGAGGAGGCAAGGGAGGTGGAAGCGCATATGTTGGAGGAGCTGGCGCACTAGGCTGCGGATAAGGATAATGGTTAGGTTGGGAAACATTGAGGTAAACAGGAGGTTGGGCAAAAGGATGAGGCATGCCGTATCCTGGATACATGCTACCTGGAGGGGGAAAAGTGCTAGAGGTGCTGGCCCCTCCTTGAGGGAGACCATAGCGCATAGGAGGTTGAGCATACGGATGAGAGAGGGCTCCAACAATACCATCGGCGGAATGAGATGCCCCCGGGGCGTTAGCACCGCTGGGCCTGGGGAGGTCAGGAAGGACAGTATAAACATAACCAGATTGAGCGTAGATCAGGTCATATTTCAAGGCTATTTGGAGGGCGGCTTCTTCAGTTTGAGGAAAATGGGAGGTGACATCTTTGCCGATAGGAGCTAAGAGGGTGCGAAGGAACCAGTCCATGTAAACCCGATCTTCGAAGGGGGGGGCTCGACATAAGCTCCGTCTTCTTCGCCATTCCTGGACATGGGTGGAAAGGCGGGTCGAAGAGGTTTGCTTGAAGGAAGTTAAGAGCTCCGTACCAGTATCGTATCGGAGAGGGAGCTGGAAATAAGATAAAAAGGCTTGGGCAATGGTCGCAAAGGTGGTATGGGAAGAGGTGGCCTGGTCAACATACCATTTAGAAGCTTCGCCCGTAAGCGTGCGTTGGAACAACCGAAGACGGATGGAATCATCGATAATGGAATTGGAGGAACACCACATGTGGAAAGATCGGACATGGTTGGTTGGATCTTCTCCAGCAAGGCCTTCAAACTTAGGGATGTCAGAGGGGAGCTTGGTTGGCATAGCAGGCCAACCAACATCGTGGCGGATAGGGTCATTGATCAACTGATTGAAATTGGGGAGGCTGAGGCCTGCGATGTACGGCAGCAAGGGTGCGGCTGAGGTAGTTCCTGTGGCGGTTCCGCTAGTAGTAGTTCCGGCATTAGGGCCAGGATTACTGCTAGCTTTAGGCCCTAGACCAGACATAGTGAAGGTGACAGGGGGAGAACCAGAAGTAAAAGGAGAACCCAATGAATCAGAAGAGGAGTCGGAGTGCGGACTCGGAGGGGGACTGTCTCGACGACGACGGGACGGAGCAGGTCGACCGACCGAAAACTGAGGGTGAAGGCCAAGAAGTCTCTGGGAGGTGCGCCTTGGGGGCGCAATGGTGACAACACAAACACGGCACAAGGGGAGGAAGAACGACCACAAGGGAAAAGAGGTGCAGAACTAAGTGATTACAATGTCGAAACAAGGGCAGATAGGTGTAGTGTCAATTGATTTTAAATTCTTTGCCTGGCGGTGTAAACCAGGCTCTTCTTCGCTTAGGGTGAGTGTGTGACATGCGTTAATTTTAATTTTTAAACCCTTTTCGTTTTGAGAGCAAGAGAAAAATTGTGCTGCATAACTGAAAATAATGCTGCAAAGACAGTATATAATGTTGAAATAACAGAAAATTAATAGCTACTATTGCATCGATTTAACCCAAAAAGGCGAGTCTCTCAAAACTAATCTAAAAGAGGGAAAAAATCTAGTCAAAACACACTAAAAAGAGGCCAATAGATCGAGGGTCGAAAGGGACAGGGATCGAAAGGGAAAAGCTGCTGAAAAGAGGTGTAGATCACAGCCAAGAGGCAGAGGCAAGGTGGCTGGAAAAAAGGAGGAAATCAGAAAAAAGCAGAAGGGGCAAGGAGGAGGCCCTAAAATTAGATCCAAACAAATCGTCAGGAGGTGATTTGAAAGGGAGAAGAGCTGATTAGAAGAGGTCTGAAAAGGAGGTATCAGATCTGGAAAAAGGGGGGCTGAAACTCTGGAAAAACAGACCTGAAACAGATAAAAACTCTTCCACCAAAAGTGGAGGGTACTGAAGCCCTAGGGGGCTATGTTCCCACTTAGATGAGCAAAACAGATCAGAAACAGGTCAAAACGGGCTAAGACGGAGGCTGGAAAACCCTGACAGAAGCTTCAGAAAAACCCAGAAAAATTGCAGAAAAACAGCAGAAAAATTGGCAGGTCACAGGTTCTGACCTGTTTTCTATGCAGGTCGCAGAAAATGGGCTAAAAAGTGCGACCTGGAGGTCCAGGTCATAGTTTATGGGCTGAAAAGTGTGACCTGAAGCTCCGGGTGTCTCGGTGGCAGATTTCCGAAAAAGTTGTCGTCTCAGTTGCGGCTGATGTCTGTCACCTGCGCAATAGGGCCAGAAACATGCGGAAGTTAGAAATTTTAATTTTTTAGGGTTTTATAGGGGAAAAACAACATGAAAATAGGAAAAACAAAAAGCTAAAAAAAAACCCTAGGGTATGAAGTAGCTGGATATGCAAGAATATGAAAAACGACAGCGGTCGTAATTGAAAACCCGTGTGGAGTCGCCAATTGTTAGTATGAATCTTTTGTCAAAGCGTACGAAAAAAGACCACTTTAGCTACGCATAACTTATAGCCCTAACATCAAATATGGCTGCCAATATCTTCAGATCTGCAGTTAGTTGATCAAGACAAGTGCTGCAAAAAACCATATCTATGCATAGAAAGACATTAAGCAGTAAAATCAAGAGTTTGCTCCATACATCCAATAGACAAGACAAGAACAATTTTTTTTGAAAGAATTTTTGTATTAAGGGCACCTGGGAGGAAAACAAGAAGGTGTATCCAATTCTCCTCAATGGGATGGGTTCTTGGAAGTCCTCAGCACTTCAAATCTAGAATCTCTCTCTCTTGTTGGTGTAGAAAACCCAGACAAAGATAGAACTCAAAGGGAGCTCACACAGCAAATAATGAAGAATGTGACCAAGTGTATAGATCCAGAGTGATCTAATAGGCAACAAAAGGTGAAGAATGGTAGGAAAAACCCTCTTATTTATAACAAAATATGGGGTCATTCTAGATCTTGGTGCATGATTAAAATAACATTAACCAAATCTAGATCCACCTTTATTGGAATATTTTATTATATTTGTTGGAGGGAAAAGGTATTTGACTTGGGTCAAATCCCTTTATTTGTAAATAATAAATAAATAAATGAT